>JAHTLZ010000379.1:15493771-15552531 GCA_023846285.1 Phrynocephalus versicolor | reverse complement strand
TCTTCTTCTTCTTCTTCTTCTTCTTCTTCTTCTTCTTCTTCTTCTTCAGTCTGATTTATTATAGCATAAACTTTCAGGAAATGGAGCCAAACGCATGGTATTCAGCAGAAATGTTGTGGTATATAAATAATCAAAGTTTATATGGTTAAATCATCAATTTTAAATATTTCCAGAGGGGTTTTACATTCACTCAGACAAACACCCACAATGCCATGTCTGGAACCTGGAAGAAAACTCCCATGTGGGACATGTATCCTTTTAGTAATGTAGAAAGGTTAAATAGGGATATCTTTTTGTGATTGACAACTTTATATATGTATGGGATGAGATAATGGTATAATATGAGTGGATCATCTCCAAGTGATGTTTGTGCCCTACAGGCTGCACTGACACTGTATTGCTATACGTTTCACAGAATATGATAGTGAACAAAAAATCCATATTCCCTGCTGAGCAGCAATGCAGAACTATGGACAAGGTGTTTTAGACCAGAGAGAGTGCAGCTCAAATCTCAAACTGTGTGGCAGAGGCATTGCTAAGCTCTTAAATGATGTAGGATGAAGACCTATGGGAAATAAATGTGCCCAGATGTTGCATGTGGCAATACATGTTGGAAGAGATCTGGAAATAAATTCAGGACTGGGGCCTCATGACCTTGGCCTAACAACATCCCCAGGTGTTGACCTTGGGAAAAGACACCATCTTGGTTCCTGAAGCAGTAGATTTAAGCTAATGGTGGCTAATAATAAGAACAATAAGAATAATGAAGAGTATCTGAATAAAAGACTAACTGCTGCTTTTTTAATAGCATTACCTCAGATGGTGTCCTCTGAGGCAGACAGCTCCTCCTGCCTAATTGTAGAGATACCTTGGCAGAACAACTGTGCACCATCTTCCTCACAGGTTGTATTGAAGACGACAAAATTATCCCTGTTTATGCCATCTTGATCTCTTAGTAAAGGCTGGATACAGATATGAAAGAGACAGCAGAAGCCAGAGCTTGGGGTGGGTGTGGGTGGGGAGAAACTAAAAGTAGTGATCATTTAAGGTGGGGAGGGGAGTTTCACAGTTGGGTGCATCCACTCTGCCCTGCTGCTCTTCTGTCATCTCCAAGCTGACTCCAGGTGAGATGTGCAGTGCTGACAGATGACGCCCTTCTCTCCATCTGGGGCAGGTAAAGCTGGAACAACTCTCTAGTGTCTTGAGTGCTGCTGAGCTGTCATTAGTATGCAAAGAATGTGAGGGGAGTGAAAGACACAGAGAAAGTGTGTGTGTGAGAGAGAGTGAGTCAGTGAGAGAGAGAAAGGCAGTTGTTTTATTCATGGCTGGTGATATTACAGACTGAGTGAAAATCACATTATCGTAATGGGAAAGTTAGAGTTGCTGAGACGATGCCCTGAAGCCTGCACGCTGATTGGGGTGTGATTGCTATCTGTATTTATATGTAGAAAGCAAAGTTCACTCTCAGTTCAAGATGGTGGCGCCTGCTTCCTTCCTTCATGCTACATAATTCTTCAGCAGGGAAAAGACTGGAAGAGAGAGGAAGCGTGTGAGTGCTTAACCAGGCGTGGTGGGTGGTGGCTGGGGGCACTTTGGGAAAGCATGGCAAATCCCTCCCTGCCTCTCCCCATCCCCTCTTCAGCTAGCCCAATTCAGGCACAATCAAGGAAATTCACTGCTGTTTCATTTTTTCCTTTTCATTTTAACCACACAAATCTACTAAGGACCAGAGTGACAAATATACAGCTTGGTTTTACCTGCAGCTGATGAGGAAGAAATACTGAACAAAGGACTATAACTCAGAAATCATGGAGAAAGGTTTTGGAAGCAACAGATAAAGCTCTGAGGCCCTAATACTAATTGTGACCACTCTATGCCTGCAGAGGCTTTAATAACAGATCCATCACATTGACCATCCATATTTCAAGATGCCTCAGAGACCTCACCAAATTTTCTCTCCCCTCTCCGGTAGGCCATCAGCTCCACTGATACCGAGTTAGGAGACGTTGCTGGGTCCACGGAGCTAGCCTCTGGAAAAGCACCAGATCTAAGTTCCCAATAAAGATCTGATGAGAGAAAGTTCAAATAAATGGTTCGTTTATTGGCCAAAAAAGGAACTACAGACCCTGGCTTTGGGAGGTGAAAGACAAAGATCTGCCCCAAAGAACAGGGTCAAGGGTGCTTTTATAGGAAACAAAGGAATACAAAATGAACCAATCTGGTGAATCTTCCAGGATCCAAATTGATAAATGGAATGAACTCTATGTAAAATAGAATTAGCAAATGGTGTGAACATTTAAAAGTACAAACTGACAAATGGCATGATTCTAGGTAAACAGAAGATAACCAATAGAGTGAGCTCTCAGGTACACAAAAAGTCCACAGATGGTCAACAATCCCCAAGGAAGATCTGGATGCAAGTCCAATGTTTGTGAAACAAATGCAAACAAACTTTATTGTAAGTCCTTTTGTTGTCTTGCCAGGTTCTGTGGTAGGAGTAGGGGAGAGTGGGGAAGGATTAGGAATGAGGCAAAGGGAGAAGGTAGTCTTTTCCAGGTGCAAGAGATTCCCTCAGGCTCTCAGTCTGTGAACAGAAAAGATTTCCTGATGGGCACTAGAAAAGCCCATCAGCCAGTCCTTAGGGAGGAAGTCATGTCTCTCTCTCTCTCTGTGTGTGTGTGTGTGTCTGTGTGTGTCTGTGCGCGCGCGCACCAATTATTTCATATCTAGCAAAAGGAATATCAAAGTCCCTTCCTTAATTACCTGAGCCCACCCTCTATTGGGCTTGACTGGTGTCTTCTGCAAATGATTTTCTGAGGCACTTCTAAAAGGGAAAAATGTTACAATGTCTTCCTTTTTCCTCATGACCCTACAACATACAGTCTAAGATGATGATGCTGGGGTGCTATATTCCCTGCTTCCTAGAAAGAACATCATGGCAAAGGGAAGATCAGCAAACTCAGTCTATTAACCAGAGAAGGTTTGCTCATCCAGCAGTTATTAAAGAGTTGAATTAAGCAGCCCATTGTGTTTTGCTCAAAATGTTTAATTTGGTCAATTTATATATTATCAAGTCCCATGACATTGCCATTCCTATACAGTATCTTCTTATGGTTTCTTCTAGTTTCACCAAGATGAAGGCAATACAAAGTTCACAGGAAAGTTCACAGGATTCATTCTGAATATCCCTTTGATTTTTTTGATTTTGATTTTTGATTTTTCCCCCCTTATGTGTTGGTTGGTCTTCCCTGCCAAGAGCAGTTGGTGCACTCTTTGGTTGGGAGTTATCTTTGCGTAAAGTATCTTTTAGTTTAGATCACTTCACACATCTCAGGTTCTAAATGTTAAACCAGAAGAGGCTAAACCAGACCTATGGAGAACAAAAAACACATCTTGCCATAGGTGGATGAATGCTGAAGAGTGTTAGGACAAGACTTGAGCTGGATTACATGAAAGTCACATAATACACTATGAAGTGAAGTAGGAAGATCAAGGAAAAATCAAGTAAAGTGAAGCTACTTAGATACAGGGCAGATTTTCTGTGACTGTGATTAAATGAATGCCACATGCAATTTATGCCCCACCACATGTACAAAACATCTAGCAAATAGCCACAGTAACACTATTGAAGTAGTCTTCTTCCATTCAAAAGGAGTCTAATTATCTTAACATTTTAACTTGTTTTTAATTCTACCTGGGCAGTGGTGTCTATAACTTGAAATTGTGCAACGTTCTATTACAAAGAAAGAAAGAATCAGAGAAGGCACTGCTGGAGGGAGCTTGCTTCTTCCTTCCCTAACAGGAAAGTAAATACTTGGCTCCTACAGCTGGCTGCTGTAGAATCAGAAAGCTGAATGGAAGTACAGCCATGCTTCTGCCGTTGTCGAGGGCTAAGATCCCCTGAGATGTTGAACCCTTTACCTCCCAAAGAATCTAATTACAAGGGAGAATGCCAACATAGCCCTCTCCATTGGCCAAGGAGATGTTGGAGATAGAAGGAAGTGGCTCACCTTATCTCTCTAAGAAAGGAGACCCAGCTACCAGTTACCATGGAACTGAAGTACTGAAGGGGAGGCACTACCTTCTGATGTGATCCATCAGCTTGGAGGATAGTGGCTGCTGGGTTTTGTTGGCATCTATGTGCAAACAGCTGCTCCCGTATAACGTTTTGGGATTGCAAATCGCTGCGAGGATCATTTACTAGAAATGTATAGCATCAGTATTCAAATAAATCTCTATCTCTCTCTCTCTCTCTCTCTGTTGCGTCATTACAGTCATGACCAACTCTTCGTGACCCCATGTCCATGGAATACTGGAGTGGCTTGCCAGTTCCTACTCCAGGTGCCTACAACACCTGGTATTCCCTGGTGGTCTCCCATCCAAGTACTAACCAGGGCTCACCCTGCTTAGCTTCTGAAATCAGGCGAGATTGGATGTGCTTAGGGCATCTAGGTAGCTAAATAAATCTCTGTATTGGTCTTATCGCTGTCAATCTGAATGCGATCCCTGAATGTGTTCTGTGAGCAACTCAAAGGAGCAGCTGTGACTTATGTCCAGAAGAGGGCACTGTGGGACTAGGTAGCCAGGGCGTGGTCCTCTTCAACCCCTAATTTAGGGGTGGCAGAGAGGAGCAGCATGAGGTATATGAATGACAACAGAGTAGACTGGAAATGTAGTTGCTTGTTTAGGCCACTGTGCAAGGCTGACACATGGCACAACCATAGTTGTTGCCGTCTCCCACTAGGCAGCTTCAGTGAATACAGTTTGTAAGCTACCAAACATAACAGTAAGACCTGTTCTCACTTTGAAAATTCATGATGGTGCATAACTCTGTGATTTGGCTACCTAATCAAAGCTTGAAGCAGATCCTTCTTGGCATGACAACCATCAGCATTCTGCACAGTGGCATGTGACCATGTGCATTATGGTGGTGGGCAGGAGACAGCAGGTTTTGAGGGTTTTTGTCAAAACAGTACTGTAATTGTTCCAAGCTCTGGGTAAAATGCCAACCAAGGCAGTCTTCCCTAACCTTGGTGCCCTTGGGATGTTTGCACCAGATCATTTTCATAAAATGTTAAAAAAGAGAGAGGATCTAATCCACTGAATGTGGGGCTGATGGAATGTGTAACCTAAACATCTGGAGGATCCCACATTGAGGAATATTGCTACTCTAATGATTCTGGGAAGATAAGGACTAACTCTACACTTTTAAAAAACTTTGTTGTACTGTATATGGCCTGTTTTCTCTTTTTTGTGCAAAGTGTGTTTTTCATAAAATCCTTATTGTCCAGGTTGCCATTGGCAGTAAGTTAGAGGTGTGGAAAATCTGGCATCTTGCAGATGTTCCTGGATTCTAGCTCACATAAGCCATAGCCTACATGTCCGGCAGATGAAGACGTCGGGAGCCAACATTATCTGGAAGTCCTGTATTTCCATTCTAGCTGTAAGCTCTATGAACACGAGAGGGGAAAGGCAAGCTGCTCATATGCATTGCATTGGATTAATAAGATGGGTGTTCCCTACGTGGGACTGAGTGTGCCAGAAGGACAGAATTCTGCAGTTTGCAGGACAGGGAACAAAGAGAGGACTTTGGTAGAAGGATTTTATGTGACTTCATTGCATCTCATCTTAGAGGCAGAGCATTGTTGGAGAACAGTACTAGAATCAGGTTCTGAGCAGTACTGTATGGGTTTGCGTGGGCGAAGCACCATGGTTTCTTGTGATGGTGGGAAAATGTTGAAATGCAGATATAGGATGACATGATCTGCAATCCTCTGGTCAAACTTTCTTTTCCTCCCTTGAATTTCGCTAGGGTCCTCAGAGCATTGTAAATGAAGGATCTCCCTGATGATAAAAAATACATTATATTGCACTGTTAGCCTTCAATGATAAATAGGACTCATTCGATTTACAAAAGACTTGCTTCTAGTGGAGATGAAAACTGCTAGAAGCAGATGGCTAGCTTTGCAAAGCCTTCCTTTCTAATGCTAGGAAAAGACATATCAGAAAAATAGTGAGTGGCATTGCACTCAAGATCTGTTGTGTCCTTTCCTTTTCTCGTGGAATCTCGGATCTCTCCAGCCCAAGTTTAAATACACTAACCATTGCACTGCCCTTTGACAGCTTTCTCAGGTTGTTCGCTAGTCCTGATATAGTGTTCTGTCGTGGAGCCTGGCAGGAGTGACACCACTGACAATGGCTGAATACCACTAATGAAATCTATCAGACAAGAAACAAAACAAAACAAAATTTAAAGGCAAAAACATGGTGTCACCTTAAAGACTAAGTGCTACATTTTAATGTGTATTTTTGTGGCTCAAACCTGACGAATGCCACTACAGTGGTACCTTGTATAAAGGAATTAATTCGTTCCAAATGAAATTATGTTAAGCAAATTTTCCTTTATACAAATTCCCATAGGAATGCATTGAAAGCAGAGTAATCCCATTTTTATGTTGTACGGATTTTCCCCATAGGCAATTATGTTAAGCAAATTTCCCCTATCTCTGGAATTTTTTATGTTGTACAAATTTTCTGTTATACAAGTTGTCTGTTATACAAGGTACCACTGTAATGAACGATATCAGGCAATAAACAAAACAAAAAACAAACAAACAAGACATTATCTGAGGGAGTGGGCACGATCCATGAAAACTCACATTAAAATATGGCAGTCAGTAGAGATGGGCATGAATTGAAAAAATGACGTTTCGTTTTTTCGTTTTTCATTGCGGGTCCAGTTTGGTCCATTTTCGTTTTTCGTGAAAATTTTGAAAAAAAATTGTTTCTTTTTTGTTTTTTGTTTTTTGTTTTTACCCGCTTATTGCACGACTTAAAGCATTTCTGCGCGTGGACGTCCCCCAACGCTCCAGACCAGAGGGAAAACACTTTAAAAAATTAATGCTGGCAGAGACACAGTATAGACTAGGTACGCAGGGAGGCTGCAAAGGCAGCGGCGGGCGTTGCCCAGGGCGTAAGGCAGCCGCAGAGTGACTGCACTGTGGGGCAGGGGAGGGTACTCACTGAGAGGTACGCACGCACACAAGGAGGCTGCAAGAGAAATCTCTTCTTTCTCTCCCCTAAGAGCCAGGCTGCAGCCAGCAGGAACACAGAGACAAACACCTGCCTAGCTGTCCTAAATTAACAAGTCGCAGAGATAGCAATCCCACCCTAATTCCCACCGCAGATTGCAAGGAGGACGAGGGCTGCCAAAGCTTTTTATGCTCACTGTGGCTGCCACACCTACCCAGTCTGCAACCTGGGCATGCTATTGGTTGAAATTGTCCAAGAATTTACATGATCCCATCACATGGCTTGCATCCATCTTGTGGCTGGAATCCATCCTTAAAGGGAAAAAAATACATCACGATGGGAGAAAGACAAAAAAAAAAAACACGTTTTAAAGATCGCAACCCCTGGTAGGTAATAATTTCAAATAATTATCACTGCATTTTTACGGATGTCCAGGGTGTTTTAATACCCAAGAAATCAATATTAGGCATCTGGGAGCCATTTTGGGTCGATGTTCCCTAACTCCCCTTAAAGGAAAAAAAAATACAGCATTCTGAGAAAAGACATAAATGCACGTTTTAAGGACCCCAACCCCCCTGGTAGGTATTATCAGGCAGAATAAATAACTATCGCTGGGTTTTTACGGATATTCAGGACGTTTTTTAACATTTAAAAACAGCTCATTTCATTGCGTCTCGCCATTAACGAAAATGAAACGTAATGAACCTAATTTTCATGGTTCGGTTCAGTTCATTCCAATTTCATCACAAATTTCGTTATTTGTCTCATTACGTAATGAAATGAATAACGAATAACGGAACAATTTTTTTTTCATTTCGTGCCCATCTCTAGCAATGAGTCTTTAAGGTACCGGAATGTTTCATTTTGTTTCATTTTGTGCTCATCCCTGTTTTGTTTTGTTTCATTTTTTATGAATTTATTTTTTAAAAAATCCACATGAAATAAAATGAAACGGTTCCCCTGGATCCTAGAGGCACCAGATTCAGTGCCCAGGACTCCGGGAGCCTTTTTAAAAGGGGTCCTGCTGAGCTGTTATTGGCTGGACCCTTTAAAACTGGCCCAGTTGACACCAGGGGGATCTCCTGGTGCCAAACTGGGTCAGGTTTAAATGGGTCTAGCCATTGACAGCTCAGCAGGAGCCCTCAGAAAATGATTGAATGAAACGTTTTGTTTCAATGCAAAAACAACCATTTTATTTCATCTAGAATGAAATGCTGCTTCCTCGTTTTGTTTTTTGTTTCGTTTTGTAACATAACGAAACAGCATTTTGTTTTTTCGTTTCCTGCTCAACGCTACTCCTTTATGTTTTTCTTTTCATTTCGTTTTGTTTCTTGTCTGATATGCTTGTATCCCTAACATGGCTACCATTTTAAAAAACTAATGATATCATTCCTTTTTGGGTCCTGGGCAGTGCAAGCCTTGTACACAGGGAAACACTGCTATCCCATGGCCAGAAAATCCGGATCAAAGTAAAATGCAGATTTCCCCCTGGAATGGTCACGTGGTTGAAAACCCCGTTCCTGTGTCCCCACGGGCACAGTTTAAAGAACCGCATTATTTGTGTCCCCATGATCAGGAACCACAACACAGCGGAATGAAAAGGTTTTGGTGTGGATTTTCTGAGTCCCCATGGAGTCAAGTACCGGTTTAAAATCTGCATCAGGACGGAGGCCACCTCAAGACCAGGTGCTTGCAAAGCTTGCTGGGTCATGCTTAAGTGGGTGTGGTCGTATTCCTCCCCCTTTAAAGTCTGCTGGCTGTGGGTACACAATTTTGTTAACTGCATCTTCAAGCAGTTTGAAGCGGTTTTTAGTGGTCATGGGATAGCAACCAAATTTAAGTCGCTCAAACCAAGGCCAAAAGAAACAAGCCACTCTTGAATTGGCAGCAGTCTGCCACTAGGAGTGTTATCATTCCAGGGCACTGCTGAAGCTCTGTAGAAGGATACTGGCCACTGCTTACTATGCTATGTGTCACTGTCTCTTAGTACCAAATGGAGCTGGGTAAAGGAGTGGGGGGGGGGCGGTGTGTGACCCATGTTCCTTTGTTTGAAGAATGGGGTTCTGAAACCCTGTACTTAAGAAGCAGCTTTTACAACTGCCCTTCCTTCCTCTTACAGGACTTCTGCCCTGGCTGCAATGTCATCTACTGTAGCCATGGATTTTAAGAACATCTAAAAGTTACATCCAGGTAAAGCACATATTTAACCATGTCTGAACTTCTGGGACCTGCTTTGAAGAAGAGTTATTTAAATTCAAAAGCTTGCAATGTTCCATGTTTTTTGTTTTTAATAGTGGCCTCTAAAATATCACCTCTAACCTATTTTTGCAATTGTGTTTTGTGATGGCTGTGCGGCTCAACCCCCTTTTTGCTCTTTCGCTGTGTATGTCTATGGGTAATTGTGTGTGTATGGATGGATAAGGATGAATACTTCTGCCTGCATTTTTGCCCTTGGGGATGTGGTTACAGGGCTGATAAGCACCTACACTTCCACATTTACCACCAACCAAGGTGTTTGAACACCTATAGAAGGCTCATAAACCCAATTCTGCCCATTTCTGCCCTTGCTGTTTATAGTATTATCTAATATCCTTGAACCAGAGTAATGAGGTTCTATTGCAAATCCTGTACAAGGGCATATCTGTGGGTTCTGAACATTGAAGGTAACATGGTAATGATCCTGTTCCCACCCTGTGGGCAGAACATGTGCTTAGGTGCAATGTAACATCATTACTTACATCACAGCTTTGGATGTTTTCCTAAGGATACCTGCCCTTCCAGGTAATAATCACTGCACAGCTAGCATTTCAATTAAGGAAAAGAATCTCTGCTGTTCCTTGTTGAGAACATGATCACAAGCGTTAAATAAAACTACAGTACTCTTGTTTGGTCTGCTGATGCAGCTCCTGCTCTGCCCGAGCACAGGTTGTGTTGGAGTTTTATTTTCATCCTCACACACAGTCTGTTGTTTGTGTGACAGGGAGGGACTCTTTTGGGCTGGGATGATTATCTAGCACTAACCAGTCCTTCCTTTCAGACTTTGATTTCAAAGAGAGCCCCTCCTCTCTGCTGAGTTCTTTTTCCTCTCTTTTATCCATCAGTGGCAGTTGTTTATTTGCTGTTGATCTGTTCAATTGGTTTCTAAGTATGTGTGCTGTAAAGAAAGCAGCTTGTACAAGTTTGTGATTTCAACCAACCGTAAGTAAAAAATTAAAGAAATCTTTCACCTATAAATGTCTCAGAGAGAGTTATCAAGACTTTAAGTGCCACTTAATGAGAAAGGAGTGGACTTTGGGGAACTTGTAGTTATTCTCCTCTGTAAATCTCTACATCTGCTGCATAGCAAAAAAGAATTTTACCAGAAATTCAAAACTCTGCAACAGATTGAGCCCATACTGAAAGCTGTTTTTCTGTGCAATAAGAAGCAAAAAGAAGTTCTTTATTTCTTTGGGTTCTTTCTCAAAGCCCACTTATCTTATATACTAGAGTGTTAAAATTTCTGCCCTAGAAGACACTTCAGTAGCAATGTGATCAGCTTTTAATCAGCTAATGCAAGAAGACTGTATTGTTTATCTCCTCTCATTGATCTGTGGGATTTGAGCAGGGAAAGCATGCTAAAATATACAACACAACTATGAATGTCCCAAAGCAAGATGGAAGAGATAGCATTGATGTAGAATCTTCTTTGTTATCTCTGCTAAATTTCTGTCTTTCCAATTTCTTCGCATTGGCAGCTAAATTTCTGCTTCTCCATTCTTTACCTTGGATGAAATCTCATAACATATGATAAGAAACTTTGGCACTCTGAATGTTGTCTGATTCCACCTCTCATCGTTATTGACCATTGATCATGTTGGCCTATGATGGTGGGAACAGGAGCTCAAAATTTATTTATTTATTTATTTATTTATTTAAGAGTATTTTTGCCCTGCCTTTCTCCTTGGAAAAGGACCCAAGATGGCTTACAGTAATGAGGGACAATATACAGTCCAGTACAATTAAGACATATTAAAGTATTGAGAACAGGGAATTGCGGGACATCTTAAAGCATTGAAAGACAACATTACATTAAACCAACAAGAGAATGCAGAAAGTTAAAGAGAGAGTAAAAATTCCATGTAAAATTTATGAGTGAGGGAAACTAACATTGAAAACATAGTGTAAATGCAGTCACACAAGGTTATAAGTGATCATAAGCACAAAGTCTATGTGATCATATAGATTCATATAAAGGACACATAATAGGCAGTCCATCATTCAGGGAAAGCTTGCCTGAAAAGAAAGGTATTTGCCTGTTTCTGGAAAGACATCAGAGATGGGTAGTCCTGGCCTCTAGTGGGAGGGAGTTCCAGAGTCTGGGCACAGCAGCCGATAAGGCCTAGGAAACTCCTAGAAGATAAATATGTATGAGGTTTTGTCTTCAAGCAAATGAGTGGCACAAAATATTAACTGTTCCTTTCTAAAGTAAAAGCATTTAATAATTACAATAATAATCATCTTAGAATTGTTGAATAGCAATGCCTCATTGAGTCCATCTCCTGTCAAGGAGGCACAGTGGGGAATTTGCATAAGTGCATATCACATGTACTGTTGCTTTTTGCTACTTATGCTTTAACTACAGCCTTTCTAGCATCCCTGCCCTTCACTTTACTCTACAGATTTTTTGTTTGCCCAGTGCCTCATTTGTGCAATGGCACATATCTTTAAACCAGCAACAGAAAAGGACAGGAAAGTTTTGTTGGGTATGCACAGGCAACCATGGGAAATCTGCATGAATAAACATACAGAAATATTGAAAATTAGACATGGGTAAAGACTTCTTCACTTTTCCTTTCTCCTCTACAGGATGGTAAGTCTAGTAACAAGGGCTGGACTAATTTTAACTAGATGTTTTGTCCTGTGGTTAGTAAAAAATACTTTGAATTCACCCAGTTAATTAGCAGAGCAAATCCACATGATTTCCATCATGTAGTTGCACACTCAGCATAAGATGAAAAGACTCCATAAAGGAAGCCATGACAATGAGTTTGCAAGAGCTAGGTAGGATTATCGGTTATGGGAGAATCTGGAGGTTATTCATTCATAAGGTTACCATAAATGACTTGATGGCTCATTCAAAGAACATTAGTTGATTGGAGCTTACACTATTAAACATATTTTTTTTATGCTGCCTTCTAATCAGAGACCAAGACCTTAATCATAAGGATCAGAAAAAAACTAGAGATTGGCATGAAATGAAAAACAAAATGCTGTTTTGTCATTTCGATAAGAAACAAATTACTTCATTAGGTAACAAAATGATAGGACATGTTTCATTTCATTTTGTAATGAAACACCATCCCCCCATAGAATGAAACAATTAATCCTACAGGAAATGGCAGGGGAGCTTCCTCAAGTGATTCTATGGGCGTTTATACACGACCCCTAAGCTCCGCTGCAAATGGCTCCCAGCTCCGGAGCTTAAAAATGTTTCCCCACCAGCTCCGGAGCTAACAGAAAATTAAGTGCGACCCCGCCCACCTAAGCGTGACCCAGCGCACCTTTCAAGTACCTGCTCTGGGAGAGTGAAAAATTTTGATGCGGAGAGTGCCAGGCTCTCCTTGCTTCTTTTTGTTTTTTGTTTTTTGCCTCCCGCCCCTTTAAGAGGAACCAGGAAGTCACGGGGCTCCCGGCAGCTTCCACCAGCACCAGGGAGGTAAGTCTTTATTCTTTTGTCCCTTTTTTTTCTCCCTCCCCTCACGCAGCCAGCAGCCAGGACCTGCGGAGGGGGTGGGAATGCACGGAGAGCGACAAACCCCTAAGATCTCTGGTCCAAATTAAAGTGACCAGCGGATCTTAGGGGTCGTGTAAAAGCGACCTATGTAAGCCTCTGAAATTTGGAGAGGTTTGGGGTTCAGGGGACCGAGTTATAAAGCTTCAAAGGGGGTGCCCCTAGGAAAAAATCTTTCTAATTGGAACTGACCCTCAAACCTTTCCAAATTTCAGGGGCTTACAGGAAAGAGTTTGAGGAAGCTCCCCTGCCATTTCGGTCCTTTAGGACCCAGGGGAGCATGGTGTTTTGTTTCATTTTATAACAAAACTACTTTAAAAATTTGTTACAAATGAAGCAAAACAAAATTAAACTACTAAAGAAACAAAACAAAACAAAACAAAACACTATTTTCCTTTTCATGCCCATCTCTAGAAAAAAACTTAATGTGGCGGCAGACCAAATTGATAACTATAGGCCTGTCACCAACATTTCTTATATGAAGAAGGTCCTGGAGAGGGTGGTGGCAGACCAGCTTCAGGGTCTTCCGGATGACACAAATGCCCTCAATCCTTTTCAGTCAGGCTGTAGGCTGTGCCATAGTATGGAAATGGCATTGGTCACTGTGTATGCTGACCTTCTGAGGGAGTCTGACGGGGCAAAATGTCCCTATTGGTCCTCCTTGATCTCTCAGCGGACTTTGATACTGTCAACCACAGTATCTTCCTGGGGAGGCTCTCTGAGTTGGGGATCGGAGGTCACACTTTGGTGTGGGTCCAGTCCTTCTTGGAGGGCTGTCCACAGTGAGTGCAGCTGGGTGAAATGACCTCTGCCCCTTGGTTCCTCAATTGTGGGGTGCCACAGTGGTTGGTCATCTCTCCCATGCTCTTCAACATTTATATGAGGCTGCTGAGAAGGATCATAAGGGTTTATGGCCCTTAGTGTCACCAATATTTGGATGACGCACAGCTCTATATCTCCTTTCCATCTTTTGCAGTGGATGCTATTGCATCCTTTGAGCGCTGCGTGTTGGCCGTCCTGGACTGGATGAGGTTGAACCTGGGCAAGACAGAGATCCTGTGTAGTGGGACCCCCTGGGGTCTGTGGGTTGGGGAACTCCCTCACTTTTGTGTGTGTGTGGGGGTGACTCAACAAAGGATGGGGTCCACAGTTTGGGTGTCCTGCTGGCCTTGTCACTTACCATGGAAATCCAGGTGGTGCTAGTGGCCTGTTCCACTAATTAACAACTAGGGAGGATTGCCCAGTTGCGGGCCCTCCTGGACATCAGCGGAGCCTATGGAATACCTCTCTGAAGGCAATTCATATGTTTGTTTTCAATATGTTTGTTTTCATTCGTTCTAGGCTTGTCAGCCTACATGGCAATACATCAAAAGTTGGGAAGGGAAGAAAAAGTGGTGGCTGAGGCCCATTATGGCTTGGGAGGCAGAAGGCAGAGCAGCCAATGGCAAGTGGAAGCAGGGTCTCAGCCTGCTACCTCTTGCAGGTTGAACTTGTAATTGGAAAATGCTTAAGAGAGTGTTTACCAATGCAAAGTGAAGCTGGATTTTCCAGGAGATGGATCTTGTGCCTCACTTGGTTTTAGCAAAGATACGATATAGATCAGTGATGGCAAACCTTTTAGAGACCGAGTGCCCAAACTGTGATTCAAAACGCACATTTTTTTCACAAAGTGCCAATACAGCAATTTAACCTGAATACAGGTGGCTGTGAAGGGGCGATGTCGGGTGCCCACAGAAAGGGCTCCGAGTGCCACCTTTGGCACCTGTGCCATAGGTTCGCCAACACTGATATAGATAGATACTGTAATTGTTGTTCCTCCAACGTTTGGGTCGGACGGGGGGGGAGAGGAGGATAAAATGCTTCACAGAATGAAATTCACCACATACAGGGCCTTTTCACACGACCCCTAAGATCCGCTGGCCACTTAAATTCGGACCAGGGATCCTGGGGGTTCGTTGTTCTTCCTGCTTCCCCACCACTCCACACTTCCATCCTCCTGTCTGCGTGAGGGGAGGGAGGAAGAAAGAGAGGAAAAAATGCAGGCTCACCTCCGAAGCCGCCCTTAAAGGGGCGGGAGGCAAAAAACCCAAACAGAAGCGAGGAGAGCCCCGCACTCACCAGATTAAATCCGGACCTGGGGATTTTCACCCTCCTAGAGCAGGTACAAGAAAAGTGCGCTGGGACGCGCTTAGGTGGGCGTGGATGCACTTAATTTCCTGCAAACTCCGGAGCTGGTGGGGAAACAATTGTAAGCTCCGGAGCTGGCAGCCATTTGCTGCGGAGTTTAGGGGTCGTGTACTAATACCTACAGTCTCTGTTGTAATGTTGTTAAACTTGCTGGACTTCTTGAAGGTTAGTGTTAATATGCACAATAAGACTTTTAACCAATTCATATCCTCTGAAGTTCAGAGAGAGTTACGGTCATTTACTAATTAATAATATAGTACCTCTGCTGTTTTGTTGCTGTTGTGCACCATGCATGCGCGCATCATCCATGTACCCAGCCCTTTGTGGAAATGCACGTGTCGGGTCTTTGTGTCCCCAAGGCAGCCTGAGAAGAGGAACAGGCACAAAGGAGGCAAGAGAAGATGAGGAAGAAGAAGGAGGAGGTAGACAAAACAGCAGGCTAGGAGATTGTGCAAAGGGCTTCAGGAGACAGGCGGGTTTGGAGGGAAAAGGGGAAGTGTCCATCCCAGACGAGAAAGAGCAAGGGGCAGAGGCTGAGGGGCAACATCAGACTATCTGAATCACTGAAAATATAAAGCTAAATGAAAAACAGAACTATAAGTATATTCAGAATTTTGGAATGAATAGGAAGCCAGAGTAGTGTTTTGCTATTAATTTGCTCCAGCCCATCATGAAACAAAACAACAAGATGGAAGCAAATGTTATAGAATAAAATTGCTTATGTGCCACTACTCCTTGATACAGGACAAGGATCCAATCCACAATGGAATTGTGCTTGTACACATGCATAATTTCTTCACGGATCTGCCATCTGCATATGTTTTCAGTGTGCCAAGTAGCCCTGAACATTATCCCTTAACAGAACACCGAGATGCCACAGCGATAATTTTAGAAAAGGTGCTAGACTGAAGTGACAAGGTACAGTACAGCCTAGCTTGGTGGCTCTTCCTTTTCCCAGCTTACCTTTCTGAGCAGCCATCTATAATATTAAAGCACAAATGGAAACACTTTACACAGAGTTTAAAAACCACAAAGCACTTAACAGCCATTATCTCATCTGCCTTTGCTCCCTTTGTCCCTTGGAGTATATGGTTGCTGCCTGGCTGGTTTTAGAATTGCCTGACTGCTTCCCCCTCTCCCTTTATTTTGTAATCAGACTTTTAAAAAACAAACAAAAATCCTACTACATAATGACTAGGCTAAGGGTAACTAAAACATCCATTTTTTAAAATAACTGACATAAAGGAACAAACTTGCACGTCTCTTAAAAGTGATTCCCTTTACTTTTACTACTGACTGAAGTTAAAAACATTTTGGCAATGCTGAAAAATGTTTTGACTTTCCCAACATTATCAGGCTGTTCTTTAGGCAATGTTAATTTAAATTGCCTTTGTCCTGAGTGTTGCCATCCCACATTGTCCCATGGCCAGTGCTACCCTAGTGTGTCACAGCAGAAGGAGAAAGAGTAAATGAGAAAACTGAAGGATCAGAAACAATGGTTACAGTGCCGAATGGAGCAGGCCATGGTTCTAAAATGGCTAGTTTTGATACATATCAGGGGTCACTCAGGCATAAAAAGTCTATTGCAGCAACTGCAGATGATGTTTCAGGAGCCTGATGTGAACACAATGGGGGGATTCTCTAAACTAGGGAATTGTTTTTTGGTAGTTTATCCATTTTGTATACCACCTAAGAGGCTTTGGTGCTTAGAGCTAAGAAGATTCCAGCACACCCCACTCAACTCATATAATTAGAGATGGGCACGAAACGAACAATTTTCCGTTTCCATTTCCGTTTTTTTGTTTCGTTACGTAATGAAATAACAAACAAATTTTGTCTCTAAAATGAAACGAAACGAAACGAAACACCGGAAATTTTGTCGTGTGTTTCGTTTCCGTTACTGCAATATGAGTGAATTGCTTAAAATCCTAAAAATAATCACAAAAAATGAAATAAATGGTAACAAAATGGTAATGAAATGAATGAAAACGAAAACGATTTTTTTGCAAAAATTCACGAAAAACAGAAACAAACCGAAACGGACCCTCCAAACGACAAAAGACAAACAAAATGCCATTTTTTTTATTCGTGCCCATCTCTACATATAATATAAGGTGAAGAAAAAGCATGGGATTCCATCAGTGCCACATTGGAATGCATTTTTAAGACAGTCTGATCCACTTTTCTTGCCCCTGAAATTTGAAGGAGGAATTTCCACAGAGCTGTGCAAACCTGGAGGGTCCATTTGTGCTTGGACCCCAGCCTCAGACTTTGCGGTGCCTTTCACATTGACCTGCCATATCCCCCCTACTTTCCTCAACAGGGTCTCCCCATTCTGTTTCCCTGCTCACTTCTTCCCTGTTTCCATGTCGTAACCAGACTCAGCAGCTTTCTACACCTGCCGCTACGTGCATCGCTGACTCTGCTGGAGTTCACAGATGTGAGCATGTGATTAAATGCAAGAAATGGAACTTGAGAGAAGAAATGCCACTGAGAGGGTCCCTTTTGCGGTGAAACAAGCAACACAGCTGGTGTAACATTCCCCAGTGCTTCCCTCACACACTGATATGGTATCTAGGGGATTTTGTAAGGGAGGGAATGTGGGATGAGAGTTTTTAAAGAATAAAGTGTTACTACAACTCAGCATATAGAAAGGTACAATCTCTCTGTGTATTGGCACAGAATATTGGATTTCAGTGCAGGGTCCTGCATGCTATGGAGGACTCCCTCGGGTAGCTGTGTTGGGGTGGTCAGCCCAGGATCACTCATTAGGAAATATGTCCCCATTGTAGGCAAGAGTAGTTTCTGCAGTGGTGGCCAAAACTGACCTCCTACTCCATTAGCAAAGATGGCTTGCAATTGAGTTGCATTCTGTAAAGCTGCATCACTGAATTCAGTAATACTTGTTGGAGTTTTCGGGATCGAGATTCCCTTTGGTATGGTCCTGTGTTATGTGCCATCACAGAACTAATTTATAGCCAATCCTAGTCGAGCTCTCAAGGTGAATGAGATATTTAAGGAGTGATTTAAGCAGTTTCAGCCCTCCTGTGAGTTTCCATAGCTGAACGGGGACTCAAGCAAAGGTATCCCAGCCTGTCTCTCTATCCTCTGCACCAGCTACAGTATAATGTGATGGTGGTTTAATAGCTGTTTGTCAGGGACACTTGCATAGTTTTTTTTTAGCAGCTTTGATGAAGCTGCCAGGAAGGAAGTATTGGGGTGATTCTAGCCTCATGCATTCTATGCTCGCCTCCTCTGAGAGGCGGGCGCAACAGCTGGCAGGTGCTGTACTAGGGGCCTGCTTCAGAGCCTCAGTCAGACAACCCCTTCTTCCTTTTGTTGATTGCACTTAACTTCAAGAAAATGAAATCTTCCACACCATTATGGGACGTATATTTCCAAAACTGATTTTGTTATGCTCCCTGAATATATTCCCCCTGGTAGCATAATCACAGGTCTGTATTCCAGCTAGAAAGTATGTAAGGGCCTCTGACAAACAGCTGTCAAATTATCATCAGACCTCACATTGCTTTACTAGATGTAGCCTTCCTTCTGTTGGTTTCAGCTACTCTGAGTGATCCTTGTGAGAGTACATAGCCAAGTCCTTCAAATTCTGCCGGCTTCTAGTAACCGCTTGCTTGTGCCTTTTATTATGGAAAGTTATTAAGCTGTCGAATCTTCCTCCTTGTTTCTTCTCCTCTGTCCTGCATCTTCCCACCCTACCATAAATCTTAATTGCATCTGTGATTCCCCCCTGCAGCATTAATTAATCATATTTAGGCCTCTTACCAGCTGTTGCTGCAAACCAATCTCTCCCCCCACCCACCCCCCAGCCCAAGGCAGGTGCCTATTACTTTGCATAAGCCCAACCAGGGAAAGGAGGGGTTCTACACTCCCCCAAGTGCTGAGATACTGATTCATCTACTTTGCTTCTCCACATGCTGTCTTCCCTGTCTCGAGATGGATCTTCCACCATTCTTCTTCTCTGCCTGTTCAACATGTCAACGGTTTGAAAAGAGATAAACTGAAACTCTATATTCAGCATAAATATGTATGTTCAAAATGAGAGAGGCGAAATTTTGAGCAGCAAACAACTTTTTTACGTGCTGAAACCAAATATGGATCTGGAAAAAAATTATATAACACATAATTACTGTGACGAGCTTACAGCATGGCATGGGTCCTTGCAGTAGTTAGTATTTAATACCGCAGAGTATATTGCATGGATGTCCACTCTGTGCAAATTAGGAGTTTGACAGCTACATTAGATATGCTGTGGTATCTGTGTCTGTTATGTTGTCACTGATCCTCCTTCCATCTCTAATCATAAATAACTGAGTGTGAATGGCATGATGGCTTATCCTTCCGCTTGGCCTGAGAGGCATAGAACGGACCTAGGGTTTAAATAACAAACAGTACTACTCTGATAGCACAAAGCGAGGAGGAATTAAAGAACCTGTTAATGAGGGTGATAGACATGGGCACGGAGCGGCGAAATTTTCGTTTCCGTTACTGTTTGTCGTTTCCGTTACGTAACAAAATGACAAACAAAAATTGTGCTGAAAATGCAACAAAATGAACAGAACCACGGAAATTGTGGTTGTTACGTTTCGTTTCCGTTAATGGCGACGCGCAATGAAATGAGCTGTTTTAAATGTTAAAAAATGCCCTGGACATCCATAAAAATGCAGCGATAATTATTTATATTGTCTGATAATACCTACCAGGGGGTTGGGGTCCTTAAAACGTTTGTTTTTGTCTTCTCCCATCGCGATGTATTTTTCTTTTCCCTTTAAAATGGATGTCGGGACCAGCCACAAAATGGAGGCAAGCCATGTGATGGGATCATGTTCAACAAATAGCATGCCCACGTTGCAGACTGGGCGGGCAGGTCTGGCAGCCACAGAGGGCATAAAAAGCTCTGGCAGCCCCCGTTCTCCTTGCAGTCTCTGGTGGGAGTTAGAGTGGGATTGCTGTCTCTGCTGCGACTCTAGCTTCAGTCCTGCAGCCTCCCTGTGTGTGTGCGTGCTGCGTACCTCTCGGTGAGTACCCTCCCTTGCCCCGCAGTACAGTCACTCTGCCGCTGCCTTTTCAGCCTCCCTGTATATACTGTGTCTCTGCCAGCATCCATTTTTTTTAGTGTTTTCCTTCTGGTCTGGGGCACTGGGGGATGCCTGCACACGGAAATGCTTTAAAAATCGCACAAAAGGCAGATAGAAACGACACACGAAAAAACGAAAAAGGTAATGAAATTTTTCAAAAAATTCACGACAAACAGAAACGAACCGAAACAGACCTCTCAATGACAAACAAAAAACCGAAATGCCATTCTTCTGTTTCATGCCCATCTCTAGAGGGTGAAAGAGGAGAGTGAAAAAAATGGGCTGAAGCTCAACATAAAAAAAAACTAAGATAATGGCCACCGGTCCCATCACCTCCTGGCAAATAGAAGGGGAAGAAATGGAGGCAATGACAGAGTTTATTTTCTTGGGCTCCTTGATCACTGCAGATGGCAACTGCAGCAACGAAATAAAAAGACGCCTGCTTCTTGGGAGGAAAGCAATGGCAAACCTAGATAGCATCCTAAAGAGCAGAGACATCACTTTGCCAACTAAGGTCAGGATAGTCAAAGCTATGGTTTTTCCAGTAGTGATGTATGGAAGTGAGAGCTGGACTATAAAGAAGGTTGATCGCCGCAGAATTGATGCTTTTGAGCTGTGGTGCTGGTGGAGAGTCTTGATAGTCCCATGGCCTGCTAGGAGATCTAACCTATCCATCCTGAAAGAAATCAACCCTGAATGTTCACTGGAAGGACAGATTTTGAAGCTGAGGCTCCAGTACTTTGGCCACCTCATGAGGAGAGAGGACTCCTTAGAAAAGTCCCTGATGTTGGGAAAGATTGAAGGCAAAAGGAAAAGAGGACGGCAGAAAATGAGATGGTTGGATGGTGTCATTGATGCAACCAATATGGATTTGACCAAACTCCGGGAGGCAGTGGAAGATAGGAAGGCCTGGCTAGCTCTGGTCCATGGGGTCATGAAGAGTCGGACACGACTGAACGACTGAACAACAAACTATTGGCAGGATCAGGGAACATCAGCTGTCAAAAAAAAAAAGGTGCATGTGAGTGAAATTGCAAGACCAGTGGTTATTTGGGCTGGAATCACGTATACCTTAACAGGTCTCTGACAGTCTTTCAAATATTGGTGACAGGAACAACAACCCACTCTCCCCATAGAACTTAACTGTGTATCAAAATCTGTAGAGGAGCAATGAGGCAGGGCAAAGCTGTTGGGTAAGATTCGACCTAGGAGGGTCCTGTTGCACAAGCCCATATATGTGCCGCCTAATGCATACCACATTAGCTTTGCTGGCAGACTAGGCAGACATGGAAGCAGCAATGCCATCTGATGCTCATGCTATCACTTTTCTTAGAATGTTTGTTTATAGGCCAGAGGTGGAGAACCATTAGTCAGATGCTGCTAGACTCCATCTCTTATCAGCCCTAGATGGCTTGCCAGTGCTTGGAGAAGATGGGGGAGGTAGTCCACTAACACCCAAAGGGTCACACAATCTCAGGTGTCATCAACACATCCCTTTCTGACTCAAATATTTCCAGTTCCTCACAATTTGTTATCTTCCCCCCTCATTTGTCTTCTCCTGCTTCTGTGCCTCTGCCAATGAATTTCTATGCCTTTTGCATTTGGGCTGATTCACCCACACTGTGAGGGACAGAAAGGGTCTCCTGCACAGGCCAATTCTTTTTTCTTTTTTCTTTTTTGTAAGCTGATGCAATTTTCTCACTTCATATACACCATCACGCTTCCATTGGCAGGGAATTTAACTCTATGGCAGGTATGATTTCCTGAAATCCATCCTATTTACACCCCCACCCAGTGCACAAGATAATCCTTCCTGTTGTTGGCTGCTAAATACACTACATGGTATTTGTAGCCTACTATCATATCCTGCACTGACTCATTGTTCCCATAAACAGCATCTTAAAATCTCTTTGTAAGTTATCCTCTTCAGCCCCCTCAGGGATCCCTTCCATTCCACACTGAGAAGCCGACCAAACATTTAGCAAAGTTATAACTGGACCTTGCAATACTGAGAAGCTGAGTGGGTTGAGAGCAATGAGCAGGAGTATTACAGCTGTCAGGAGGATGGAAAACAAATGGAAAATGCCATTCATTAGAAATTGGCCCTCACTATCTTCTTTCTTTCTTTCTTTCTTTCTTTCTTTCTTTCTTTCTTTCTTTCTTTCTTGTCCTTCATATTCTCTCCCTAGTTCCATGCCATGTCCAAGTTAAGTCTTTTCCATCCAGACAATGGAAGAGATTTTTTTTGGGGGGGGATTACAATTCACAGGGGCCATGGTGGTTGGGGGATTCGGGAAATTTTTTCCAGGCTCTGGTCTCATTATTTCTAGGCCGCCAGCATACCTGCCTGTCCCCTAGTGCTATCCCTGTGGTTCTATATGGGGGCAGCAGTCCCCCTCTTTCTCCTGCTTTTCCTTCCTTATTTCAGGTTTGCAGTACAAGCCTATTTGTGTTTTTGTCCTCTGCACTTACTATCCTGTGTTAAAGCTTCACTTTAAGTAGTTCCTTGAATTCTGCAATAAAACATACAGTGTTTTCATTTGATTTATGTCTTGGTCTGAATCAGAGTTTAGGCAAGTTGCTTTTGGGGGATTAAGCTCCCAGGAGGCATCAGCCAGCATGTTTGGTGGCCATTCTGGATGATAGTTTCTTGCAGTTCAAAAGTGCAGTTTCTCTGAGCTCTGGCATGTAGAGATGGGCACGACTTAGCGGTATTTTCGTTTTTGTTTTCGTTTTTCGTTTCCGTTACGTAACGAAACGAAAAACGAAAAACGGCTCAGAACTGGAACGGAAACGGAAACGAAACGACTAATTTCGAGCCAAGTTTCGTTTTTCGTTACTGGAAAAACACATAATGGAGCTAAATGGGAAGAAACGAAAAAACTTTGTTTTCGTTTTCGTTTTTTCGTTTTCGTTACGTAACGAAACAAAAACGAAAAATTTTGAAATTAGCTCACGAAAACGGAAACGAGCCGAAACGGACCCCTAGCCGAAAACGAAAACGAAAACGAACAATTTTTCTGAGTCGTGCCCATCTCTACTGGCATGCATACCACTATTGATATTGCTTTGATCCAAGCATATATAGTGTATATGCTCTAAGATAAAGGTAAAGATTCCCCCCACACATGCATGCTAGTCGTGTCAGCGTGCTGCTCATCTCAGTTATTAAACCAAAGAGGTAGTGTTGTGCAAGTCCATGACCATGTGGCCAGCATGATTGAACACTGTTTACCTTCCTGCTTTTTATGGCAGTACCTATTTATCTACTTGCATTTACACGTTTTCAAACTGCTAGGTTGGCAGGAGCTAGGGTTAACAGCAGGAGCTCACCCCACTGCATGGCACCCAGGATTCGCTCCAGCTTGCTGAGCCACCATGTCCTCGGATATACTCTAGCACAGTTCAATTTTAGGGCCAAGGGCTAGAATTTTAGATGCTAGTGATTATATGTGTGCATTTGCACATACCTGTGATTTAGAACATGCACCAAAAATTTTACCTATGTGACATTTGAGGTAACTCTAATAAATACCAACATCATTTTGCTAGTTTACTGCATCAGCTGAAGGTTAGAGACTAGAAAATCAAATAATACATAATAAAATGCAAGATATAAAGTACATGAAAGAAATAATAGTAATATCCAGCAACAAGGGCTTGTAAATGTTAATAAAACCAGACTTAGCTCTTATTAACATAATTCTGAAGAACCTTATGATAAAGTAAAATTGGTTCATTTGACAACCATTCCCCATATAGATGTTACAGAAAGATTAGGGAAATAAGGGTCTTCAAAGCTTTCCATAAATAAACAGGAGTGGGATTTCTAAGAAAGCAAAAAAGTCAAACAAATAGATGGCAGCTTGCCACACCTCTGCAATTGCCACATAGCAAAATATATATTTTCCTTGTCACAGTTTACATATGCTTCATAAGTATACTTATAGGACCACAAAGTTCAAGGAATAGCTACTTACAACTGGAAGAAAAAGCAGCTGAATTCCCAGGCAAGTTATTTTCTGACTAGAGTGACCTTCAATGTTTTGTGGGTGATTACTGTATTTGGAAAATGGCCAGTTGAGGGTGGTTGATTCTGATTGCGATTATTATTAGGCCTTGTTGGCCAGAGATTGAGAAGACAATGATTTTTAAATATAATTTTGGGTTAGTGCACATACTGTGGCATAGATAGATGTGCTTACTATTAGATACTCCTGTTTTGGATGATACTTCTTAGAGCATCTTGCTCATCCAGCATGGTACTTTAATATGGGAAGCGGGAAACATCATTTGCTCACTTTCGGAGGATGCAACATATCTTGGGGAGCAATATGCTTCAGTACAAGACAGTGGAGAATGTATCGTGTGGAGGAAGAGAAAAAACAAGACACCCTACGCTGCCTGAGCAGGCATACTCTTCTAAGCAGTTTGGTATTGAAATATAGTGGGAATATTCTCCTTAAGTGAGAGCCTCCTTTCTCTCCTTCAGACAGTTTATTTTTTTTACTTATTCAGTTTAGCTATCAGATAAGCAATGCTGTTCCACAAGTTGTTATATCAATTAAGCGCTATATCTCTTGCCATTTTCTTTTCTTTTCTTTTTAAACCCAATGTCAACATAACCCAAAAATACACCTGCTACTGACCCTTTAGTTCAGGGCCATCCAATTTGGACAGCCCGTGGCCTACCTGCTGCTTTTGTAGGCCCCCTGTGGTCAATGTGGTGTGTGCATGCAAAAGTCGCAGTGGTGGTTGGCGGGGGGGTCGGCAGTGGTGGCGACAGAAGTGGGGGATCGCAGCGGTGGGGAGCGGGGATGGGGCGATGGGGTGATGGCAGGGGCAGCAGCAGTGGTGGGGGTAGGGGCAGTGGGGACGCTGGGTGGCAGGGATGGCAACAGGGGTGGGGTCAGGAGCAGTGGGGGGTGACAGTGGCAGCGGCAGTGGCAGCGGCAGCAGTGGGGGCGGGGGCAGGGCCAGTGGGGGTGACAGGAGCGGCAAGGATGGCAGTGAGGGCAGGGGCAGGAGTGGTGGTGGGGTGGCGGGGACAGCAGTGGGGGCGGGGGCAGCGGCAGCAGGGGCAGGGGAGGTGATGGTGATGGTGGTGTTGTTGGGCAGTGGGGTCGCTATAGAAGGTGAGTGAGTGGGGGGAATTCCCCCCAACACAGGGATCTGGCGTGCGACCCCTGAAGGTGCCGCAGGTGACTGGTCGCCCATGGTCAACGTGTTGCGCAGGCCTGCTTTATTTTAATATACTGTAGATCAGGGGTGTCCAAACTTTCTGTAAGGAGGGCCAGATTTTTTGGATGAGAATGTTGGGGGGGGTTGGCTTCCCTCCTGACCCTACCCCCAGCAAGCTACACCTACTGATCCCTTGCAAGCCCCACCCACTGACCTCTCCTTACAAAAAGTTTAGACACCCATAGAGAATGGGTGAGTCCTTCCCCTCTTCCCACTCGCTGAGGAGGTGGCAGAAAGGGAAGATCACTGGGCCAGTATGGTGCAATCTAAGTCAAATCCCTTATGAATACACAGTAGAGATGAAGAATAGATTTAAGGAACTAGATTTGTTGGACAGAATGCCTAAAGAACTATGGGTGGAGACTTGTAACATAGAGGTGGGCATGAACTGAAAAAATTGTG
Organism: Phrynocephalus versicolor; assembly: GCA_023846285.1. Taxonomy (NCBI): domain Eukaryota; kingdom Metazoa; phylum Chordata; class Lepidosauria; order Squamata; family Agamidae; genus Phrynocephalus; species Phrynocephalus versicolor. The sequence continues at coordinate 15,526,797 of JAHTLZ010000379.1, read as the reverse complement.
TTTTGTTTTGTTTTGTTCTGTTTTGTTTTGTTTAAGTCTTCATTTCATTTCATTTCGTTTTAACAATCTTTTGAAAAACATCATTTCGCTGGTTCGTTAATTCATTATTTGTTTTTACCCGTTTTGCACGATTTAAAGCATTTCCGCATGTGGGCGTTCCCCAAAGCCCCAGACCAGATGGAAAACATTAAAAAATAATAATTTTTTTTTAAAAAGTTGATGATAACTGCACAAACTGCACTGGCAGCATCCTCATCTTCACATCATCCACCACACCATCTTCATCTGAAGCAGGCAGACCCTCCCACTGGAACCAGGCTTTGCTATTGGTTGAAGTTGTCCAAGAACTCACATGGCTAGCGCATGTGCCTGTGATCAATGCATGATATAGTAAAATAAAAATAAATAATAAAAAAATTAAATTAAATTCAACAATGCTATAAATCAACTTTAAAAAACCACAAAGAGAGGGGGGAAGGGAACAGTAAATCTAATCCTGAGTGTATAACATGCATGTATAACCCCTTTCTCCCTTGCACATTGAAAAATAATTTTAAAAATAAAATGAAAATAAAAAAGAACAGTACACTCTTAAATCAATCCCTAATAAAATATAATGAAAGGTTAGGGGGAACATATGCCTCTCCCTGCCACTTTAAGGCTCCAAATAAAATAAAATAAAAATAAAAATAAAAATAAAAATAAAAATAAAAATAAAAATAAAAATAAAAATAAAAATAAAAGCGATCTGGGAAAACACATAAATGCACGTTTTAAGCACCCCTCAACCCCTGCTAGGTATTATCAGGCAGAAAAAAAATTGCTGGGTTTTTAAGTAAATTCATGCATTTTAATACCTTAAAATGCCATTCAATCTGCATCTGCACAGATCACACACATGCAGCAGCCATTTTGTCTCCTTTGGGGGGGGGGGAAACACAGTGATCTGGGAAAACGCATAAATGCACTTTTTAAGCACCCCTCACCCCCCTGCTAGGTATTATCAGGCAGAAAAAATAATTTTCGCTGGGTTTTTGAGTATATTCAGGACATTTTAATACCCTAAAAATGCCAATCTGCACAGATTGCGGCAGCCATGTTGTCCCCTTAAAAAAGAAAAATGAAAAACCATCTCTTTAAAAACATCTCTTTAAATATTTTAAATTACTGGCATCAACCTAATAGCTATAATCAGGCATAACAATATTACAATATTTTTGAACTGTTTCTCATCCATTTTTTAGCATTTAAAACAGCTCCATGTATTCGCGCGCCGCCATTAACAAAACGAAACGTAACGAACCAAATTTTCTTGGTTCGTTTCATTTCGTTTCTATTCCATCATCAGGTTCATTATTCATTTTGTTAAGTAATAAAACGAATAACGAATAACAAAATGAAAAAAAAATCATTTCATGGCCATCTCTATTGTAACATTGTACAGGAGGCAGCAAGGAAAACCATCCCAAAGAAAAGAAAATGCAAGAAAGCAAAGAGGAGGAGGAAGGGAAGGAGGAGGAGAAGGGAGAGAATCTGGAAGGAGTCTTGAGAAGGAGGGAGGGGGAGGGAGGGGGTTTAGCCAGCCAGCCGTGGGCCAATTAAAATGGACTGACAGGCCGGATCTGGCCTGCAGGCTGGACCTTGGACATGGCTGCTGTAGATGATCACACATATCAGAAAAATTAAAAATAGTTAGTGATGAAAGCAGAATTGCTACAAAACAAAATCCACTAGCCCCTGCTGGCTGAACAAAAAGCAAGAACAAGAACAAGGACTGGGCTTGTTTGGTTAGCTACGTGTCATGTAGTCAGTGGAAAGTATATTGAATTTAGCTATGCTAAATCTCTCACAAACACCTGGGGAACTGTAGTGTACTCATACTCTTTAAAAAGTATTCAGGAATGCTTAAATCAAAACAAGTAGGCATGTGGCTAATTTCAGTTTGAAATGAAGACTGTCACTGATATACTGAAAGCCCTACTGGAAGCCATTCCATAATTTGAGGAGATTTCCTCCTCTAAGGAATTTATATTCAGGCAAACCTTTTTAGAAGTGAAACTTTAGTCCAGGTGAATGCTTTCCCTCCCCCCTTTATGAAGTTTTAAACTTCTTTGAATTAATTAACTTGTTCTACATTTTAAATGGATCTGTTTTGGAAAAAAAATCACTCATGCAACAGTAATCAAACACGAGATTTCCCCTTTAGTAAGTCTGTTGGGTATTTTATTGTATAACCAGTTCTACAGTGAAAAGGATTGCTCAAGTGAGGGTCTGCCATAGCAGACAGGTGAAAGCCATTATGCCCATGCTTTTATATGTTTTGTTGTTAAGGAACTTAAATTTCTTTCTGGGGAAATATAAATGTAATGAATCCACCCTGCAATCTATGGCAGAAGACTAGACTTGAGGGGATGTAATGAGACCCTACTTACTGCACCCTCAAAACTTGATGAAGAATACCTCAGAGCCACCCGTGGCTTAGCATTTAGCAGATTTTGCCCCCACATTTTTTGCGGGGTTGTTTTCTGTATCCAAGGAGGATGCAGGAAAAGTGGCCTTCAAAAGAATGAAATCGAGTCATTCTTGGTGTACTGGAGCGGAAGATGGATTATGTGTTTCATGATGCAACCACACTAACATTTATTTGTAGATTTCACTCCTGATATTATGCCAGGGCAGGAGATGTACAGGCAGGGTGACGGATGACTTTCCTGACTCACAGACGGTGGGTAAAAGGACAGGTGTGATGACAAGAAGCTTCTCTGTGAGGAGGATGCTGGAAGTGTGGTGCTGCCACTGTAAAGGGCAGGGACACTGTGAAGGTAGAAGATGATAGACGCTAGTGTCATCACCGACTTTTCCTCTTAGCCTCTTGCTGAACCCAATTACCTTAACTGAAAGGAACGTGTTGTAATACGACAGAGTTTTCACTTTGATTAAAGACCCCCAGTCTCTTTTGCAGGTGGCACATCTCATAATTCATGGTGGAGATAGCTGAATTTTATAACCAATGATAGGCTGGTTTTGCTCTCTTCTCCTCCCTCCCTCCCTTCCTCTCTCTTTCCCTGCCTCCTGCTCTCTTTCCCCGCCTGCATCCACTTCCAGTTGAGACCAAACTGGGTTTAACTAGGCCTGAATAATTTAAGAGAGTTATTATGCTCCTGTGTTTTTCCCTTACTGTCAACTGTAAAATCCATACAGTAGCTTCGGGAAATGGGGGTAATTTGAATTGATAATAGGAAGCTCTGGAAAAAGTCATCTATTGCCATGCAATGGTGGAGCAGATGCGTGCTAAATCTTGTATAATGAAAGAATATGCCGATGTCAATTATGTACGAAAACGACTTTACAGTGGTTTGAGGCAATGGGTTAGCATTCCGCCTGATATTATCACATAAAGAAACACCCATCAAAACCTCTCATAAATATGGAACGGCAAGTAAGATTACATTATAAATTTGAATGTTATGAATGTGTATGAGTAAGACAGATAGTCGAGGCAGGAAGGAAACTCACCTCAAAACTGAACCATAAAGAAGGACTGTATTTCAGAATTTACATAGAGGCATTAAGAAGAAGACAGAGAAGATACCAAAAGCCCCTGTGGGTTACCAAAACACACTCCTTAAAGTTATTTTCTCCATTTTTCCATGTGTCATGTGCCATCATATTGGAACCAACTTATAGCAACCCTGATAGGGGTTTCAATGTGAGCTTTTTAAGGCTTTACCAGTTCCACTCTCCCAGTCCGTTTCCATGGCTGAGTGGGTATTTGAACCCTGTTCTCCATAGTCCTAGTCTGCCACTCTATCCATTACACCACAATAGGAACTGGTTTCTGCCTATAAGCCTTCTTTAACAATCAGCCCAAAGATTTCCTGGATAGTTCAAAGACAAAGGCCACATCTAATGACTTAATGGGTGCTGGGAAAGGTTGCATAGGTGGGACTTTCATGCACCTTAGGCCATTGTCTACCTACTGAGTCTATTCAGGCCATTGTTCAACTTATGAGCTTATTCAGACCAGGGTGATGTGAAATCAAGGTGAACTATAATTTAGAGGACTCACCACTAGCTTTCCTCAGATTGATGAAGCTACTTGGATGGGTAGCGAAACATTTAGATCTCTCAAGAAAAGAAGTCCAATTGCCATGTCTCAACTTCTGGATAAACTCACCTGAATGACTGAGAATCCCCACAGACCGTATTTTTCAAAGACACAAAAAGGATGAAGGAGGATAAAGGTGTGCCTTGTAGTCATTGCTCCATGGCTTGGTGATAAGACTGACAATTCTCTTTCTTTGCTCTTAAAAGCCTTTCAAATTTTAATTTACAAAACTTCAACAAACTTGAGTTAGTAACAAGAGAATTTCACTGGGGTGGGATGCGGGAACGATGCAGTCCTTGTACAGGATCCAATCATGTACCTTTTGCTTTTGGATCACCTGAATGGGATTTCTTTCCAGGGATTTGTACCATACGACCTAATGGCTAGTGTTTGTCATTCGTGAACTGACATTATTGTAGTGCAATCCATGTTCACTGAGCTGTATTCTCATTAAAGCACACAAAAGGTTGTAGCTTAACACTGAACCATATAATTGCTAATCTGAAATTATCTGGGCTTGCATTTGAACAGCAGTAGACCTAGTAGGCAATTTGAGACGCTTTTAGATGGTTATATTTATTACTATATTAGCTTTAAAATACAGTAAAAAAATTTTGTCTTCCCTTGCATTTAGGTACCTTTATGCTGTTGAATCATACTCCGAATATTTATCTCAAAGACATGTTGTCATGGTATAATTGTTTTGAACAGTCAGGACTGTAAAACTGTATTTTATCAGTGGTTATGCCTTGGCAAAATGTTCTATGAATCTACAAAACTGTGATGCTGAATTTCTCAAGACTGAACTCAGCCACCTGAATTGGGCCCCACAGGCACATGGCTATTCCAAGAATGAAATCAAAAGAACCATCAAACAAACAACAACAACAACAATCCACCAATCTTAAGAAGAAAAACAGACCCCAACAAACAATGTATTTCTGCCATACATGAAAAGAGTCATGGACCGCATGGACAAAGTGTTGAAAAAACACAACCTGCAAACAATATTTAGACCCACCACAAAAATACAACAGATGCATGTTCGACACCACGACTGCTGACCTGTGGAGTCCCCCAGGGTTCTGTTCTGTCTCCTATGTTATTTAACATCTATATGAAACCACCAGGAGAGATTATCAGGTCTTTTGGGGTTAAATGCCACCAGTATGCTGATGATACCCCGCTCTACCTCTCATCACCTCTGGATTCTAAGGGAGCTACTATCTCAACTTTACATGAGTGTTTAGGTGCAGTATTTAGACCCACCACAAAAATACAACAGATGCTACAGTAAGCAAAGGAAAAAAGGAACCCACTCGCCACTGCAGGAGTATACCGGATACCTTGTAGTTGTGGCCAGGTATATATTGGGACACAAAGCACAGCATCCAGACCAGAATCAAAGACTAGAACAGCCAGAAAAATCATCAGTAGCTGAACACACCATGAAACAAATTGGACATGAAACCCTCTTCCAGGACACAGAGGTACTGGGACAACACTACCAATCACTATGTCAGACTACACAGGGAAGCCATTGAAATCCACAAACATAAGCAGTTTCAACAAAAAAGAAGTTTAAAAATCAACAAAGCCTGGCTTCCAGTACTGAAAACTACAGCCTGCAAAAGGTCAAAGTTCAATGATTCCCACCCAGTCACAAACACCAGTTATCAGTTCTCACAATAGAACAGCTAATGACACCCATCAACCACAGAGAAGGATTGCTGCCACCCCTGATTGCAGTGAAACTTCTTTATCTCTCTATCACAATACAGTGACTAACATCTATTCTCCTGCATAGGACAAGTCTCCCCTTTCCCACAACTCTCTGAAATGGGAATTGGGGGTGCTGCATTAAAGTGGCTCCAGTCCTTCCTGCTGGAAAGAACACAGAAAGTGGTGTTAGGTGATTCATGTTTGACAACATGGCTGCTGACCTGTGGAGTCCCCCAGGGTTCTGTTCTGTCATTTAAAATCTATATGAACCCATTGGGGGAGATTATCAGGTCTTTTGGGGTTAAGTGCCACCAGTATGCTGATGATACGCAGCTCTACCTCTCATCACCTCCGGATTATAAGGGAGCTACAATCTGAACTTTACATGAGTGTTCAGCTGCAGTAACTGGACTGGATGAGGATGAACAAAATGAAACTAAATCCAGATAAGACAGAGGTGCTCCTGGTCAGTCAAAAGGGAAAACAAGGGATAGAGATGCAACCTGTACTGGATCGGGTCACCCTCCAATTGAAAAATCAGGTATGCACCTTGGGGGTACTCCTGGGCTCATCCTTGAGCTTGGATGCCCAGGTCACGGCTGTGGCCAAGAGCGCACTTGCACAATTAAGGCTACTATGCCAGTTATGCCCATTTCTTGAGAAACCAGCTCTGGCCATGATGACACATGCCCTAGTGATGTCCCGGCTAGACTACTGTAACACGCTCTATGTGGGGCTACTGATAAAAAAATCTCAGGAAACTCCAACGGGTCCAAAATGCAGCAGCCAAACTGGTTGCTGGGGCAGAGTACAGAGATCACATTACACCCCTGTTAAAGCTGGTTCCACTGGCTGCCAATCAGCTATGGGCACAATTCAAGGTGCTGACCTTGACCTATAAAGAACTGTATGGCTTGGATCCTAGCTACTTCAAAGCGAATCTCACAGTATGAACTGACTTGGATGTTAAGGTTATCAGTAGAGGCCCTTCTCTCCATCCCGCCACCCTCACAGGTATGTCTTGTGGCGTGGGAACCCATGAGAGGGTCTTTTTGGCTGCTTCGCCCAGACTCTGGAACTCCCTAGCAATAGAGGCCAGGACTGCCTCATTTCTGTTGTCTTTCCGGAAACAGGCCAAGACCTTTCTCTTCAGGCAAGCTTTCCCTGAATGATAGGCTACCTATTATGTGTCTTTTATATGAATCTATAGTAGGGCTGTCCAACTTTGAACAGTCCGAGGTCTACTTTTTCCAAATGAAAGTGTCTGAGAGCTACTACACTAAAACCTCTACTTATGAATTTTATCTGTTCCGAGCATATGCTCATAATTTAAAAAAAATGTAAGTAGAGCAGCAAATTCCCATAGGAACACATTGAAAATCAATTAATCCTTTCTGGAGGAAACATATTTCAATGTATTCCTATGGTAAGGCTGACCATGCACACGCTTCCCTTATACCTGCTCAAGCCGGTGTGGATGGGTGCAAGGGAGGCATGTGCATGCTAGTGCAGATTGCCCCTTCCACTTGCCTGGGCTGCTGGAAGACTTTTTTTAAAAAGGTGCACTTTCCCTCCCAACCTGCCCGGGGCCTGACTTGACTCGACTTCTCCTCCTGTTTTCCTTCTTCTCCCTTCCAGCCCCCTCGCTGCCACTGCTGCTGCCACCCATAGCTCTCACTCACCTCTGCCATGCTCGCTGTGCAGCTGGAATGGGGCAAGCCAGCAGTGGGGCAATCACATCGCTACGGCAGGGCAAGGAGGAGGGAATGGCTCAGAAGGTGAGCAGGAGGAGTGGCAGGTCACAGTCTCTGTGAGGCAGCTGTGGGGGTGGGAGGAGGAGAAGGAGGATAGCATATTAGCTATATCAAAACAAACTAACAGAAGTAACACTTCTGAGACTTGTTTTACTTGAGTCAGGACAAGGGTACATCTAGGAGGGCAGAATGGTGCATTTGCCCTAGAGTGCAGCAATCTGGGGGCACCTGGAGGGGGGGGGCAGGAGGAGGGAGCCATGTAGCCCCCTGCCAGCAGTCCTCCTTTCCCCTGGCTAAAGCTTGGTGATAGGACCCCCTCCACTGCCTCCGCCACCGTGCACCAGGCAGAGAGGGGGAAATGTAGGGGGGAGAAGAAGGGGGGAATTGATGATATCCTGCACCATTTGGTGTAGTTTGGAATCCTGGGAAAACGGAATAAGCGAGACAATGTTCTTCTGTTCTTCTGACAGGAAAGGGATTGTTGTTACTCTGCCTGAGATTAAGCTTTACACAAGCTCAAAGGACAATCATGGCTGGATAGGCAAGCTGGACACTTAAAAGAGATCACAGCAAGAAGAGAAAATGACAGGCAGCAAACCGAGTGACAAAGACGGTTACTTCATGTCCTTCCTTGTTCCACGACTAGTTTTGTACTGTGATAGCATTGGTCACAATCATGTGGTTTTGTCCCTGTTTACTCCCTGTTTCTGTTTTCTCACGGTCATGATAACTTGTCTCGTGACAACTGTTACTTCACGGTCTTGTTCCGTGATAAATTCTGATTTTGTCTTGCTTTCTTAACCCTTTGTTTAAATATCATAAATAAAACTTTACTGGTCTTCCAGGATTTACACAAATATCAATAATAAAACTGTACTGGTCTTCCAGGATTTACACACATCAATGCTACAGAATTTTCAGTACTTCCGTTAATAAACATTTAATAAACATTTGTGCAGCATGGTGTTTGAGCTGCTGACCACTAGGTGGACACTGGTTGTTGCATGACAGTTGTTACCACACGGTCCCTTGTCTCGGAACAGTAACTGGGAACAAACCGTGACAAGAGAATACCCCAACCCAGTGCCAGGTACAGTATTGTCACACTCTGATCCCGCTCCAAGGGCATGGTCGAGACAAATTTCAGCTGTTGCATGATGGATGTGAAGTAAGAGGTTTTTGTACTGGTCTGAAGCGCAACACTTACAGAGACAAAACGGATGTGAAGTAACTGCCAAAGTGGCTGTGAAAGTCTCTGATGCAGATATCTGGAAATTGAGTCATGGCAACTGGACTACTTTTCTTGAGAGATCAAAACATTTCACTATTCTTCCATGCAGCTTCATCACTCATCAGTTTAGATGAGTAGTGAAACATTTTGATCTCTCCAGAAAGTAGTCCAATTGCCATGGTTCAGTTTCCAAATCAACTCACCTGGATGACTGAGAATTTTCACAGACATTCTGATGCAGACAGTATGAAAAGAGGATACTAAGGCTAGGAGGCAGGAGAAGAAAATTAGACTTAAGGAAAAGGTGACCTTTGAAAAGTTACTTTTTGGAAGCCATCATGCAAAATGCTGACCCCATGCTGGCTGGGAGGATACTGGAAATACTCCAAAATAACTTTCTAAATTCTGCTGATGTTGTAAGAAGAAAGTACGCAGGATTTTCATGGATCGCAGGTGGGGTGTGTCCCTAACCCCAGCGATCAGCGGGGAGTTACTGTACATATAACAGCCTGCTGCTGTTGGTTCAGATACCTACTTATGAAATCAGTAAGGATATGAGCTTTGGATTTTTTGGCCAGATATATATATAATAAATTGGGTTTTTCCCCATTCCCCCCCTATTCCTCAAGTTTCCGGAAATTCATGATCAAAGTAGAGCAGCCATATTCAGGTTTGTTGTGTCCAGAACCCATTAACTGGATGGGGCAATACATTCTTTCAAGCCCCCCTCTCTCTTTACAACCACCACCACCACCACCACCAACAACAACAACAACAACAACAATGGAAGAAGCCTAGTAGCCTAGTACACAAATCCATGAAGTTAGATATCTAATATTAGGCAGGTATAATGCTCTCTTTAGGTTCTATCATGTTGCCAAATGCCATGCCTATGAGTGCAAAGACTATGGATCATTGAGTCTAACCATTGTCAAGGAGGCACAGTGGGAAATAGATGTCCTAACTTCTATATCCACAGCTGGATACCTGGTTCAGGTGATTGGTTTCCCAAAGCAAGTCAATGCGAGACCAATCAGTTTGGATCCAAGATACAAACTGAAGTGGGGGAGGATTTGCGCCATGGTATCTGAATACTAAGAAAGCATTTGTGATAGAAATGGGCCCTTCCAAAGTGAAAGGTAAATGCTTTCAAGGCTGTGGCTGATGAGAGTTGTGGTCCAACAAAGCTTCCCCCAGGAAGACAGCTATATAAGATCTTAGCTTCCAACTAGCCATTCAGCTTGGAAATGCTACTTTTTAGACAATATTTCCCAAAATCCTCCAGTCAGCATGTTCTCTGGAGGGCCTGCCTAGGGGATTCTGGGAGTTGTAATCCAAAAAACTAACTTTGCCAATCTCTGTCCTATCATTCACTGCACAAAACTGTAACCTTACCTTTCTGAGAGAGCGAGCGAGCGAGCGAGAGAGCTCTTCCAAGTTGTAGCACTGTCACCTGGTTTGCAAGCCTGGCAAACTGGGAGGGATTTTAATCTTGGTCTTGACAAATGCAATAAAGAGAGCCATTTGATGATCTAACAGACAGAGGACACATTCACCCACCTGCAGCAGAGGAAAGGTTGGATGAGACTGTCAGAGCAGCCATGATTTGTGCCAGCGACTGGAAGGGGAAGAAAAAGACTGCTCGGGCTCCCTCTGGTCCTCCCAATCTCACATTCCTCTCTCTTTTCTCCGATAAAACAAAGATGTTGGCTCTTAAATGTAGCTAACTTAGACAGAGAATGACAGCTTATCTGTCAGGCTAACATACGACCTTGTGTTGCAGTTATAGCCAGCAGCACAAAGCCAGATAATTTAATATTCTAATAGAATTTGAGCAGCCCTTAAACTAACAGGGATAACAACTCTATTAGCTGGCACACTGAAGAAGAGGGAAAAGCAAAAAGGCATTGGGAGGCAGCTAAGGATGCATTTTAGACGGTTACTTCACGTCCCTCTCATCACGGTTCGCGGTCCTGCTTGGGACCGGTATGAGAAAATGCTACTCCACGTCCCCTAAACTGGGATTTAAATGTGATGAGCCATACCATCCCTGGCCTCAGGAATCTTCTTGTCTCGGTTCTTGTTTTGAGACAAGAGCCCGTAAACTAAGGCTCGTCACGCAACGTGCCATTCTCCATCTAGTGGCAGGAGTGCGAAGTACCATTCACCATTACATATGGCGTTAGAAATGCAGCGCAGAGAGATAAGAAGGCATAAAACCTCGAACTTTATTTATTTATTTATTTATTATATTTATACCCCGCTTATCTTCCTTGCGGAACTCTAAGCGGCTTACAGTTGGCTTTTCTATGCATGAAAGGCAAAGTTACAGAGAATCGAAATATCGAAAAATGGAAGGTTGGACCAAAAAAAAGGGGGGGGAAGGAAACAGGGACAGAACTGGGACAAGACCATGTGACCACAAACGACGTTATCACAAAATGAACATCATCTCGGAAGGATGTGAAGTAACCGCCATAGTCTGTCTTTGATCCAGGGGCTTGTACCACTGAGGCTCCCCCATCTGTGGCTCCCGTGGGCATTCTGCTTCCCCCCTCTTCTTGCAACCTGCCCCTCAAAAGAAATGACCTCCTTGAGAAAGAGTGGCAAGGGAAGAGGGTTCCAAGGACTAAATGCAGAGGTGGTGTAAGATGGCCAAATTCTCCTCACTTTAGTATGGTTCTTGCTTTCAGTAGACTTTTATCTCCTTGTACTACATCCAGCCCTACTTCAATAGATTCACATCTGGTGAAAACAGATCTCTGAAAAGTTATATTTTTCCCCTTCACTTCAGCAGCGGCCATGCTAGTTGGGGTATTTTGGGTGTTTTAGTCCAAAAAGGAGGTGTTCTGAGCTCTTGTGTGTCCTGGGACAAACCGTGGCTTATTGTGGAAGGCCAGTGTGATGCTGTGCCTTAACTCTGTTTGGGGAGAATCTGATGTCAAATTTCTGCTCTGCTTGAAATGAACCACTTGCCCCTCTTTTTGAATTACCTCCAAGGATTGTTGTGAGGATAGCATGCCTTCTCTCCTGAGATGGCACGAAGGTGGTGAATGAACTCTTGTTCTAAAATATACTATTAGAAAATTATCAGCCCAGGTTAGGAGACTAAAAAGCTACGGGAGAGAAAACACAGGGAATCTGGGATCAAATCTTGTATTGCTTTTCTACATGGATGTTTGACAAAATGAGGGGTGAGTTTACGGACTTCCTTGCACAACCTCCCCCTACCTGGCCATGCTATGGAGATGTCAAGCTCCATATCAGTGAAATAGGTTGGTGATGTCCCAACCTTTTGGTGGTTTGCTGAGTCCAAAGATTGATGGAAGCTAGAAAAAAAAAAAACGGATGGTACTTCACACCCGCCTACCCATGCCTCTAACATTCCATACAACTGAAACTCTTTTAGTTGGGATTTCACTGTGCATCATTTGTCTGTAACATGTAGTTAACCCTTGAAAAACAACCTTGGTTAAATTCAGGCCATAAAGCAAAAAACCAAGCTTATTGTTAAACTCTGGCCAAAGGGAGGGAAATTAGGCCATGCTGGCAATCAGATTCTGTGATCTATAAATAAAAAAAAAATAGTTTTTCTTATCTCTGCTTTTCTAGCATTTCATTTTCTCACCAGTCCTTTCATTTCTTGATACAGAATCTGCATGTTTTTCCATACACTTCACCGATATTGCAAGCATGGTTCTTAAGAACGGTTTTTCCATAGCAAATGCTGAATTTGCAGCAGTGGCCACTGAGGATTAATTAAAGCCTGGGATTATACACTATTGTTTTAAACACACAGGATCCTAGGCACTGGAGTGGTTGTCTTATTATGTTCTTTCATGGAAACTGATGAAGACTTTATATCTCACGACAGAACTGCCACAGCAGCCCCTAAAGGCAATGTGTTTATTTGTAAGCACTTCACTGAACAGGCCAGCAATGAAGCTAAGAAATGAGGCTTCCCATTTACATGGATTTACCAACTGGCAGTGAACATCTGCCGGTGTTCATACTGTTCGTCTTGCTCCCTCTGAGGGCTCAGAAAAGTTACTCTTTGGCTCAGGAATGATTGTTTTTTTTTTAATCTCCCAAACATTTCTGGGGTTGAGATGAGGGCTGCATATTGACTTCCGCCACATCCCAAACCGAGCCAACCCTATTTAGTTTAATGTATAAGAAGCTGGGAGCAACACAGAATGGACAGGGTCACTTCTGGTGTAAATTAAAATGGCCAGAGACAATTTAGACCCGTTCAACAATTCAGACATCTGATTGGGAGAAAGCCGAACTATAGGGAGAGATCACTGGAATGCAAGAAGGTGGCATGATATGGAAGGCAAGGAAGGTGCTTGCAATTTGCTCATTGGCAGGTCTATTATGCTGTCTGAGGCTCTTTCCAGGTGCATTGCTTCCGACTGAATTTCAATATTCAAGTGTCACATGTCTCTTCCTTAGTTTAGTGGTTAGTGCAGCACTTACCAGATAATAAAACAATTGGTAGTTGTTCATTATTGTGAGATGGTACCTTTGCTTCCCAGTACTTCTTATGGTCTATAATCTGTTTGCCTAATTTTGTGTTTTGATAATATATTTACTGTGTCTATAGCTGTGTGTGTGTGTTAGATTCTAATGAAATTTATTCTCTCTCCTCCAGTACCTTTTGGCTGTATTGGTTTTAGACATCTGATTTGCCTTCCCCACCTATTTTGTAGTGTTAGAACTGTAAAGGGGGGGGGGCTGGGAATGTGAAGCCATTCAGGTTTACCAAACAGGAACTTCTATCAGCCTTAATTATCACAGCCGGTAGTGAATGATTGGACTGGCAGTCTACCAACTGGAGGGCCGCACATCCCTACCAGGTCACCACCTCTGTTATACAGTCTGCATTAATCAGAGCCTTAACATTATGTTTAGATCATGTGCTAGATGAAAAACAATTCTGCACTAATTAAATTAAGTAGCTTTATCCCGTTGTTTGTTCCTAGTGGTGTAACAAATACAGTGACTCCATTCATGTCCGCACTTGGCCACGGCAATGCCTAGGCAGGGGCAGCATTGGTAAAACCATTCCTTAAATGTATCACTTTACTTGAAAGTCCTTATTAGGATTGCTGTAAGTCAGATGTAATGTGACAGCTTGTGAGACATGGTGTTTAGAAATATTTTATCTAAAGATAGCCACTACAGATGAAGTCCCATACTCAAATGCTTGTCATTTTTATATGTCTCCAGTTTTGACAAATAAATGTGTGCTTGAGGGAACCATAGGAATCATTTGTTTTAATTTCTTTCATTTTCTAGTTGTCATATCTGGGGCCAGAAACTTTTCTGCAGACAGTCCTTTTCTCACTTGTTTCTATCCCAGAAAGAAAAAAAGAAAAAAGAAAAGCAAGAGAAGAAGAAATTTGTGTTCTCTGGGAGAACAATCAAAGGGGCAGCGTAAATAATGCAAAATCAAACACCTCCATTCAAGTGCAGTTGACCTGCAAGGTGTGATTTTGAATTACAAATTTGGATTTCTAAATTGCTGAACATAAATTTAGATGAAGGGCTGTTTGGTATCATAAGGAAGAGTGAGATGAATGAGGGAAATTATATTAGTAAAAAAGTATTTTCCTCTGACTTGTCCTGCTGACAAGGTACTGTAAAGATGTGTTATTCTGTTGCCCCCTATCCTTGCATATGGAGGAAAGGTGTTAACAGTGTCAGCCTCGGTGTCAGCATAATCTCCAGGCATCTGTATTCCCCCTATTACGGAGATGAATAGGGCAGCTTATGCCCAGAGATATTGCAATTGACTCTTGGAGGGCGCACACATTTTAGGTCAGGCCAATTAAACTAAATCAGTTATTTTAGCGTTGGGTTGCAAGGGGGCAAGAGACAGAGAATCTATTCTGTTGGTGTGCCACTTGTTCAGCAACGGCCCTGAACAAGAGAGAAAACAAGAAAGATAGGCAAGGCAACTTATTTGGGGAAATTTCCGTCGCTTGTGTTTTTGTAATGTGTGCAGTCTTGTGAGATTTTTCTGGGGATATTATAAGACTCATCGTGTTTCATTTTCAAAGGTTCTCACCTCTGATTCTCAGATCTTGTTTCATTTTATTTGAATATTCTTGCACCAAGTGCTTCCCTTGCCCCCTCCCCCACCTCTTCTAAGACTTCACCAAGTCCCCTTTGAATTCACGTTTTTAGAAAATAATTCTGCTGACATAAATGCTCCTCACTTTTCATGGTGTGTTTCTGCTTCTTTCACCACCACGCCAGGTGACCAGCCAATACTATTTTGAAAATCGAAACTCTGAGGACAACGTTTGGCAGAATCTGATGGGCATCATCTGCAAACAGTGTTCATGAATACATGGCCATATATTAGGGTCTCTCTCCACACTGGAGTACTGACTTATCAATATACCGCTTGGTACTTGTTAAAAAAAATAAAAATAAACATGAAGCCAGGATTGTGCAAGACAAATAACATATGTTGCGGAATATATGGTCCTCCACAGTCTCTTGTACTGGTACAAGAAGCGGTACAAAACAGCGACAAGAAAAAAGAGCATCCAAGGAGCAGGTACAAGTTTGTTGTGCTGATTCGCACTTCAGGGGGCGTGGTCGTACTTTGTTTCTCTTGAAGCCCGATGGACGTGGGGTATGATTTTTTAAAACCAGTACTCAGTGCAATATCTACAGTGACAAAATGGACATGAAGTAACGGCCTTAGAGAGCTTCTGCCTGGCTGCTTGTCCAGTTAGGGCACCCTAATATCTGCTCAGGATCAATGGCTTTGTGGGTGCAGCTGTTCCAACTGTTTTATTCCAGGGATACTTTTGCTTCCTATTTCCTGTTTGGAGAAGAGAAAGAAATCAGTTTGAGTTCCTTGTCAGCAGTGGATTGGGGAGCCCTTGAATTTAATTCTAGAAAATTTCCTCTGTACCCACGTGTCAGTGACAGGGGAAGGGAGAAAGGCAAAGTTAAAAGGACGATACCAAAATCCCTACACCTTTTGGCATGTACAGCCAATAACAAAAAATTGATAGCGATTTCCAATTTTTTAAAATGGAAAAAACCATGTAAAATTGAGGACCCACTAGGTTGAGGATGCTATGTCATAGGAAAAGAGGTATACGCACCTGGGGAGCTCCAGAGGGCTAGAACAGGATATCAGGAAAGTCAGATTCATTCCTGGGTCTGGGGTTCCTATCCAACCTGCCTCAGGGGCAGGGAGAAAAATGATGTGATGAACGATCACAGAAGAAAATACGGCCTTAAAAAAAAACACAGAACATAAAATAATCAAAGAATTATAATTTTAAAAATATGTCCATCCATTTTTAATCAGAGCAGATGAAAACTAAGGTGTAATCGGAGGTGAAGAAGGTCCCACAACCGACAGGTGGCAAAGCCAGGAATAGAATCCAGGTGTTTAGTCTGGGAAGCTCCCATGCTATTAATTGGACGCCCACAGAGCATTTCCTTGAGACTTTTATAGGTTTTCTCCCCCCCCCTTTGCTTTTGTCTGCAGTTTGCATTGTGGAAAGGCTAGAATACTGTCTGGAGGTTAGACAGATGCAGCCCTGCCCAGGCAGATCTCAAGGTGTGCACACGGCACCCATAAATAAGGGGAATGCCACTGGATGTGATCATTGTTGTGCCCTAGGGAGGGAACGGCTATTAGAGCACTTACCGACATAGCAGTGTGTTACCTTGATAAGCCTGCTGGAGCTAGCAGTGGCTACAAGAACCAGAAAATTGCTGATTACTTCCTTCCCGCTGGGGCTGTTTGGAATTACCTGCCAATGCATCCTCGCGGTGCAGAGAGTGTGTGTGTTGCTCTCTGCATGGCGAAGGAGAGGTGAAGTGGAAGGAAAGGGCTCTGCCACTCCTGTTCTCCTGTGATGGATTACAGAGGAAGATCTCTCCATGCTAATAGCTCCTTGGGCACCAAGGCACAGCTTTCTCCAATGGGGGCAAAGCAGCTCATCAGTTCAGAGGCAGCAAACATGTTAACACTCACCTAAGGGACTGTGTGTGTGTGTGTGTGTGTGTGTGTGTAGAATCATGCCTTGCTTTACTATTAAAAAAGGGGGAAGGAAGGAAAATATGCCCAACGACATGTCTTTCCTAGAGCAATACGTCTGCGAGCACCAATTCAGCAATTGTGCAAACTCCTACCCCCACGTAATGAATGAGAATAACAAAACGAATTACCCTGGAAGCGAAGAACTCAACAAGTAGCTCTTTGGAACATTTCTTCAGCATATGAATCATGAAAGTGGGGGGCGTTGATCTGCTAACTTCTCCCCTCGGAATCCAATCTATCCTAGGTGTAGGTTACTGATGAGTAGGGATATGTACTGGATTCCGACAAAGCCTAAAATCCAAGCGAGAGTCAGAATGCTTTGGAGGATTTTCAGTCCTTCCAGAGGCAAAACAAGCTTCATTTGGATATTAAAAACAGCAAAGCTGATTTTCAGGCACCATGGCTCCTTAGCCCTGGCAAATATCCCTTTGAAATGTTGCATTCTTTTTACCTTTGGACTCCTCTATGATTTGTGCCACTATCATACAAGTTGCTTTACAAACAGGAGGAGGAAGAGAAGGAAAGAGGAATAAAATCTGTCACCATTAAAAAGGGTTTTCCACAGCTATCCCACTTAAAAGACTCCATGAGTATTTGTACACGACCCCTAAACTCCGCCGCAGATGGCTCCCAGCTCCGGAGCTTAAAATTGTTTCCCCACCAGCTCCAGAGTTTACAGAAAATTAAGTGCGACCACACCCACCTAAGCACGTCCCAGCGCACTTTTCAGGTACCTGCTCTCAGAGGGTGAAAAATCCCAGATCCGGATGTAACCTAGAGTGCCGGGCTCTCCTCGCTTCTGTTTGTTGTTGTTTTTTTGCCGCCCCTTTAAGAGAAGGAATCAGGACGACGACGGGGCTCGGGGCGGCTTGGACCAGCAGACGGAGGTGAGCCTGCATTCTTTTGTTCCTTTTTTTCTCCCTCCCCTCACGCAGACAGGAGCAAGGAAGTGCGGAGGGGTGGGAATGCAGGAAGAGCAACGAACCCCCAAGATCTCTGGTCCGAATTTAAGTGGCCAGCGAATCTTAGGGGTCGTGTGAAAAGGCCCATAGTTTATTACCAAGAGACACCTCTATGTAGTGTTTTATTTTTAGATCACTGATGCACAGGAAACTCGAGTGATGAATATATATTCCTTTTTTGAAACTAATCTATTTTATAGAGTGATCTTGCATAAAGTTTTTATTTTAACCAGAAACATACCAATCCTGAAGATTTTAGAAGGAGTGAAATATCACTGCAAATTTTATCCAGTCTCAGTAAGGAAAGATGATTGGTGGTTTTATTTTTTAAAGGTTGAGATCACAGTGTGTGGGCACACATGCAGGTACATATGAGCACACATACAATCCCATTCAACCGTTTGTCTCCAATTTGGCACCATCCCTTACTACAGTGACTTCCAAATTCATTCAGTTCAGCAAAGAAAACAGATGTTCAGGCCATTTGGCAATCCTCAGTGCTAGTCATAGGAGTCAGCAGGTGACTTTCCAAAGCAGTGTATCAGGGTTTGAACTATGCACTCCTGTTGAACTGTGGCACCTATGTTTACAAAAATCCTTGGAAGTGAAGTTTGGTAGAATGATACTTACATACTTGCCACCAAAGCCCAGTGATTATGATTCAAGTTCTTCTCCTCTCTGTTATACGGATGGCAATGTAGCCATATCTTGACAGCATATAGTTATACTTTTCCTCTTACTCACACTGGGTAATTGGCTCTCAAAGGTGAGGAGGAGAAAACAATATCGTATCTGGAAATAAGGATACTGCAGATGAATGAATGTTAGACACTCACCTTTAGAATAGACACTTTGATCAGAGATTCTGGAAGTTGCATTAAAATGGCTTTTCCAGGTTTTGGTAGTGATTTCACTTTTCTCTGCCCATGATTCAGTGATGAACAGGCAACTTGGAATGTACAGTGCCAACCCACTGTAAAGCAGGTTGTACATGAACAAGAGACTGGGTATGGAAAAGGTGGCTTTGTGTCCCTTTCAGAATGGGTGTTTGCCACTGCAACATTTGACTGACATGAGATATTTACGGGGTAGGTCTTGGCAGCCGGCCATTAATACAAGGGAATAGATGTTAAAGAAGCCCGAGGTACAGCTCCCCTGCCTGCTGCCGATCAATTGTGGAAACCAAGTGTCACTTTACACACAGCTTAATCCCTTTGGTCATGCTTCTCAAGGCTGGGGCCAGTTGGACCAAGCCCAAGGATTTGATTGCTCTGGCTACTTGAACATCATAGAGTAGGCCTTGCACAGACATCAACACCAGGGACGAGTGATTGACCTCCACAACCTGCGTTGCCTGCACCTGGGATTCTCCTAGGCCTCCCTGCTCTACTTCAGATGAATGGTTTGATCTGTCTATGGCATCCCTTCCCACAAGTTTCTCCACTGCTTTAAGAAGGATCAGTCAGGTTTCATCTGGACATTTGGCATCTTGACAGGTGTCAGTATTGGGTCTTAAAAGTTTTTATCTGGGTGGGTGGCTTATAAAAATAAATATTCAGCCAGGCAAGTTTTCCTACCTGCTCCTTTGCCATGCAGCGTAAGTTGTCGACTAGTGTATACAGTCAACTTGTCTTTTCTCTGGAACCATTCCTTGTTCTGAGCTTTTCCACCAGTCCCCTTTCTGTGGAGGCAGCAGCTGCTTGCCTTTACCTATAGGAGGTTAAGTCCAGCAGGAAATGTCATCATGGCAAGCCTTTATTGGTGTCTTTACAAAACCATTGCACCCCGCAGCGATCAATGTCATAACAGCTTCACTTTCCCAGGACCCAGCTGCATACCGATGTCTCACAACAGCCTTGTTGCCCTATACGGAACGACCTGGACCGCCAACTTGGCGCGCTCAGAAATAGAAGCTAGGCTGGACGAACAGGTTGAATGACAGCCATCATTCTTGGTCGCTCAGGCAGCTGGCACCCCCAACTGCGTGACAGCCACCCGTCACATGGCAGTATATGAGTCCCATAGAACTGGAGCTGGTGGAAGAAAGATTGCCAACATGACACAAAGCTCTTTGACCTTGGAAGTGGGAAAAAGAACAACAGTCTCCAGAAGACCTATGCACTGGCCCCTTGATTTGGCCTGTGCACAAATAAGAGCAAATAGATCAGGACCCAATTTGTGCTGTACCATTTTGAAGACACATTTATCTGATTCTTCATGGCTGTATCTTTAGCAGTATGTGTGTATTACTGAATCTCTGGGGGGGGGGAACCCACTCCTAAGGATGGGGAAATACAAGATGCTATAATGGGAGTTGCATGGACTACAGAGTACCACCAGAATTGTTTCTAGCAGAATTATTGGTTCATTTCTAGTCCAAAGAGCACAAGAAAAACAGAAGTGGAAAACGTCTACTTTACTAGTGACGCCACCTCGATAATAAAAGAAAAAAAACCTAAAGCGTGTCTCTATTTGTGTGTGTGTGTGAGAGAGAGGGGGGGAGGGAGAGGGAGAGAGAGAATGAATGAATGTAATATCCATAAAAAGTTCTGATCTAATCACTGAAAACCCATACAAAGGCCCAGGCATTCATCCACACACACATGGATATTGTACATTCAGTACTAGTAATGTAATACATTGTAATCACTTAAAAGGGGTGGAGAATAATATTTGGCAAGACATTACAGCTAAGCCAGATGCCACAGAGAGTGGCTCAAGGGAATACATAGTGGGTAAATTTAATCAATCTCTCCAGCATTTCAGTGACTGGAGCATGTACTGAAACTTCAGTGGAACCAAAGTTGCCAGTTTCCTTCTCTGTTGACTCTTGCAAACCATCTTTCTTGAGATCTGGAAGTTGAGTCATGGCAACTAGACTCCTTTTCTTGAGAGATCAAAACTTTTCACTGCTCATCCGAGCAGCTTTGTCAGTCTGAGGAAAGTTAGTGGTGAGTCCTCCACTTTATAGTTCAAATTCGTTTCACATCACCCATGTCTGAATAGGCTCATAAGTTGGACAGTGGCCTGAATAGGCTTATTAGGTGGACAGTGGCCTGGGGTGCGTGAAAGTCCCACCTATGCAACCCTTCCCAACACCCATTAAGTATGGGTCGTTAGCTGTAGCCTTGCTGATGGAGGTATGAAGTGATTTGTTTGGGGATGGTTGATTAATTTCAATACTATGCAGAGGCATGGTGGCTCAGTGGACTAAGGCTTCTGAAAACTGTCAGCTGCAAAGTCGGCAGCTTGGCGGTTCGAATCCCAGGTGCCACGCAGTGGAGCCAGCTCCTACTGATAACCCCAGCTCCTGCCAACCTAGCAGTTTGAAAGCATGCAAATTGCAAGGAGATAAATAGGTACTGCCATAAAAAGCAGGAAGGTAAAACAGTGTTTTCCTTGCAGCCATTCCAGCCACGTGGCCATGGACTTGCACAACACTGGCTCTTTGGCTTGAATATGGAGATGAGCACAGCCCCTACAGTCGGACACAACTAGCATGCATGTGCAGAGGGAACCGTTACCTTTACCTTTATGTAGTCCAGTCCTTCCTCAAGCATTTAAATAAAGTCAATATTTGCACAGAACACTTATTTAAGTTGAATAGCTAAATTTAGTCAAGACTGGACAGAATAAGAATCTCTTAATTATAGCGCAGAAATATCTGAGCTTCAAACCTTTCCCCCTTTATGATTCTGCTTGCTTCTCTGTAGTGTTAACCTTTCTATATTAGTGTGGCTGTGAGAGAATTTCTGAAGACCCACTGAACTGAACTTATCCAGAGGTTACACACACTCAGCATTCTGTTTCAAGACCATCAGCAAGGAAGATCCAGCAGATTTCTGGGTTATTGTTTCCCAAGTCTGACTGCCTTTATTGTCACAATGAAGCTCCTAATAGTCATCTGAAATGATTTGGGTTCAAACTTTGGATCTAGGCTCTAACTTCCTGAATTATAAGAAAGAGGATTGACAAAGGCCCTGCAGACAACAGATGAGTTACACCCGACTGGAGAGGAAGGATTTCAGAGTTGCAGTTTGTGTGGTATGTGTAGCAGAAGAATCCAACAAATAATCATCTGACATTGAAAGCTAATAATCAATGGGACCAATTGGGTGATAGTTGACACTGAGAGAACTAATGTTGAACTATAAGCTATTTGGTTGTTTAAACTGGGAAGTCTATCAAGTCTATGTGATTTGGAGATCTTCAGAACATACCCCCAAATAAACATTACACTCAAACAAAAATATTTACAACACTACTTAATTCATAGCCAGAAGGAAATAACCTCATCACTGATGTTTTCATGAAGCTACAGTTTACAGAGGGACCCCACTCCCACAAAAAAGAGAACCCTATAGAAAGTGATACTGAAAGCTTATTATCGGTGTGAGCAATTCATACTCAAGTCTAGGGGAACCAGTTTCAAAACAGAACCAGCCCAGTTATTTAAGCCATGAAATCAGTAACATTTGTGTAAAAGGCCATGGTTTTACTTCATCCCCAGTTCAGAAAACAACAAGAAGCTTCATAAATACTTAGATGATTGAGTGTACTCCAGTAACAATCCTAATTCACTTCTAACTAAATATTCTAAGTACGTAATGTTAGCATGCAAAATGATTTTCAGGCATTATCTCACTGATTTTCATAGCAACAATAACTTTATGTGGCAGGACTTTATTTTCCCCATTTTATAGACAGAGGGTTAAAACAGGTTCTGTCTTATTCAATATCAGTAAGAAAATGAATAATTGTCATCAGATTTAAACCTGAAACCATGTCCAACATGTGGTCCTTCAAGCTAAATTGATAAAGCTAGCATAGACAAAGCAACACAAGGGGCATAAGAAAGCCTGATCTTTAGCTAGTTATTCATGGACCTCATGATTATAGTTAAGGTGTCTTCCCACCCCCTTTGAAGTCATCAGGCAGGCAGGACTTCTACACCCATTTAGGTTCACTGCCTCCTGCATTCAAGATCAATAAATTCATGGGGAACAGAAAATCTCTCTCCTCCTTTGTCAGCATTATCCAGATTCAACTCAATTGAGTTATGTGAGGCTTCATGAAAAGACCTCTAAATATGAATAAATCTGAGGGTAGGGGGTCGGCCAATGTTTGTTTGAATAGCTTCAAATATCCTCGGAGTGCTTTTAGGGGGAGGGAGAAGAATACCTTCTGTATTGACTGTGGAAATAGCAAATGAAGGAAAATGTTCTGCTTATATACCACGCCATAGTGCTTAAAGGACTCTCTGGGTGGTTTACAGTTTATTTATGCAGGCTACAAATTCATCTCCCCTCACCCGAGAACTGGATACTCATTTTACCAACTTTGGAAGGATAGGAGGCTGAGTCAACCATGAGCAAGCTACCTGGGACTGAAGCTACGTGGGTCATGAGCGCAGTCATAGCTGCAGTACAGCAGTTCAACCGCTGTGCCATGAAGCTCAAGTGTTGGGGGGGGGCGATACAATGATGTGGGGATGCTATAACTGGGTGCAAGATAGTTGGGACTGGGAAGATGGATAAATGCATCCATAATTTCAAGGTTGACAGCGGTTCACACAAACTTACTTCACCGATCTTGCCACACCATAGTACAGAGTGAGACTCTTGGCTCAGGCAGTGAATGCTGGGAGTCAGCAAGGTGTTGGAGCCAAGCATGTCACACAGCCTGTTCTGTGCATTCTAATCTAAGCTGCTTACCTGCAAGTTTGCTGGAGAAAAGTCTCCCACGTTTGAGTCAGCTGAAAATGCACTCGATTCCTGTACATGGAAAGTAGTTAGGGATACTATTTCTTGTCCTTTAGATCACTCAGGCAGCACTATGTCTTGGGCAGCTCCTGTTTTTCCATAGCATGTCACCGTGGAGGAATCTGGCAATCAGCCTTAAGAAAGTATTTTCTTTCCTACTACCAGGGCTACGTAAAGCAAAAGTCTTCAAATCCATTTAATTACTCCCACCGTTACAAGGCACTCAGTAAATCTAGCAGAGAAAGTGCAAGATTTTGCAAGATAAACAAATTTAAAAACAAAAAATCGCTCCAAATATGCTTAATTTTCTCAGAAACCACTGGCATTTCAGGCTAAACTCTGTGTTTGGCATCTTAAATTACTTTGGATTGTTAGGGGAGTATTGTTGGATTTTTTGTATTAGAATTTCAGACCTTTGACCTTCAGTCAATTTCACAGCTGCCCAATGTGTATAATGCCAGCTGTTTCTCCTGATCTGTTTTAAGTCTACAGAAGAAAAAGGCAAGGGAATTAATGAACTTAAACATGAAATTTTACAAAGCATAGATTACTGGACGAGAAACGGCAAAGAACAGGAAATGGGGTGAAAGATGGCACCTATCCTTTCTTTAGAGACCTCTTCAAATCTAGCATCTGAGCAAATATTTGGGGGATTCCTGGACCTTTTAAAGACTCTTTTTATTTTTTTAAACTTATTTCTTATATACAAGGGTACATGGTGGATGGGGTTAAGTGGAAGCAAATTGGTTAAATACAAATTAATACATGATTTGAAGCTTACCATCACCTCTTTGTCTAACCCATCATTACAGTAATTTATCAAATTATCCTTCAGCAGCCCATAAAGAATTATTCCAAACTGCATTCCAAGCCTTTTAAATAAATCCTAGAAATCAAAGCCACAAACCAACAAATTGTCATTTCCTTTTTTAAAACACAAAATCTTTAAAAGACTCTAAGGCTACAGCTGATTCAACTGGGAAACAATTGTGTGGTTCATGATTCAAGTAGCCCAGAGTAGACTTGAAGCTAGATGGGCAAAATATGAATGAATGAATGAATGAATGAATGAATGACAAATGAATGAACGAATGTACGAACAAACAAACGGACATTGAGAACTTGGGAGAAGCAGGTTTAAGCTCCCATTTTTTGCTAACAAATTTGTGAGGTGGGTGTTGTTTCTTCACCTGACCTACCTCACAATTTTTTGAGAGAAGGAAGAAAGCCCCATGTGCTGCTTCCAGTCCACTGAAAGGATGCAAATGCAATAAACAGACAAATCAGCTACAATGTAGTGCTCCACTTCTTGTTGCACTGCTATTGCCAGTTTCCTCTGTGAGTAGGGCTGACAAGTTTCAACCCAACAAAGAGACAAAGTCACTCTTCTTAAAACAAAATGCATATATACATATGTAAATAGGACTTACTTCTGAAAGGAGCTGAATTCAAGCCTTCTGCAATTTGCTTAGATTGTTTTGTATGCATGTATGGCTTGCAGTCTGAACGTTTCAGAATGAGAGACACCCCCATGTCCTCCTTGACTGTTATCACAGTGTAAACAACCCCATGTGTGTTTCCTACTCGAGGCCCAAGATGAATCCTGGGTTTCACTGAAAATGAGATCCATTCCAGGACTGATGAGTTGATGTGGAAGATATATCCTACAACCTCTTCTGCTTCAATGCTGATGGCTTCATGTTTTTTTGTGTTCTGTTCATTTAGAATAGTTATTATCACCTGTTCCACCTAAATAGGAGCCTTGAGAAGCCACACATTCTCAGAGAGGCAGTCACAAAGATTTTGGTCTGGCTGTTACTCTGGCCTAGCTTAGCTAGGTGTAATGAACATTGTTCTCCTGGATAATAATGTTATTTCCAGCATATACGGCACTTCTAACCTTTCTCCCAAATGTGTACTATCTTAAAGTATCAACATCCTGTAAAGAATGGATTGAATGTGGAAATAAAGAGACAAAAATGTTTTGGGAAATGAGAGAAAAGTACTTGTCTGCTTTATCAATGATGGGGAGCAACTATAAAGAGATTTCGAAAGAGTGTGGAAAGAGAAATACAATGGAAAGAGGGGAAATGGAGCAGTCGAGGTTTATGGTATTTCTGAAATTATGAACAAAATAAACAAATGGCAAATAAATTGCACCAAGGGTAGAATTAGCTAAGGCTGCAGTACTATGCATGTACCTGGGAGTAAGTCCAAGACAACATGCTTTCAGTAAACATGGATGTGATTGTGATGCAAATAATGGAGAACAAGAGACATAAATCTGTGCTGAGTATCAGTAATTATGCCCCTATTTATTTACTAAAGGGATTAGTTTGAAGTCAGACACATGGTGATGTCTTTATATTTGTTTAATTATTGTTTGATCTTTTATATTATTCCCAACACTTGGTTTTTATCTAAGCTTGGTGGGTTGTTGTTGTTTTCAATACAGAAGGCAATGTGAATCCGATTCCTTCCAGTAGGTGGTAGCAGTGGCATACTAAGACCTCCCAAGGAGCCTACATGGTGCCCCACAGCATGATACCTATGCCACTACATTGCCATCTTGTGGAAAGGTGGTGAACTCAACTCAGAAAACCTCCATGCCTTTTGTGTTGAATTGTAGGTATTGTGTATGTGCAATATAATACCACTGAGGAAGCCCCCTCTGTATTTATTGCTAGACTGAAATGTGTTGTGAAAGCCAGCTGTGCTCTTGTTTTCATGGTATATCTCTGCTTGCTGTAACAAAGCCAATAATGAACCTTGTGAAACTTTAAAGACTAATACATTGTATTTGGCATAGAGTTCTGTAGACTGAAGCCTGCTTGTTCATATTGATCAACTAAACATAGGTTCTGCCTACTGGAAAAAAGGGGGAGAAGTATGCGAAGAGACTACAGCTTAGAAACATAGGTAGCTGTTTAATACAGATCAGAATGCAGGAGTATGTATATTGATACTTGTTTTTAATTGTAGGCTTTATGTTTTGGAATTTTATAATGAGGGTGAGTGATGTGCAGTCTGGATAGCACTTTTAAAAATTTAATTGTACTTGTACAATGACAATAAAGTGTTATTCTATTCTATTCTATTCTATTCTATTCTATTCTATTCTATTCTGTTCTGTTCTGTTCTGTTCTATTCTGTTCTGTTCTGTTCTGTTCAGGTAACTTGACCTTTGCTTCCCCTGTTATCTGTTCTGTGTGGCTGTGGTGGTTCAGGTTCTTAAGCAGAGATGCTCTCTCTGACCGCTTCAAATGCTGATATCTCATTCTCCATATCAGCATTTGAAGCTTTTGCTGGTGAAGTGTGCATTCTCTCAATGAGGTATGATCTTTATTTTGTGAGCTACGGCTGACCATAGGAGGGCATCTTTGACAAGTGTTTTTCTACCTGCTGCAGGCAATGCTTTTGCTAAGCTGCTGAATTTTGGTGGCAAAATGGCAGCGGGGGCATGTGGGGGAAAGAGAACCTAGATGGCGAAAGAGCACTTTCCTGGGGAGACATGCTTTAAAGGGGCTATAAATCTGATGTCCCAAAACCAAACTTTGCCAAACTTAGAGGGGGTGAGGAGAAAAGTCAGCTGAAGATTCAGTGCACCTTTGACACCTCTAACATATAGAAGGGCTGTCCTGTCACTCCCATAAATCCTGAATCGCACAGACCACAAAACATATAAATTGCCAATACTGATAATAATTCGGTACTTCTTTTAATTCTGGGCTGTCACGTTTCTCTGCATCATCCTGAAATGAACCACGAAATGGCCCAATTCATGGGGTGGTTTTATTGCTTTGTTGTTTTGCTTTGTTGTTTGTTTTGTGCCCATCTCAAGTTAGGACCAGTACTTTGAATTGTGCCGGGAAATGGATTGATAGCAGTGGAGCAGCCATAACAGGGGTTTAGAAAGACGGAGAGCTGAAGAGGCATGGAGATGTAGGAATTTAAGCCCTAATCACTCTGATTTAGAATGTGAACTTCAGGGTTAGGGGAAGCAGGGGATAGGGGATGGAAGGTCAATTTCCTTGGGTATTTGGGTATTTCCCTTAGGTATTTGGCCATGGAGCTAGAGATTGGAAGTTTGATTGCCTACTGGTTGTACCAGGATAAGAGTCAGCTGTTGTGTAGTCTTGGGAAAACTGCATAGTCTAGGTTTCTAGCAGAAGACCAAATAGTAAACCACTGTTGAGTACTTTGTAGGTATAAAACATTGGGGAAGGTCTTCATAAGTCCAAATTGAATTGGCAGCATACTGTTTTTTATTATTTCAATGCCACATGCTTTAACCATTGAGCTTTGTTGACTCACACAATATTGTGTTTGCAAAGCCGGAGAGAGAAGCAGCTTAATGCCTTTCTGACTCCAAAACCAAATCCTCCAAAGTCTGTAGGATTATCTGCTCTATAGCCTATTCCATCCACTGTCAGGATACCAGCCTACAACCCCTCTTCAGGCATTCAAAGACTGAGACTGTGAAGAAGGAGGTTTCTGGTCCCATGTCTTGCCTTTTGCTCTCTTCACATGAAGGACAATCTGAAAGCTTTATTTATTTATTTTGAAGTCTCCCATTGAATAGAGAATCTCTACCTCTGGCAGAAGGTTTTTCTTCCGGACAGTTCCTTTCTTCTTGGATACAGGGACAGGTCAGGGAAGGAGAGGCTATGACTCCATCTCTGCTAGGACTTTTGAACTAACCCAAGCATGTCCAAACTTCGGCCCTCCAGATGTTTTGTACCACAACTCCCACAATCCTTTGCCATTGGAAATACAGGCTTGGAATTCTGGGAGTTGTGGTCCAAAACATCAGGAGGGCAGACGTTTGGGCATGCCTGATTAACCCATGTATGATTGCCTGCATAGAGTCTGGGCTAAATAAGATACTCCATATGGGTTACACTAGACCAGTGTTGACGAAGCTATGGCACGGATGCCAAGGTGGCACTCGGAGCCCTTTCTGTGGGGACCTGACATCGCCCGTTCACAGCCACCCGTATTCAGGTTAAATGGAAGTATTGGCACTTTGCAAAAAATTAGTGGGTTTTGAATCACAGTTTGGGCCCTCGGTCTCTAAAAGGTTTGCCATCACTGCACTAGGCCTTGTTACATGTATAGACACACCTGCTGCATTGTGTACTTTAGCAGCTCATTGTACTTTTGCCAAAAATCTACTGGCTATTACAGGGGGCATTTTAGAATCTACATGTTCCTTTGAGAATGCCCATATGCCACAGTTCAGCCCAGATAGTTCAACAGACTCTGTCTCATATTCTCTTCAGCTGTAGTTCCATTTACAGTAGTACCTTGTATAAAGGAATTAATTCATTCCAAATGAAATTATGTTAAACAGATTTTCCTTTATACAAATTTCCCATAGGAATGCATTGAAAACAGAGTGATCCCATTTTTATGTTGTACAGATTCACCCCATAGGCAATTATGTTAAGCAAATTTCCCCTATCTCCGGAATTTTTTATGTTGTACAAATTTTATGTTATACAAACCATTTGTTATACAAGGGTCCACTGTATATCCATCAGTTCTATTCATCTCTAGATGCAAGCATATCCAAAGCTCATGAGCTTGTAATTTTTACAACTATGGGTCATCATAGGGGTTTGGTGAGTGATGACTGTGCATATGCGTGTGTGAGCTGAACATGGGAAAACACAGCAGGGGAGGGAAGTTTATGTGAATATTTTCATGCCCCTTGAAAAGGCAGCCATTTTGGTGATGTCAGGGGAGCCTTTGAACAGCTGTATTATATCTTCATAGGAGGGAGAAGGAATGCATTTCAGTTGCATTTAGTCAACAGAGCTTCTGAATCCTGCATTGCCATGTTGCATTAAGGCAAATAAGAGCACAGCAAAACAAAACAAGAAGGCAAGTCAGGGATCATCAGCCTGGATGTGCATCAGAATGCCTAGCTGAGTGCACATATTGTCAATCTGCATTATATTACTCTTAAAGGAAGATGTGCACAAATGCACATTCTCGTGCAAAACAGAATGCACATCCTGAAAAGGATTTGGGCTTCCGCATGAGAACCAAGTGGGCTTCCTTGCCTCCTCATGTTGATAAGGCTATATGGCAGTGTGATGTCATCACATTCTCAAAGTGATCTCTTATTGGCTGGGATCTTGCAATGAAGCCAAAATAAGGGCTGGTCTTAAAAAATTTAAAGAGTGCTGATACAGCAGCAGATTGGGAGCAGATTGAAACACCAGTAAATTAGCCAGAAAGGAGGGTTTTTAAAAGGGTGATTTCAGTACACTTCTCACTATGAAAATACTCAAGGGCAGAAATGTAGTGCCACTCTCCTAACTGTACAAATCATTTACTCTCCACTGTATGCTTCTGCAGAAGTTGATACTGAAAGCATGTGCCATGATAAATTTGTTGGTCTTTACAGTGTTGGAGGTCTTTGCTGGTTTTGCTGCAGAAGCCATAATGTCACTTTTTGTCCTGAATTGTAGCTGGTGTGTGCCTTGCTCTTTTATTTCATTTATACCGATCTTTGTTTTCCCCCCCACCATGGATGAGGAGAGCGTGGTGAGAGTCACCTCGACACTGTCTCTCCCCATGAGGCTGAGGCTGCCACTGTGCATGTCAGCAATGATTTAATCAGCACGAGAGAGATGGAAACCTCCAGGACTGACATTAGGGGACAGGCAAAGGAGAGTGGGGAAAAGTGTGTGATATGAGATAAAGGTGTAGACTAGCCTTCCCAAGCTTAATCCCCCTCTCAGATGCATTGGTTTGCGGCTCTTCTTGCCAAGCCAGCATGCTGTGCTGTGCTCCATGGGGATGGCGAGAGTTGTAATCCAGCACATTTGGAGAACCTCAAGATGCAAAAGGCTGGTTTGGATTCTGTCAGAGAATGAAGCTGGAGAGATTTGAAATGATGTAAATGGGGGTGCATACCATGGCTCAAATCCAGGCTCATGAATCAGAGCAATCATATCTTCTTCTTTTTCAGGGACGACAGTTCATTGTTTGAAGGCCAACCAAAGAGCAGCCCTCTTCTTAAAGGAGTCCATTATTGATCTGGTCCAGTTTTGACTGAAAGAGGAAAAACCAAAATGATGCAGTCAAAGGACCCCAAAGTTGCCCATCCACCTTTCACGTCTAGATAGAATGCTCAGCAGGCACACAAACTACACGATTCTTCCCCATTTTAGCAAAATGCATTTTAATCCTCTTTACGTTATATAAAATGTCATGCTTTTCAT
Organism: Phrynocephalus versicolor; assembly: GCA_023846285.1. Taxonomy (NCBI): domain Eukaryota; kingdom Metazoa; phylum Chordata; class Lepidosauria; order Squamata; family Agamidae; genus Phrynocephalus; species Phrynocephalus versicolor. The sequence continues at coordinate 15,495,943 of JAHTLZ010000379.1, read as the reverse complement.
TTCCACATATCAATTACTGTGAGAGGTGTGCCTTTATGTGGTGAAGAGCTAAATCCAACTCTGCCAGTGTGTGGAGGTTTTTTTTTTTTTGTAAACAAGCTTTTGATTCAAGAGATATTTGTACAATTGACTACCTGTACTTGCAGACAAAAAGCATCAGTGAAAGTCAAAGGTTAGATAGCAGAGGAATACAGCAAAGGTTTATAGTCTCATTTTTTCTTTTCAATTCATTTGCTGAGAACAACTTTAGAGAAGTAAATGCTGATTCAAATGATGGTATCATGTCAAATGGAGAGGTTATAATCAACATTTGATGAGCATAACACAGCATTATTAGCTGGCAAATTAGATAGCTCCAAAGAGTTGCTCAGCAAAGTCTGTGAAATGAATGATGAACACAGTCTAAAATGAATGTTTGGAAAAGGACATTTGTGGTCATCTGGAAAGCAATCGTCCCAAGAACTGTAGATAAAAGTTCTGAATTAGTGTGACACATTTGACAAATATAAGCATCCTGGAACCTGGCTATACAAATGAACAATGAATCATAGTTAAACAACAGAAACAGAACAAACAGTCTGAATTAGCTCCTTGGCCTTTTTACACGACCCCTAAACTCCACTGCAAATGACTCCCAGCTCCGGAGCTTAAAATTGTTTACCCACCAGCTCCGGAGTTTACTGAAAATTAAGTGCGGCCACGCCCACCTAAGCGCGTCCCAGTGCACTTTTCTTGTACCTGCTCTCCAAGGGTGAAAAATCTTAATGCGGATGTGCCGGGCTCTCCTCGCTTCTTTTTGTTGTTGTTTTTTGCCTCCCGACCCTTTAAGAGAAGGAACCAGGAAGTCACGGGGCTCCCGGCAGCTTCCACCGGCACCGGGGAGGTAAGTCTTTATTCTTTTGTCCCTTTTTTTCTCCCTCCCCTCACGCAGCCAGCAGCCAGGACATGCGAAGGGGGTGGGAACCCACGAAGAGCGACAAACCCCTAAGATCTCTGGTCCGAATTAAAGTGACCAGCGGATCTTAGTGCCGTAATCCAAATTTTAAATAGTTTGCCCTGAAAAGGGGATGTCCAGAAAAAAAAGTATACAAATTGTATGAGAATATTCACCAATTCTAGTCCTGCCTTCTTAAACCGGGAAAAAATATTTACCATATTTGCTTACTGAAAAATGTATAGATGAACATGTATGGTCACAAAACAAGACAAAGAAGTTATCTCAGATTGTAATTCTTTAGCTAAGATAGTAAAAATATGTGTGCTTCTGGGATATTATTGAAACATAGTGCAAAATAAATATTTATGTTTATAGATATAAACTCTGAAAATAAACCATGTTTGACAAATAAACTTTCATGCATCTCTTCCACAAAGTTATATCTTGGCTGCTACTGTTGTAGTAGCATTCCAAGTGTAGCTTACCACAGCACTCTTGGTACTAGAGTAGCTATTCACTAGATGGGCAGTATAAAAGTCTTAAAAAAAGATTCTCTAACACCAATTCCTGTGTCAAGGGATGGGGATTATATGTTCAAGTAAAGCCTTGACATATTACTTTTGGGGTGGGGGCTAGAATTCGCTATCCAGATCCATCTCTTCATATGGTAGCTGGGATATTCTTGGAGTTGTATTACAGAAAGAAATAACTTGTCCAAGTTGGTTTCAGAAGAAGCAAGCAAATACAGGAAGTGACCTTGGACCAATGTAGATCCTATTTTCACTGGCTACCAGTAGCTCTATAGAATTAGCAACTGGTGCCATTTGACCACCTTCCCTCATGATTCTGGGAATTCACCCTCAGCGCTTCTGAGTATATAAAACACATGCTCCCCCAGTGAAAGAAAACACGTCTTTCAAGAGCTAAGGGCAAGCAGAAGAACTGTATGCTGTATATCTCTATTCAAGGCAAAATCCTGCTGAGTTCCGTGATGGGTTGTTTGTAGGATTCATGTAGCCAGTGTAGAGTAGTGGGTAGAGTGATGGATTAGGACTGTGGAGGACAGGGTTCAATTCCACACTCAGCCATGGAAACTCATTGGAGGAGTGGAACTGTTAAAACCAGTCCTTAAATACCATGCTTCCCTAGAAAGCCCTGTCAGGGTCGCTATAAGTTGGTTTCAACTTGATGGCATACAACAACAACAACAACAACAATATGATATATATATATAT
>JAHTLZ010000379.1:15441546-15483792 GCA_023846285.1 Phrynocephalus versicolor | reverse complement strand
AGAGAGAGAGAGAGAGAGAGAGAGAGAGAGAGAGAGAGAGAGAGGACACTCTTCCCTGCAGGTTTAAATAAATGCAAACATATGCTGCCATTAATGGGAGTATCACTCCTGTAAACACGAGATCCTTTTTATTCATGGCTTCCTCTCCTCTCCCCCTGCCAAGTCCTCAGGGAGAAGAGAGGTCAAGTAGGGACTATTCTCCTCCTTTTATTTAAACCCTTCCCCCGCTTCTCGGGCCCTGAATGGGCAAGAGGAAAAATGAATTAAGCTAATTGGTGTGAGGGGGAGCTGGGACAACAGCCCAGCCGAGGCCTTCTGGGGATTCGCCCCGGCAAGGAAGAGCGGCATCATCGATTCAACCGCACAGGACTTCATTTTCCTCGACGGAGCCTTTGAATGGCCTTTCTGGGATGAAAGGGAGAGAGGAGAGGAGCGTGTGGGTGGGTTGTCTCTCACGCAGCAGCACCCTTAAAATGGAAACGGAGCCCGAGCAAGATTGCTGCTGTCCAGCTACAAGTCCACTCTGTCTGTGGCAAGTCGCTTTGGGTGAGATGGGAAATGGGGAGGTTTGCATGTCGCCCTATGGAAATGTCCCCTTTTGTGACTTTTGCCATTGGTGTTACAAAAGAGCACAACCTGCCCTGGAAATCTTGACATTTCCAAGGCTCGTGGCACGTATGTGGAGACAAACAGAAAAATATACATATGCAGAAACTCACAAGTACATTTGAAAACATCTGCACTATTAGAACACACATACAGTGGTACCTCAACTTACAAATTTAATCCGTTTCGAATGCATGCTCTTAAGTCAAAATACTCTTAAGTCGGAGTACCTATATCAAAATTGAAAAAATAAGTTAAAAATGAAAAAAATGAAAAATATATTTGTAAGTTGAGCAGACCATATCTAAAATTTGTAAGGCAGCCATTAAAACACCAACAATTTTTCTCTCTTAAGTCTAATTGCTCTTAAGTCGAGATGCTCTTAAGTCAGGGTACCACTGTATGGCTATTCCCTTAAGAAACTGACACAAACACCTCAGTGAAAGACCACATTTTTAAAAAATGCAATGGCTGGCAGTGGCATGTGACTATTTATGCCACCAGACCTGCAACGGCCTTGCAACACCACTAGATTGAAATTGACTAGACATTCGCTATTGACTTTATTTAAAGAAAGAAACAAACCATTTTTGTGGTGGTGTTTGGAAGAACACAGGAGCGGTCAGGGTCCACATGCATGGCTACAGGGCTATGTATAGCTGTGGGGTTCGGGCCCTGTTTTAGGAAGAATATGTACCAGAATTTGTGAAAATATTCATGCTGGATGGCAGATGATAAACTTCACAAACCCACCATTGAACTGAAAAGTGTGAGAATACCACTGAGACACCAGGAAATGCAAAGAAGAAAAAAGGGACAAAGAAAAAGAGGAAAAAGAAAAAGAAAAAGAAATGGGGGGAAAAACACCCTGACAGATTTTTTGCAGTTCATTTCAGAACAATCTTCTTTGTTCAGGTCCTTTGACTCCAATAGCCACAGTAGTCTGCCATTGTTCCTTGAAGCTGGCTTTCTGGATTGGACTGTGCTGTTTTCCTTCCCCCCGTCCTCTGTGAGGCTAGGTCAAATATTAAAAATGGACAACATGCCAAGCTCTAGACACGTTTCCTTGATCACTGGGTGGTGAGCTGCAAGAGCTGGGTGTTTCACTAGCACTTTAAAGCTGGAAGGGATGTGCAAGACCCATTAGGGTGATCACCCATGCCAAGAATTAATCTGGTTACCAATATGCTCAAGTTAAATCAGATGCCAAAAAGCAATACTTGGCATTCCCCAGTTTAAATGTGCCAGCTTAATAAAATAAAATAAAATACTGCTGGCACCTTGATTAAATAGCCAAAAAGATTCCTGACACCCACTTGTTAATCAAAACTAAGGTTGTGGTGCTTTCTGAAATTGCCATAACACAGACTGAAATTATCCCCTAATGAAATTGTATGAGGACTTCTGATGAGCAGCACCGGCGCGTCCATTAAGGCGAACTAGGCAGTTGCCTAGGGTGCCAAAATGGAGAGGGGGTGCTGGCCAGCCTGCTGCCCCCCGCCCCAGCGCCGCTGGCCACTGCCATCCTCCCGCCGCCCCCCGTGCCCATCACCACCCACCCCCATGCCCGTCGCCATCCGCCCCCACGCCTGTCGCCGTACCCCGTCATCTGCCGCTCCCCTGCTGCCCCGCCCCCTGCCGCCGCCCAACCGCCGCCCCACCACCCCACCACCCCGCCACCCTGCCACCCTGCCACCCCGCCACCACTGCCGCCCCCCGCCCCTCACCTAGGGCGCAGAAAAACCTAGTGCCGGCCCTGCTGATGAGGCATTACTGGCCTGGAGGAGCTTCCTTCCCACTCCCCTACGGTGTGTGTGCTGTGTCATTACAGTTGTAATTGACTCTTCGTGACCCCATGTCCATGGAGTATTCTTGGCAGGAATACTGGAGTGGTTTGCCAGTTCCTACTCCAGGCGCCTACAGAACCTGGTATTCCCTGGTGGTCTCCCATCCAAGTACTAACCAGGGCCGACCCTGCTTAGCTTCCGAAATCAGGTGAGATCAGATGTGCTTAGGGCATCTTGGCAGCTCCCTCCCTCCCTACAGAGGTATGCCTAATAAAGTATACCCAAAACTGAAGGGAGCTGGTGCCTATGAGCATGCCAGGCTTGGGATGAAACCTAGCATTTACCCAGTTTTGCCACCAACAAAGCAGACACAAGTGTTTACCCTTACTGCCATCTTGACTATATGTCTCAGTGGACTCAAGGAAGAGTTATACTAGGTATGCTGATGAAGACAAGGCAGATACAATGGCAGAGATGGTAAAACAACAACAATCCTGCCTATAGGGCCTCTTGCACTCATGTCTCATTGAAGAAACCCACTAGTATGTTTGGAGCCCAATGGAGCAACATCTGACAGGGTAGCAAAGCCAGGAGTTATATTTGGTGGTATGAGGGGGAGCAGAACAAACTGTGTTGAGCACTTTCCCTCCTCCCACCATTCCACCTCCTAGAGCAGTGGTGGTAAATCTTCGGCATTCCAGATGTTTTGAACCACAACTCCCAGAATTCTAAGCCCGTATTGCAAATGACAAAGGACTGTGGGGGTTGTGGTCCGAAAGATCTGGAGTGCTGAAGGTTCACCACCACTGGCCTAGGGTGCCTACCTCTAGTTGGCTAATGGTAATGCTGGCCCCGTGGATCTGACATCCTTTCACTCCACAGCAGGGGTGGTGCAAATAGCAATGTCTATTTGCTAGGTCTAGACAGAGCTCCAAGTCTCAACCTGGTGCTTTTAACAATCCAAGCTTAATCTGGCAAAGGCTAACAATTCAGGCCCACAAATATTTTGTGAATTTCTGGACTGGAATCTGCCGAATCCACAACCTTGTGAAGTACTGTTCTGGAATCTAAACCAGAGCGTGGAAGTAGCCATTTAAATTCTCAGTGGTATCACGTACCTTCTGAAGGAATGATGGCACAAAGATTCCTTTTTCCAGAAGTGAGAATTAGGAGTTTGACCACTACTGATTGCAGGAATGGAGGAAGCAAGATGGTGGAGTTGACTGGTGAAGAAACAAACAAACAAACAAAAAAAAAACCACACCCCAATGACAATATTATTTCCTGACTGAGTCATCTGTCCTGAGTACTGACTTGCTACCCTCCCCTTTCTGAAACCAAAAACCCGTGTCACAGAGGACAAACACGGCTTCATAGTGATGGTTATGGAAGCCTCCTGGACGTGATAATAGTGTGATTTTCAGGAAAACCCTAGAGTGCTACACATTTAGCAATAGACCATTGGAGTATTTCAGTGTAATGACCGTTGAGCACTCCCTAAAATCTTGCCACACACTTTCATTTTAAAGGGATTAGAACGTGGCTGCCTGCTTTCTCTCTCCTAAGTTCTGAAGGGGTCTCTGAGGTGGAAGGTCATAACCTCCACAGAGAGGTAAGGCAAACATTAACATCAACACATTATTAATATATAACACAGTGAGTTACTACCACAGTTCCTGGAAGGTTAATGATAATGATGACCTAAACATTGCACAGGATAACAAATAATAGAGAGTTCCTTTTTTGAGTAATGTCTTCAGCTTTGATCTAGTTCCTGGAAATGTGCTGGTGATTAGTTACATTGTCAATAGATAAGATCACATGAGGAAAATATGTCAGGGAGAACAAGATACGTAGTGGCTGCATGCCATTTTGTTATTTCAAGAGAAAATAACCTGTTGCACAGGTACTTACTAACCTCATGTAGCAATAAAACACTGAACAGGCCCCACCTCCCCCCAGTAAATAAAGCTCAACATGAAAATATCCGTTAGCATTTGAAACACATTATTAAAAAGAAAGAGGAACTGACTCTACTCAAAATAAATTCCAAAGTCTTAAAAGATTTTATAAGGTAGGAGGACAATATATCTTAGGAAAATAATCCATTGCATGGTGCAACAGGGTAGCAGTCTTATACCAATCTCTAGAGGAGAAATTAAGCCACTGAGCAACATTCAGCTAGATCCTACACGTTAGCCTCAAAGGAAGTCTCATGATTGCGGTAGTATGCAGTTCATTAGACTAGCATCCAGTGTAGGGTGACCATATGTCTGACTTTACAACAGGCAGTCCATTATCTCAAGGAATATTGAATGCCTGCTATGTCCATGGTTGGTTTCCAGGTTAGCACCTGGAGAGTTGACCAAGCAGGCATCAGAGTCACCTGGGCACCCTTCCCTATATAGAGAGATATATAAACAAATAGCTCAGTATCTAAATTTTTAGCAATTATTTCTAAATGGATGTGTGACCAGATGGACAGATGCAAATCTTGAGTCTTCTTGTGGTACCTGGAAGTGACTGCCTTGAGACAAATACAGAGAACTTTGAGCGCTTTTACACGACCTCTAAAATCCGCTGGCAACTTAAATTCGGACCAGAGATCGTGGGGTGTTATTCCTTTTCCTGTGTTCCCACCCTTCTGTACTCCATTGCTCCTGTCTGCGGTGAGGGGAGGGAGAAAAAAAAAGGGAGAAAAGAATGCAGGCTCACCTCCGCTCATCTCCATCTGCCATCGGAGCAGCCCCATAAGGATTCCAGTCTGTTAAAGGGGCGGGGGGACAAAAAACAAACAAACAGAAGGTGAGGAGAGCCTGGCTTCCACAGCTTTACAATCCGCATCGAAATTTTTTTTATCTCCAAAGACCAAGTACTTGTAAAATGCGCTGGGGCGCACTTAGGTGGGCGTGGTCGTACTTAATGTTTTTAAAAGTCTGCAGCTGGTGGCAAAACAATTTTAAGCTCCGCATCTGGGAGCCTTTGCCTCGGATTTTAGGGGTTGTGTAAAAGCAGCCTATGTCAAACCTAGGGATTAATTAGCAGCCCTTGATAGTCTTGCCTTTATATATTTGCTTTGTCTATTCTTTAACCTTGACCTCATCCTATGGAAGTAAGGGCCAAAGAGCAACGTCAAATGATGCACAGTTGTAAAGAAAAAAAATCATCTTAAAACTTGTTAGAATGTCAGCTTTACCAGTGGTCTTCCTCTGCTGATAAAGCACATATTCCTAATTCATGTGTTCATAGCTCAAGCAAAACTGAACAAGCTTCTTTTCCTGTTGTATTCTTCCAAAGCCTTGAATGTCTTTAGCTGCTTCCCATTTTGCGTCTCTTTTCTAATAGAACGGTGAGGTGGAAAGGGGTAGCTAATTAAGGAGTTAATTAATCCCACACTTTCTACCCACCAAAGGGCAGGAACATGCGTGCCAAATGTATGTCATGATCGCAGCTGCCAGAAACCACAAATGGGGCCACAGGGAGACCATGGTCTTTTTCATAATGCATTTGCCACAGGGATCATCATAAGAACAGAACAAGAGCCTGCTGACATAGGCTTACAGCATCCTCTTCAGAAGTCAGATGAGTTTACAGTTTTTGCACTACAGTTCCCAGAATGCCATGGCCACTATGGCCAGTGGTTATGCTGGCTGGCTAGGAAATTCATTGAGTGCTAGTGCAAGAAGTTGCATTTTCACACTATGAGACATCTCCTGGAAACCTGTGAGCTGGACAGGAAAGCAATGGCATTTTCCAGTTTTACAGGACCAGTATATGTTTCATTCTGCCATCATGAATTATTGTTATTGGATATCTTATTTTCTGAGCCAGTAAAAGTCCCCCCCCCATCATAGATCATAATTCTCAGAATCCCTTGATAGCATAGTCACTGACAATACCATGTGGGGATACCAGGAATTAAGAGGATAAAGTAACTTTTCCAAGCTTTATATATTACCCATGAATTTGATTTAAAGGAAAAAAAAGCTAGCAGCCGTTAACACATCTTGCACAAATTACATGTACCATGAAACAGCAACTTTGTTTTGGCTAGCTTTTTCCTTGAGTAATCCTGAGTTCTAGTATTACATTATAGGGAGAAAAAGCTATCCATCCTATCAGCCATTCACAAGTATTTCATGGCCAGATATGGAGGTCACTTGAGGGATTTGGAATGTATACTCATTTAATTTGGACCAATACATGCTCCATTCAATGTATATCTCAGTGCTGACTTGCAGATCTCCTATTGACTTCACTGGAAAATCAAGCTTAGTATACAAAACATCAGGAGAATTAGTTAACCTTAAGAACTGGAGAAAAACCTACCAAACTTGCAACAGCTAACGTCAACACACACACACACACACACACACACACACACACACACACACACAAAGCAAATATACTCCAAAAGCTTTTGTTTTCTAACTAATTCAATAAATTGATTGATTTATAGATTTACTTTTTCCTGGAATGGTATCTGGCCATTCAGCTTTGATCCAGACTTATTACAACCCATTTGAGTTAGGCCTCTTTAGTTCTGTGTTTGATCTGATTCAGTCTGCACTCCAGGCAGAGACCTCCTACTTCTTCTGAAAGGCATTGTGCAGCTATTCTATTTTTTAAAGCAGATTTTGTTGGGAATAAAACAGAGAAAGCACAATAGAACTGCACATTGAAGATGACATCATCTGGAGCTCCTGTAGACGTCTATGGAGGTGGCAATGCGGCTACACAATGAAATCAAGATCTGGAAGAACCTGGCATCTCCTTGAGTCCCATCAAATCCTGTGATTTAAGCAAAGCAACTGCAGAATGAAAGACTTTACTGGAAGCATCCAGAATCTCATTTGCTGTTTGGTTGCCTCCGTCCTTACCCAGTTCACAGAGGTGCCTGCCTATCCATGGAATTTGGAGGTGAGGTGTCTGTCGACCTCTCCATCCCTGACCCACAAGCTGCTTCTGGGTTCATGGTCTACTTTCTCCTTCTTTTTCTTTGAGTTAACCAGTCCTTAAGATAATCTGTTTTCTGTTCCACAGAACTACCTCCCATGGATGGGGACTCTTTTTGTGCCTCAGTTGGTTTCACTCTGAAATGAAGGACAGCACACAGATGTCAAAAAGCAAAGGGAAATGGCAACCAGCTGTGGAAACTTGTAGGCCTGCAGCATTTGGAAACCAGCTTGAGCTCTGAAGTAGACATGGGCACGAAGCGGCGAAATTGTTGTTTCCGTTTTTCGTTTTCGTTTTCATTACGTAACGGAATCGGTAGCGATAATTACGCCGCTCCAGCTCAAACCCGACGCGAAAAAAGAAAAATTGGGTCGAGTTTTTCGTTGTTGTTAATGGCATCGCGGCGATCGCGCAATGCCATTGCCAAGCAGCACAGAAAAAAAGTTTTAAAAACTAAAAAAAAACAAAAAAAACGACTCCCGGCCAAAAAAGCAGGTGAAAATATGCCTGCCTGAGGACACCTACCAGAGGGGTGGTTTCTGGGGGGCGGGTCCACGGCCTTCCCTCCCCCCCTCCACTCCTGTCCTGGGCTGCTGGCACCAGGCTGGGGGGGGGCATCATCCTCGTCGTCTCCATGCCATGCAGTGGGGGGGGGATCCAAAATGGCGACCGCAATATTTATTTTTAAATTGTGGTCTAAAAACCCACCAAAGCACAACAGAAACATGTGAAAATTATGTATTTTAAACGCCTGAATTTTTATAGTAGCAGCAGTGGGTTTTTATAGAAGTAAAAGGTTGCACTGATTTTATTTTATTTTATTTTATTTCTTATTTTTTTTAGGCCTGCCCATGAGGGCTGGGCATGGGATGGGACCATGCAAATTTTTTGAACCATTCCACCAATGGCATGGGCAGGTTTTGACTGACACTGGATGTGCCAGAGGGCATAAAAAGCCGAGGCACCTTCCAGAAGTTGCAGTCGGGTCTTGATGTGTGGAGGGTGGAGGGCTGTGTGGCTGGCTGCTCTGGCTATTCGAATCGAGATTGGAGGGAGGCTGGAGGCTTTAGATTTAAGTTAGGCAGGGAGGGAGGGAATTGAATTTAGAAGATAATTTCTTTGATTCCCTGCAACTTTGTCTGCTGAAGGGAATAGCAGTTTATTCTTTATTTCTTCTCTGGCAGTTTGTGAGGATTTTTTTCTGATATTGGATAAAGGGGGAGGTGTGGATTTATTTTAAATATATATTATATACTACCATTTATTTTCTATTTTCCCAACTTCAATTTGCTTGCACACACACACATTTGGGGTGCAAGCCAAGAACAGAACCTCTATCCTAAGTGATATCCTAACTGCCCACTCGCCTGTCCGCCCGCGCCGCCACCTGCCTGCTGCCCAAACCGCCGCCCGCCCACTCGCCCGCCCGCGCCTCCACCCTGCTGCTGTCACCACCTGCCCATGGCACACCGCCACCACCGCCTGCCCGCTCGCCCGCCCGCGCCTCCCCCCTGCCGCTGCCGCCTGCCCATGGTGCACCGCCACCGCCGCCCGCCCGCACCTCCCCCCGCCGCCCGCCCCACCCGCCGCCTAGGGCGCAAAAACACCTAGCGGCAGCCCTGATTGCAGGACGCCCCTATGCTCTGGGAAGTCAAATCGCGCTAAATCGTGGTGGAAACGACAAACGACAAACGACAAACGAAACGACAAAACGACAAATTTTTGAAAAATTTCACGACAAACGGAAACGACCCAAAACGGACCTGTTCCGACAAACGAAAACTCGAAACGTCATTTTTTCTGGTCTTGCCCATGTCTACTCTGAAGATCTATAACAGTGGGACCGAGTCCTGCCATGCTGCGGCATATGGGTACATCATAGGAGATAGAAAGTACTTGCTTGTCATGTCTGGGCCTCTCTGGGTGGTTTACAATTTAATTATGCAGGCTACACATTGCCCCCCCCCAGCAAGCTAGGTACTCATTTTACCAAACTTGGAAGGATGGAAGGCTGAGTCAACCATGAGCCACATACCTGGGATTGAACCCCAGGTCGTGAGCACAGTTTTAACTGCAGTACAGGCACTTAACCACTGCGCCATGAGGCTCCTGACTGATTGCCACTAAAAACACATGGGTGGTGGTGGAATACCTCAGCTTTTGTAGCAAGGAAAAAACAATTAACAGAGCATACATTTACAAACGTGTTAGTATTGTCAATGTCCTCAATTTATATGTTTATTTTGCAGTGATCTTCATTGAATGCATCTTATAAAATTATATCCTGGCATCTAAAAACAAAACAAAAAAAAAAACTATAACAAACTGCAAAGCTCAATGGCTAATTCTTTTTCACTGGAGAAATGAACACAAAAGTGGCCAGATTAGCAGGCTGTAATCTGTCCTATGGAAAATACCTGGCCAGCAGGGTAACAATATACAGTACTGCTATCTGAAACTGGATGAGCAGAACAGGACAAAGGGAACATTGGTAAGGAAATCTATGTGTCCAGGGCAGCCAATTTTGCATACTGTATGTGCCACTTTGAATACCAGGAAAGGGAAGCAGTTTGTTTTTTAAATTTCATGTGGCAAAGTAACTATCAGTAATACATGCGTTGACTTGGGAGAATTGAAGCAGGCATCTGAAGCTCTGCAGCCAATGAAGCAGCAAATCTTCATGGCTTGGTACTCTCTCTCTCTCTCTCTCTCTCTCTCTCTCCTTCTCTCTTCCTCCCCCCCCTCTCTGTGTGTGTATGTTTGTGTGTTTGTGACACTATGATTGGTTGGCAGCCTTTGTAGATTTTTATAGTTCATTATAGTGTTTTGAAAAATCACAAGAGTTTGGGTTTTTTTTAAAAAAAAATGTGACCAGAAGGATAAGTGCATAGAAGGACAGATATTTATCTGGAAGACAACATCCAGTACTCCCCACAAGGCTTGTTGCTATGGATCCTGAAACCTATGGTACAACATGTGACTCCTCTAAGCTTCATGTAGAAAGCATATTGAGACCCACAACCAACCAACCAACCAACCAATCAATCAGCCTTTACTGGCATATTGAAACCCACAAAATGGATCAGCTCCATTTGCCTTCCATTTGGTTATAGGTCTGATGAAGTGTGGGTTGGCCAACCAGGGATGAGTTACCAATTATCCATTGTAGGGGCAAAACACCCCTGGATCTGTAAAATGTGTGCACAACGGAGATCTGAAATGAAGCGAACCTCCATCCGTTGGCAGCCTGGATCGTTCTGCACGGAGTCTGGATGTGATGACGAGGAAACACTCCGCTCAATGTATGTGGCACTGCCACTGAGCATTGCCTTTACGCAGACTCTCCTCCCTCCCCCCCCCCCACAGCCTGCTATCCTCCATGGAGAAACCCCCCTTTTGTCTCTTATCTCTAGACCTGCTGCAAGCCTGCCAGCCCGGGATGCCTGCCTCCAGCTGGGAGCAGTTGGGTGGCCAGCCTATCGGAAAGCGTGCAGAGGCATAACTCCAGATCCTAAATGACACTTTGGCACCATTTCCCTGATGTTCTGCCTTCTCCTTCCCTAGGTTTTTTTTAATAATGTGTCTTTGCACTGATCATTGCTGGTAATGAGGCCCCACCTAATTGCCATTCAGTAAACTCCAGTTAAATTAACAGCTTCATCGGATGAGCATCAACATCTGCTCTGTGACAGCCATTGCTCTCCTCCATCTCCCAGTCCTGATGCCAATGACATTCAGTCCGTTGACTGACAACAAACCAAAACCGTGCACTCTCTGTGAGCTGAACTGTCACCCAGTTGCCTGTGCCTCTCCATTTCTGCATATGATTTTTTTTCCAACCGCATGTATATGCCTGAGAAGAAGCTTGTACTGTATATATGTTTGAAACAGTCTGGAAATGCTACTTTCGTTGGAATACAGTTCCCAGAATGCCCCATGTTCCCTGGGATTCTGGGAGTTCTGTTTATAAGGTGTGAGAGTGTATCAATCATGTGGGAAATATGGCTGACTCAGATTCTGTTGAAGGAAGGAGTGATGAAGTATAGTGAATTGCTTAACCCTTTCTTCACCAGTCTTTTTCAGCTCACATTCAGAACTTGGGAAAGCGACCTCCCATCCCTGCACCCCTTGACTATGGCTTCCAGAGTCCCACAGAGGGCACTCTAGAAATCTGGCTTAATTCTCACCTTAAAATTTGGAATGTGGTGCACTTTACTTGCAGTAGCACGTACTACATGTTTGTAAACAAACTTCAGCTCATATTAAGAGAGTGCTTTGTGAAAAAGGAAGGTCAGGCAAGCCATTTGGAAAGGTCACTTACATTATCAACGCTCAATCTAATTAGTTACTGCTTACCTGCAATGAAGGCTTGTTCCCGGAGAGCTCTCGGGAAGAAAGAACAACTTCAAAGCACTGTAAAAGGAATTTTGGGGGATTCAACCTGAATGTTGAATTACATGTAATGAACAGCTGTTTCAGGGAACAGAATATCTTCAGCAGTATTTATTAACTTGAGAGTTTTTGTTTTTATTAAAAAGATAGACATGCCTGGGGACTGCAGTGAAAAAAATGTGTTGACAAACAGCCTCAACCCTTTTAATAGCTGAGAGTTCAAGGTCTTGATTTGAATGTTTTAGGCAGCCCACAATCTTAAAAAGATTGAAAAAGTCCCATTCAATCCCATTCAATCAATGGGCATGATTTGATGTAGCCCTAAATGTTCTCTTTTCTTTTTTCAGAACTGGAAATGATCTCTTGGTCAATTTTCATGCATATAAAAGAGTATATGTGTGGCCTGTGAAGGGCTGGAAAATGGGGGGGGGGCAAACATGCAGGTATGCACCCCTGCCCTAAAGGATCTGAAACTGCTGCAGCCCAAAAGTCGCCTCCTTTCTGCACCCTCTTTTCTTATCACACTGTGAAAGTGTGGGAGGATTGTTGGGGAGCAAGATGGCCTCCTGTGCATGCCTCTGGGTGCTTATTAAGATATCATCTGCTCCTGTCCCTCCAGCCTGGGCTGCACCTGCATGCCATGCCACAAAAAAGGTAAAACTGATCAGCCTTCTCTCAACATGACCGCTTAAAAAGTAAGCAAAAATCAATGCTTCCACCCAGCCTGTCATTAAAGCAGCCCCCACATTCCTCGTCAGCCTTTGAATCAATGAAATGCTTCCCCCCCCCATTCGGATACAATGGGAAGGCAGGATGGAGTGCCGCCCAGGATAATAGTCTGAGAGATGGAAGGCACGACTGTCCTTCAAGAGCCTTTGGAAGCTCAGCTCCTGTTGGCTAGTTTCAATGCTCTATTTGTCTTGCTCTGTCAGCAGGGATGGCTCTGGCAAACACACCCCTTGGAAGACAAAACCCGCTGCTTGTAGGAGCGAGGGATTGTTCATAAATTGTGGGACACACAACATGAATATTGTACTGCAGTTCCTGAGGCATGGGGTCTTCAGGCAGATGTTTTAAACTCCACAAATGCAGAAGTACTGTATATCGGTGATTGGCAAAACAGAGAAGGACATATCCAGGACCACCCAGGGAGCTTCATGGATTGGTCAGAATTTGGACCCAGTTGAGGGACTTGATCCAGTTGCTTAACCCAACAGCCTGTCTTCAATGATATTAAGTCATGAAGCCAAAGGAAGACACAACAAGGAGCAGCTGCCTGTTACCTTTCCTCTAACATGGTGCTTCCCAATCTTGAGTGTCCAAACAGAAATCCTGGCCAGAAAAACGGGGGTAAAGTCTTCTGGAGGGCTTAGCCCAAGAACATCTGGGGATCCAAAGTTGGGAGCCACTGATATATTGCAGAGTTGTTTAAATGCCCAATTGCCATTGACATCAGGACTATTGGCAGACTGTTAGATGTGAAATGTATCTCTGTTGTCTGGTTTTGAAATACTGGGTGGTGATGAGCTATCAAGAGTTCCAAGGCTTGGAAACAGGCTATGAGAAAGGCTACTCTTCCCACATTACCCACCTCTGTCTTTTTGATCATCAGAAGAGAACATTCTCATCTCTCTAGATCACTCTCAAGAGGCACATTTGGTAGGAACATGAGAAAAGGCCTTCTTGGTGGCTACTTCCAGACTCTGCAACCTTCTGCCAGGGATGCTCATGCCTTTTTTCCCCAAAAGGCGAAGGCATTTTTATTTAACAAAGCTTTTGACACTTAAGAGCTAATTTGCTGCTGAAATAGGTTTTAATCTGGTGAGCATGATTGTTTCTTTCTTAATGATGTGTTCGTCATTGGAATTTTTTTTGTTTTAATGCTTTAATTATAATTGTGTTGCTTTTCTGTATTTTATCATTAGCCACCTTGAGTGCGGGCTTAATGGGAAGGTGAGCTATATGAATGGTGGGTTGCATGAGGTGAACAAGTAAAACTCCTGCCTCCATTTGCTCTGAAATCTTTTTTTGCCTGTTTGCCATGTTGACCAGCAACCAAAGCATGGCTAAGTCTGGAATTCACAGTAGCCCACAATATTCAGAATACAGTGACCCCCCCACCTATTGTGGGGGTTAGGGACCCGACCCAACCCACAAAAATTGAAAATCCGCGATATGCGGATGCCGGTCAGGTTGGCCCAGGGGCACCTAGCTGGGGGCTCTTGTACTTACCGGAGGCCTCAGAAATGATCTTTGGCGATCTGGAAGTCACTTCTGGTTCACAGGGAGGCACTTTTGGGGCCTCCAGAAGGTCTGGGAAGCCTCGTGGCGCAGTGGTTAAATGCCTGTACTGCAGGTAAAACTGTGCTCATGACCTGGGTTCAATCCCTGGTAGCAGGCTCAAGGTTCACTCAGCCTTCCATCCTTCCGAGGTCGGTAAAATGAGTACCCAGCTTGCTGGGGGGGGGGGGCAATGTGTAGCTTGCACACTGAAATTAAAAAATTGTAAACCACCCAGAGACTACTTGTAGTGGTATGGGGCAGTATATAAGCAGAACACTTTGCTTTGCTTTTGCTTTGCTTTGCAGGTCCATTTGGGACAGCACTGGGTTGGGGGTAAGTATGGGAGTCCTGAAATAGGCCTTTCCCCCTTTAACCCAGTTTTTTTTTAAAATATGTATATACTGTGGTCCCGCGATATAGCAGGACCGCAATATATGAACTGCGAAAGGGCGGGGGACCACTGTAGTCCTTAGTAGTCCACAGGCAAAAATCCAGGCCCTGTCAGCAACAGCCTGAGCAACAGGTTAAAGAGACACTTTCCTCTTTATTTCTATTCACATGTGGATTGAATTCTATGATCTCCCAGTTCCTCTTCCTCGTCCTTTTTACCCATAGTGACAAGGCAGGCGGTGGGTTCAAGGGACGGCATCCCTTTTTCACTTCTCCTCCTCCATTGAGTACTTGATGGTGCACGTGAAATTCCACCACTGTGTAACATTTTAAATTCTCCTGTTCTTCCCTTCCTCTGGCAGGTGGCGTTATCATGAAGGGAAACATGCTTAAATCTCTCACATGGTGTTTTACAATCTCCCATCTGTGACAAGACACAGGTGGACAGCTTTGCGATAACAGGCGGTGTAACCCTATGGATTTTTGCAGTAATCCATTTTGCTGTAATCCAAAAGGCTGCAATGAGATTTTGCATGTAGCATCTGCCTACTGAAAGGAAGGATACACTTGCCAAATGCAGGCCCATCAATCTGCAGTACGACCGGCTTACCTGAGAACAGCTGTAAGATATGCATGGTTTGTATAGAGGAGGACAGAGTGAAAAGACATTTTTTGGGGGAAATGAATGGGCTTCACAATGACAGGTGGTTTATTTAGCCTTATACAGGTTCCTCCCTCATACCAGTGTGACTAGGCTGGCTAGGGGATGCTGGGAGTTGTAGCTGGAGAAAAAAGGAACTTTTAAAAGATGTGCTTATTTAAACTCCAACTATTTGTGCATTTCCCCTAGTTGAGCAGTTCTCTAGAATATAAGGCAAGGGCCTTGTTCATCTCCTGCTATGTGTTACCTGGAGATGCTCAGGGACAGAACCTGCTGGGACCTTTTGCCTCCAAGGTGTATTCCTTTGTGCTATGGCAGGGGTGTCCAAAATTTTTGCAAGGAGGACCAGATTTGGTGAGGTGAAAATGTGTGTGGGCTGACCATTCAGTCACATTTGGCCCCCGGGCCAGACTTTGGACAAGTCTCTATAACATGCAAGGAGGAAGGGAGGATAATGCAGCAATGGAGCCGGGGGCGGGTAGGCAGGGAAGGTGGCTGGGTGGTGGTGGACAGAGGCAGGGAACACAGGCAAAACATAAAACTGCTAGCTGATGCCTCCATCCGGTATGGGAAGGGCCAGCTGGCGGGGATGCATGACAGGCTGAGCCAGCGGAGAGAAGACGCCATGAGCCACTCAAATTTGTAAATGGGCTGCATTTGGCCCTCAGGCCTGACTTTGGACATGCCTGTGCTATGAAGTTTCTTAGCTTCTCAGCTGAAAATTGACTCTAGGACTTTGCACCCCTATTCCATTGTTGATACCCCACCCCACCCCACCCTATAATGAATCTTTGGGCTAATCATCTTTAGCTGAAATTTATAGGATCTAGATATTGGCACTTTCCCCACTTATAGTCATTGTAACTTTGGATTTCCAAAAGGGGAAAAAAAGGTAAACAAAGGTTGACTCCTATTTTGGGTTATGTTAAGAAGTTTTGAGCCCAAAGGGGCACATCTATTTATTTATTTTAGTGGTTTTATTTTATTTTATTTTAAAAAATGGGACCCTGTTTTTAGTCACTCATTTTTACAATCCTCTCCCCCATTTTAGTTTGCTTGTACTTGAATGAAAAGTGGAGGAGAGCCAGAGTTACCTCTTTGGGGCCAACCTGATGGCAAAGCCTAGCCATGAAGTATTTTCACTTGTAAAATGAGAGACAGAGGAGGCAGTGTTGGTAAATAGCCCATTAATACACTGAGCCACTCCATTAACTTCAAAGAGTAAACGTCTCCTTTATTTCCCCTCCTACTCTCTCAGAGTAGAACTTGTGAGACTGCACGGTGTCCAGGGCCAGAGGTGCTGAAGACTAGCAGCACTGGGAGAGAGAGCGAGTCAAATAAAAAGCATGTGTGTTGTATTGTTACAGTCGTGACTGACTCTTCATGACTCCATCTCCATGGAGTTTTCTTGGCAGGCGTACTGGAGTGGCTTGCCAATTCCTACTCCAAGCACCTACGGCACCTGGTATTCCCTAGTGCTCACCCATCCAAGTACTAACCAGGGCCGACCCTGCTTAGCTTCCGAAATCAGGCGAGATCGGATATGCTTTAGGATATCTAGGCAGCTACTAATAAAAAGCATATCTCATGGCTTTATGCTTTAGAACTATCTCACATGAAATTTTCAAACTCAGAATATGTCTTGAGAACTTCCCTTATCCAGTTTAAGTTTTGGAATTTAGAAGTCAGCATTTGTTTCCCCACAGTAGCCAGCTGTAAGGGAGGCAGATCACATGTGGGATAGAACACCAGGTTGCTAAACTGGAGACTGGAAGTTGTGTTCTCCACTGTGCCTTGTAGAAGAGAAGTCAACCTATGTGGCCTTGGGCAAACTGCATAATCCCAGGGTGCCTCCAGAAGAAGGGAATGGTAACCATTTCTGAACTCTTTGTGCCATGGAAACCCTATTGAGAGTCACCATGTGCTGGTATCAACCTGATAACGCATACATATAATTATTTCTTCAAAGAGCAGTGCATCGTCTGGTGAGTGTGCGCGCCTCACTCCCAAATCAGATTATAGGATACTCATGTTCTCCCATACCACATACTGGGAACCATTAACCTGGAACATTGCTCTGGCTAATCCCATTAGAGCAGCATTAGAGCAGTGGGACCTAAGTTTACATTCTCAGATGTTCTTTACCTGCACCTCCCATCTCCAGGTAGTTTGGCTAGTGGTCAGTGATGACGATAACTCTAGTCAAAGGAAATCTGAGGAAACCAAGGCTCCAACCCACTTCAAGGCAACGTCACAGGTATCCTTCAGCTTTCCACTGTGAGTGGTGTAAGGCAAATAGGCACAACACAGCGAAGAACTATGCTTTTGAGACATTCAGATAGAGAAAGAAATATTCTGAGGTCAGTTCACAAGGAGATAATATGGTTAGGCCCATTTTTAGAAATGCTCCTTCAAGTAGTGCCAGTTTAGCCACTGTTGAAGTTAGATTTGACCACCAATCTGGTTTGAAAGAGAAGGGACTAGGTCTCTACCAGAGGTAGTCTGTGGTCCATAATCCAAAGAGGAAAGTATGTGTTCCATGATCCAAAGACACTCTACTAAAATTTGGGGGTGATATACCGTACCTTCTCAAACCATAAGCTGCCCAATATTTCTTGGAGGTAGAATTCCCCCCTCCCCCGCATATATCCGATTGACAGAAAATATTCCACCTCCCCCTCTACTTTTTATTAGCCTGAGAAAGACATCTGGTTTCTTCTCTGTGCTAAGGGCCTCTTCCTGAAGCTGTAAATATGGAGGTTTTTAGGGATGAGAGAACACAGAAGTATTTCTGTGGATGCAAAAAGTTGTGCTGATGGAAGTGGAGAAGCAAAAAGGTGAGGGGAGAAATTCATCTTTGATGTCATCTATATTAACCCTTAGTTCCTGTCCTTTGAATCTTGCTAGCTCAGGGAAATGAAAAAAAGGACAAAAAGAATATTTTTTCTAGATTGCCCATGACAGGACATAAAACCTCATCCCTTGAATATTTCTGCAGAGTGTTTGAGAACCTGATCTGAGTCTTAGGTTTCATGACTTCCCTTGGCAAACGTGACTTTTCACAGGGAAAGTGACAAAATCCCACTTGCCCTTTGTTTCTGTGGGAATTGGCTCATGCCTGCAACCTCTCTCACGCCTGACACTTGTTATTGGATCCGACTTGAATGCCTGAAGTTTGGCCATTTGATCCCTGCCAATGTGGTTAATTTGTCCTCCGCTGTACCCCCTTACGCAGCAAAATCTATGGATTTTGATCCTTGTATGAATGCCTTCCATGCTTCACCATGGTGGGAAGGTCTGAAGATACTAGAAATAAAATGAAATGAAATAGGAAAGGGTTCAGGGCAGTGCCTAAACAAAGTATTTGGAAATCAAGAAGTAAGAACTGGGAGCTGGATAGGCTGTTAGTTCTGCCAAAAAATGAGTAGAGACACACAAAGGATGTCATCAAATCTGTAAGAGAAAACTGAAAGCTTTTAGAGTGAAACTTGTTATTTCTTTTCTAAGAATCAGTGAATCAACACAGAAAGGCTTGGGATGGGGTTTATTAACAATGTCTTAAAACAGATGTGTGTCTGCTGATGTGTCAGAAGACGTCATAGGGAATCAAATAGTGGAAAGGTCAGAGCTTTGTAAAGTTATTTTTTGGGAGACCACAGCCAACAGAAGCTTCTAGGCAGCCTAGCTGCTAGCTAATGGATTCAGAGATTTGTTGTCCAACAAATAAATAACAAACAAAAACAAGCCTTCAAGCAAACTATTTAAGCTCTGCCTTTTTTCGGACTGGAAACCACTACTAGTACAGTAGTAGTAGTAGTAGTAGTAGTCGTAGTAGCAGCAGCAGCAGCAGCAGCGGTGGCAGCGGTGGCAGCAGTAATATTATAACATATCTATTATTGTCATAATTTTGATTGGAGACAACCCTCATTTAGCCTATACTCAGCAGTCTTGGATGGAAGATACAAGAAAATATGATTATCAGAGATCCTTTGCAGTCATGGCACTTGACATGATCTGCAATGTAACAAAGTACATGATCTGCAATATATTCTATTAAAGCACCCAATTTAGTCATACAAAAGGGGAAAATATTTGGGACAAACTCCTGCCACAAAGCAAACTTTTTATCCCTGTGGTAGTTTGAGAAGAAGTAGCTGTGTTACACTGTGTTAGCAGACAAATAACATTGTGACAGCCATACTTTCATGTGAGCTTTAATGGACAAGTCTACTTTCTGAGACTAAAGATTGGGGCTCCATGAAGTCCTGCTCATTAATCTGCTAAAAGGGTGAGATAAGACACTTGGCTGCAAACTTAGCCCAGCTCTTGTCTTTTCCCATCTTTACTATGAAGCATTTGAATAGTATTGGTGTACATCATCCAGATGACTCTGATTTATGAAATGTAATTGGCCTAACTTTAGCTGGAGTCACATATTTGATATAAATCAAAGAAAGTCTATTGGCTGTGGTTTAGCTGCAAAAACTGGCACAACCCTGATTATAACACAGGTCCAAGTGGCATCACTTTTTCTTTGTTTTAATCTTGAGTGGTTGGGTATGCACACTGTTGCTATGGGCAGCTTTACATGATGGGAACGTCACATCCTATTCTCGTTCCTATTTTTTGTAAAGGTGTTGATAATCATCTTTGGATGCATACATTTAATTACAGATTAAAGAAAAGGAATGATGCATCTGCATGTGTGAACATGGGCACAAAGGAGAAAAATAATTGAAGAAAGAATGGAGGTTGAAGGAAAAACAAGAAGAAGTGGCCAACAGGAGAGACCAACAGGTGGGGGGAAAGGGATGATCCACTCTTGCTTTGGTGGGGGGGAGATGATCCACTCCACTCCTGATCTAGCAGAGTAGCTTTAAACAACAGGAGTAGAAAAGAATTAGATTGGATGCCATTTTGAAACACAGTAGAGCCTAATGTTGTATGAAAATCCTAGACCATATAATAAAAATGTCATTCTGCAAGTACCTTGAAAACTATGCAATAATAACTAGAAGCTAACATAGATTTGTGAAGAACAAATCCTGACAGACTAATCTTACCTCATTTTCTGATTAGGTAACCTCTCTGGTAGATCGTGGGAATGCTACAGATGTAATATAGCTTGGCTTCAGCAAAGCTTTTTACAAAGTGCTCCATGATTTTTCTGAATAGCTAGCTAACTCATTGTGGGCTAGGAAGAATAACTCAGGTTATTCTTAACTAATAAATCAGATGAATACACAGTTGTTATGGAATCATACTTAGTGAATGGCTCCTTTTTAAACTGGGTGGAAGTGATGTGGGGTACCAAAGGGCCCAGGTCTGGGGCTAGTGATTGTCAACATTTTTATTAATTGCAAGGGGACCCAAGGAATGCTTTTGAATTTTGCAGATGACACATATTAGGTTGGGCTGCCTAATATCCTAGAAAACCGGGGGGGGGGATCGGGGACATTCAAAAAGACCTTGAGTACTGGGCTATAAATTTCTTAATGAATTTTAACAGGAATAAGTTCAAATTTTTCACATAGGGGAAAGAAACCAAAAACACATTTGCAAAGATGGCTCAGAGATGGGCACAAAATGATTTTTTTGTTTTGTTTTTCATTTTTCATTTCATTTTGTAACAAAATAAAAAATGAACTGATTTTTCATTTTGTTTCATTTTGTTTTTCGTTTCTCCTAACCAGCACATTGGGGGGGGGGAGCATGGGGTTTCTGAAGTTTTTTTTAGCCCCCAAAGCAAGCACCAATGGCCGCAGCTGCCGCTTACTTCGGGGGCTAAAAAAACTTTCAAAACCCTGTGTCATTTCCCCCCAATATGCCCAAAAACAGTAAAAAAAAAAAACCACAAACGCATAAACAAACTGTTAAATACATAAACCACATAAAAACAAAAAATGAAGCAAAACAAAAATGAATTTTTTAAAAAAATTTATTTCAAATGAAACAAATAAAAAAACAAAATGACAGACGAAATGAAAAGCCATTTTAGCATTTTGTGCCCATCTCTACTCACCAATACTATGACTGAGGCACATCTTGGAATTGTTGCAGGTCTCAAGATGAATATGAGCCAACAGTGTGATGTGACTGCAAAAAAGGCAAATGGTGTTTTAGGCTACATTAGCAGAAGTGTGGTTTCTAAATCCCACCATTCCCCCTCTATTTGGCACCTGTTAGGCCTCAACTGCAGTACCATATCTAGTTCTAGACACTGCACTTTAAGCTGGATGCTGACAGACTGGAACAAGTTCAGAGGAGGGCAATATGGATGATTCAGGGACTGGAAACTAAGCCCTATGGGGATATTTGGAAACAATTAGGCATGTGGTTTAGCCAGAAGAAAAGAAGAAGGGGGGGATTTGATAGTATTCTTCAAATACTTGACAGATAGTCATAAAGAGGAAGAGCAAGATCCTCACAGAATAGTGGACAAATTTCATTTAAAATAGTTTTACCCCACCATTCTCCTTTAAAAGGACACATGGTAGCATAAAATATTAAAAGTCAAAAATTTAAGCTAAAAGCACTAAGTACACAAATACTAGAAAGGGTCACCATTAGAGATGGGCACGAAACGAACAATTTTTTCGTTTCCGTTTTCGTTTTTTCATTTCATTACGCAACGAAACAACAAACGAATTTTGTCTCCAAAATGAAACAAAATGAACAGAAACACTGGAAATTTTGTCGTGCGTTTCGTTTTCGTTACGGCAATACAGTGAACTGCTTTTAAAAAAATCACAAAAATCACAAAAAATTAAAATAAATGGTAACAAAATGGTAACGAAATGAACAAAAATGAAAATGATTTTTTTGCAAAAAATTCACGAAAAACAGAAACAAACCGAAACGGACCCCCTAAACAACAAACGACAAACGAAACACCATTTTTTTATTCGTGCCCATCTCTAGTCACCATACTACACAGTGTGGTAAACAAAAACAAAAACAAGAATACATTCAAAGCAGTAAGGCACAACAATCCATTTAATATCCCCACATAGTCTGCCAGTCATGGAGGGAATGTTTGTTCAGCTTCCTTGCATTACACTTAGGCTGCTTTTATACGACCCCTAAAATCCGAGGCAAAGTGCTCCAGATGCAGAGCTTAAAATTGTTTTCCCACCAGCTGCAGACTTTAAAAAAAAATAAGTACGACCATGCCCACCTAAGTGTGCCCCAGCGCATTTTACAAGTACCTGGTCTCCGGAGGTAAAACAAATTCAGATGAGGATTGTAAAGCTGTGGATGCCAGGCTCGCCTTGCCTTCTGTTGTTGTTTTTTTTGTCCCCTGCCCCTTTAACAGACTGGAATCCTTATGGGGCTGCTCCAATGGCAGATGGAGATGAGCGGAGGTGAGCCTGCATTCTTTTCTCCCTTTTTTTCTCCCTCCCCTCACCGCAGACAGGAGCAATGGAGTGCGGAAGGGTGGGAACACAGGAAGAGGAACAACATCCCACAATCTCTGGTCCAAATTTAAGTTGCCAGCGTATTTTAGAGGTTGTGTAAAAGCACCCTTAGCTGTTGTCCCTTGTTTCAGGTCCACAATCGGGAACCTTATGTTTGAGGATCAAACATGCAACCAATACTTTAAAACAGATATATTTGAGAAAAAAAATTGAACTATAAAGATTTTAAAGCACAGTTGCTTTATTCATGGCTGCTAATTAACTGGGGGGGTGCCCTTTAAGAGGAGTGGGAGGTAAATGGTGGGGTCACAAAGCACAGTGGCGCTGAGACATCTCAAGAGCCTCCAGATTAGAATTAGGAGTTTGCTGATGCCACACACAGTCTTGTGTTCCGAGGTGGTTTGGAGGATGAGTCTTCTTGCCCTATCTCTTCAATCAAAAGCTCAAGATCCTTTCTCCTTCTGGTTTCCTGATGGAGCGTTGCTCTAAAATTAGGAGACAAAATGCAGCTGTCAGAACAAAGAGCTCAAGCTATGATGGATAGCCACCAGATGATTCTGGCTGCTCGTTATCCCTTGCCCTGCCTTGATGCTCGACAAGGGGATGAGGCAGTGGATTGCTACCAGTCATAGAATCAGCCACCAAAATAAAGGAATGGCAATAAAATGAAAACAGTAGCAGCCATCCTGGTCTGAGATGTTTTCTCTGAAGTTTAAACAGAAGAACTGACTTTTAAGAACTATTCCTTATGGGATCAGGTAGCGTGTGAGCATGTGACATTTAGATAAAAGACCACATTGATGAATCCCAACACACTTGGCACAATTTCTTACTTCCTTCACCACTGTTATACTTAAACTTCATGGCACAGATCAGTTTTAATCTTGGTTTCCTTCAGGGATGGTGTCACTAAGCAGTCACCCCAAAAAGCAGGTGGGGGCTGGAGCTTGGATGAGAAGTGGCTGGCAGATTCTTGAAGGATGTACAGTGACCCCCCGCCTATCGCGAGGGTTAGGGACCTGACCTGACCTGCGATAATTAAAAATCCATGATATGCTGATGCAGGTCGGTCTGAGCCTGGGGGTCCTAGCTGGGGGCCCTTGTACTACTTACCCCCAGCTTGGTACTGCCCCAAAAAGGCCTGTGAGGGCCTTCCCGAGCCTTCTGGAGGCCCCAAAAGGGCTTCCTTGTGAACTGGAAGTGACTTCTGGTGAACTGGAAGTGACTTTTGGATCACCAAAAATCATTTCTGAGACATCCGGCAGGCCTAGATAGGCCCTTGGGGGCCTCTGAAATGATTTTCTGTGAACCAGAAGTCACTTCTGGTTCACAGGGAAGTCATATTCGGGTCAACAGAAGGCCCGGGAAGGCCCTGACAGTCCCGTTCAGGGCAGCGCCAGTCCTGGGGTAAGTACAGGAGGCCTGAAAAGGCATTCCCCCCTTACCCCAGGGGGCCTTTTCCCATATACTGCAGTCCCACAATATAGTGGGACTGCAATATATGAACCGCAAACGGGCGGGGGACCACTGTAGTTCAAAAAGATTTTGTTTTTACTCACATCATGTGGCATAACAACTATTCTGACAGATATTATGAGATGGGTTGTGAGTATGGTTCAGTGCCAGCTGCTGTTCCTTATGGTTGGTGGGGAGTGGAAGTAATTCAAACCAAGAACCAGTGGAGTCAGGAGCAAAAAAAGATTACACACATACAAGGCAACCATTCACGCAGATTAAACCCCTACTTCTGTTAAGGAGGAAAAGAGTGGTGGGTTGGCTAGAAGTGGCCTGAGGCTAAGGTGGAACAGTATTCCCATTTGAACTAATAGACAGGGCATCACCGGCACCATTCATGCTTCCACCATCAGAAGAAAAATGTCTAAATGATAATACATGTGTACTGGCAAGTCAATTCTGAGCCACTGTGGCCCTTTTCAGGGTTTTCTAGGTAGAGAGTACCCAGAAATTCATCACTCCCTTCTTTTGGCAACATTTTGAGACAGTGCACATTGCCCAATATCACACCGGCAGGCTCTTCTCCCTGGAGTCATAGTGGAACATTGAACTCCCATCCTCTGGCTCCATAAGCAGGTACCTGAAGCTGCAAAATGGACAAGCCTTGTTCTTTTTCCGCCTTCTCCCTCCTTCTCTCTTCCTTTACTTCAGGGGAGCAAACTAGAATAAAAACACCAGTGTGTACAAACCAGATATAGATATGCTAAAGGAAGACTGTGTGGTACAAAGCAAAGTCCTCTGCTTATATCCCACCCCAGACTACTTCAAGCACTCTCGGGGGGGGGGGTTCAATTTATTTATGCAGGTTACACATTGCCCCCCCCACAGCAAGCTGGGTACTCATTTTACCGACCATGGAAAGATAGAAAGCTGAGTCAACCATGAGCCTGTTACCTGGGATTGAATCCCAGGTCATGAGCACAGTTATAGCTGCAGTACAGCTGTATAACCACTGTGCCATAATTATTTGATCCAATGTTACAAACCTGGTATAAAAATATTAAACCAAATGAAATGTCAATTTCTTGTAGCTCCCAAGAAATTGTGTTATATATGCAGATTCCTCAGCTACCTGAGCCGTTAAATTATTGGGGGGGCGGGGGAGTGTTGCCAGCTACCCATTAATATAAAGGGCTTTCTGGTTTTAGACAGCACACTCTGCTGGAACAGTGCCACTTTTAAGAGGAAGATTTATTTGTTCCTTCTGCTAACAACATAATATGGAAGCTACAAAAAGAAATAGTCCCAGGCATTTAGAGACCTTACTTCAAGAAAAGTGCTTTTAAAGACCACAAATCACGAACCTTCCCCGCCTACCCCAATTAGCATGGCCAGTGTCCATATTTGCTGAAGGATTCTGGGAGCTGTAGTTCCAAATAACACTACCCCAATCTCTGTCCTGCAGAAAAGACCAGCTCTGCTCTCCTCATACTTTGCTGTTTTCTCAAAGTTTCCAGCACCACTTTGCTCGGAGGTATGCTGGCTGTTCTTTATTCCAACTCGGTTTTAACCTCCCAGGTCTCAGCCATACCAGCAACCTTCCCCTCTTACCTCTGCTCATTTTGCTGGTTTTTCCTTCCTCTCCTCCTCTTCCTCCTTGGAGGAAAGCATAAGAGTAGCTGCTGTTAGGCTAAGGCAAGACACTCACCAACTATTTCTCCAAGCCAATTGGCAAACATGTCCTATAGTATTAATGCAGCAGCTCCAAAAAGACCACCCCACAGCTGGGAAAATGGTAAGTTGAGAAGATTCATTGCCTAAGCGAGACGGCTGTCTCAGATCCCCATGAAGGCGGAACACATGGGCCAAACCGCACATCATTCCAGTGGGTGAACTAAGACGAATTTCAACCCTGGCTTTTCAGTGAAGGCCAGATGTGTACATTTGGTCACTACAGTATCTGCAAATCTCTGATCCAATTGATTTCATTTCTGGCTAAGCAAACACCCGGTACTTTTCCCACATACTTTTAATCCTCTATAATTTTGTAATGATTTGAAGTTTATTTTATCTATTTTGGCCATGATCTTATTGTGTCATTACATTCATGCAACCCCTGATGTGCAGGTTGTTGTACTTTCCTGCCCCCACAGAAAGAATGGATAAATCATTTCTGAGTATTCTATACCTAGAAAACCCAGAAAAGGTTGCCATAAATTGAATTACCTTGATGGCATATTACTACTATTAAAGAACTAGACTCCCTCCTTGCATTTTACTCAGAGATGTCAACCAAGCTGGAAGCTGAATCTTACTTCATCACTGGTGACCTGAAAATGTATTTGAAAGTCTTTCCTTCTACACTTTGTTACTACTCTGCAGAGCATACAATTTCCTGCTTGAGGCAGATGCGCCACACCACCTCATAACAGGGCCAGTTCTGCTCCTGCTCCAAGAAGGCTCGGTTTTCTTCCAGGCTGGTTCCAAGCAAACCAGTCTTGCTGATTATTGCTGAGTGAGTGATTGCAGAGCAGAGGAAGAGAGCAGCTCAAGAGTTTGTGTCTCTTGAGCTATCAGACAGCTTATGTGTGGAAGTCCTGACATCATGGATACCTTCCAGCTTGAGAAATTACCTTCTGCCTCCCTGACTACCCCCTACAGTTTAAACTGGAAGCAGCCTTCTTCCCTCTGCTTCTTTCAGAGAGAGCAAAGAGCTGCTAGGACAGTGGGGCTTCCTAAAGACTTGGATGAGTGTCACCTGCTGATTGGTTAACACCATTGCCCATCATGCCTTTGCACAGGGTGCCTTCCAGTGCCAGTGCTGACCAGATCCAACAAATGCATCCGGGTGTGCTGTTGTAGGCTTAAGTAAGATGATAGTGTTAGAAGTGTAGAATTGATCTCTTTCTTGACATTAGCACAGCTTCTAGCAGAAAGTGAAAAGGCACCAGCAGCAGATCTTGTGTGCCACACAGAAAAAAGAGAAATAAGGTTTATACTGGTTGTAGTCAGAGAAAGAGCTTTTGGTTGTATTACCTCAAGGAAGAGTAGCATGGATTTCCTTGTTCTGATAAATATATGCCACACAGTGTCCTTCTGTTGGTGTTGCCTCCATTCTACCTGAGGCAAACAGGGCAATCTCTACACAAAAAAGGATAAATATACCATGCATCAAATCAGATCAGATGTCAGAACCGACAACACCTCACTAGGACCCTTTCTCCCCCTGTCATTTATGCAATCATTTTTAAGAGAGAAATTTCAGAGGAAGATTAGAATGAGTCAGACTCAGTTTCTGCAGACTTAAATCAGAACCAAAGTTTCTTATTACCCTGCATGTGTTAATTGTTTTACCTAGTACCGGGGTGTTTGCCTTATCCACTGTAAAGATGAGGGACCAATGTTAAAGATGGAACAGTTACCCCATGTACAATTTTCCCTCTGTCTCCGGTTCCTCCAGCCCAAGTGTTGACAGCTTGTAAAACATTGCGTGTATCAGATGAAGTTGTGTGCAGTCCGTAAAACTTATGCCATAATAAACATGCCAATGTTACAGCACTCTTTGGCTGGAATTCTGTTTGTGTAAGTTATGCTGTGTAAATCTGCTTATGTTATTAGCCAGGATAATTTTTTGGAAATTTAGCGTTTCCTAATTCTTTGTGTGTATGTGTGTGTGTGTATGTGTGTAGAACAGAGGGATAAATTCTGTAATAACCAAAAATCATTGATACTAAAGATGGGCATGAAATGAACTTTTAGTTTTGTTATTCGTTATTTGTTTTGTTAGCTAATGAAACGAATAACGAACCAACCCATCAAAGAAAAACGAAATGAAACGGAAATTTCTGTTTCATTCACTTCGTTATTCATTACCCCCCAACACACACACCTTGTCGTTGCTGCAGTCCTCCTGGTCCTGGAACTCTGTGGGAAAGCTCACCCTGTAGAGGCACTGGCCCCAAGCCAGCGCCTCAAAAAGCCCCGGCTGGGGACTTTAATAAATAAATAAATAAACAAACAAACAAATAAATAAATAAATAAAACAAGTGCTGACCCGGCCCCAGAGGCCATGTAGTTGGCATTCTAAAATATATATTTTTAAAAGCAACAACCGGCCTCTGGGGCCACATGGTCGGGGCTCTAAAATAAATAAATAAATAAATAAATAAATAAATAAATAAATAAATAAATAAATAAATAAACAAACAAACAAACAAACAAACAAACAAACAAGTGCCAACCTGGTCCCTGAGGCTGTGTGGTTGGCACTCTAAAATAAAAAATAAAAATTTATAAAAAAAAAAGTGCTTGGCACGTGGTCGGTGCTGGAAAAATAAATTTAAAAAAAAACGGAGGCGCAGGGAAGTTAGTGCCTCCAGAGGCGCTGGCCCCAAGCCAGCACCTCAAAAAGCCCCTGCCACCACCACCACAACCACCGCTGCTGCCACTGCCGCCCGGTAAGATAAGTCAAGCAGCACTCGAACCAGTTTGGCTTGGTTTAGGTTTGTACGATTTTTTTTAAAAAAATTGTACGAACCTGAACCGAACCGAACCAAGGGTGGGCCTGAAACAGAACAAACTGAACCATTGGTTTTCCATTTCATGCCCACCTCTAACTGATATCATTAAAATCATGGAAATAAAAGAGAACCATGTGGTCAATATAAAATGCAAATACAAAGTATCAACTTCTCTTGCACTGATGCCAGTAAAGACACCTTGATGATGAAAGGGATTACGTGGGAGCCATGAGTGACTTGGGATGGAAATAACTTCCAAAAAATTGTCATGCCTGATATAAACTACATGTGGCACTGCTTATTGACTCTGCTAAATGTTGTGTCATGAAAGCACGGCTGAGTATTATGGTCTGGTTGGCCATTTCTGAAACAGGATATGAAATACTGCAGTGAACGCCAAGAACTACAAGTATGAATGGGGGGGGTGATCGTGGTGGAAGAGGATAAGCATGACTCATCAACTTTTTAATGTTTCTCATTAAAAAGTTGATGAGATGATTGACATCACTTCCAAAGAGAGGGCGAAAAAGAAGCAATGTATATAAATGAAAACTCTATTAAAGCAATTCAAATTAGAACTACTCTTTTTCATGCAGTCTTATTTATAGTATGCTTGTTGGAAACTGGACACGAAGGCATGTAACACAAGTACCCTGAACCAGTGGCTGGCCCGCCTTGTTTTCCCTTCTCTTGTCTATGTGTAGTTGCTTAGACTCACTCACTTCTTCTTGCTTCTCCAAAGATCTGTAGCATTTACTGCCTTTGGAAAATGTTTAGAATCTCCAGCATGTGAGAAAAGTGCTATAGCAAAAATAGAACATTTCTTCTGCAACAGTTTTGCTGGCTACTAGTTCATTTCTCGGCAAGGTCAAAGCATGGGCAGTGACCTACAAAGCCCTATATAGTTTGGGTCTAGACTATTTTTCCCTATTTGAACCTGCCTCAATCTTCAGATCTTCTCAGTGTCCACTCAGCCTCAAAGGCACACTTACTAAAGATAAGAGAGAGGGCCTCCAACGGAGTAATTAAACAGGTCTTTGTACTACATTTTGTGCCATGTTTCTCACTGCTTCTTTCAATATTTATCCCACTGACTACACAATATTTGTGAGTAGATAAGTTCTGGAAGAAGTACAGTATGTAGTATATTCTATTTGATCAGCAAGGGTTTGTGTGTATGGTTCTTCTTATTGTTTGTTTGTTTTGTTTGTTTTTGGCAGTATTTAAATCCACATTATTTATTTTATTTATTTATTTATTTATTTATATAGCTTGTATGCCGCCCACTACCCAAAGGTCTCTGGGTGGCTCACAATCAAAAACAATTAAAACATCAAAATACAATAAAATTAGAACAATAAAACCTGTAAATGCAATAAATACAGTACATTAAAAGCACACCACTAAAAATTGCCATCAGGACCCACAATCATTAGTTAAAAAACTTTTGGAATAGGAAGGTTTTTACCTGGCGCCGAAATGATATCAACGTCGGTGCCAGGTGAGTCTCATTTGGGAGGGCATTCCAAAGGCTGGGGGCAGTTGCTGAAAAAGCCCTAGTCCTGCAAGCCATCCCCTTCACCTCCTTAAGGGATGCCTCTTTCAGGAGGGCTCTCTGACTAGATCTTAGTTGCCGGGTAGGTTCATATGGAAGGAGGCGGTCCTTCAGGTATCTAGGTCCTAAGCCGTTTAGGGCTTTATATGTCAAAACAAGCACTTTGAATTGGGCTCGGGCAGCAACTGGTAACCAGTGAAGGTTATATAGAATCGGCGTGATGTGTTCCTTGGTGGCCCTACCACTCACCAGCCGTGCAGCATGATTCTGAACCAGTTGCAATCGCCGAACCGTCTTCAAAGGCAGCCCCTCGTAAAGCGCATTACAGTAATCAATACGGGATGTTACCAGTGCATGCGTAACTGTCATAAGGCTCCGTTCATATTATCTCATCTTGCTTTTGGCTTGTTTGCCTATATCAGTCCTATTGGCCATGTCTAGATGACATCACTGGTGGTGTACAGAGTAGTGTGCTGAGACAGAATGAACTCTACTCTTTCTGCCTGCTTCCTGCTTGAACTGCTGAAGACTGCAATGTAAATTCTAAATTGTATTTTTAAAGAAAATCTGGTTCAATCCTGTAGTTATTGCATAAAACTGACATAGCACTAATTCGTTGTGATATAGCACCATGCCTTATCAGCTCAGTACTATTTCTCTTGTGCTTGCTATTACTAAACATTTTTTAAAGAAATTATTTGAATGTTGGCAAAAAGAGTGGAAAACCGGGTCGTGATAATGGCAGAGGGGAGAAGCTGTGTAGTGTGTGGATGCTTGAAATGTATTATTTCTTGCATAATATATCATTTCTGTATGAACTATGGTAGTGATTTAAATACCATAGTGTGGTATAGCAAAGTTTTTATCAACCAGGGAAAAATGTCTGTGTGGTCATGGCCACAACATTGCATTGGATTGTGCTTTTTACTTGCATTGTTTTAAACTTATATTGCAATCTGTCTTGAGACTCGTAAGAAAGAAGATGGCAATATAGATAAATAAATACATATAGCAATCTCCATGTGCCTATGGAGTAGATTCTCATGAATTCAGATATCTGCAGTTACTGCTGCAGCAACTGAACCTGTAGTGCACATGTGCACTTATATCCTCATATTGTCCTCCCCCCTCAGCTTGCTGTCACCAATTCTCTTTAATAGGTTCCCTCATATTCATGGTTTCAGGTATCCTTGGTTGATCCTGGAATGGATTGTTCATGTATACAGGATGGTGGGTGGTGGAACTACTGTGGAACCTCCTGATGCCTTGGGTAAGATGTAGCACTGCAGTGAAAACTCTGCTCACAACCTGAGTTTGATCCAGGGCCCAGGTAGTTAGCTCAAAGTTGACCCAACCTTCCATTCTTCTAAGGTCAGTAAATTTAGTAGCCTGATTACTGGGGGTGAAAGTGGGGTAGGAATGTATAGCCGACATAATTACATTGTAAATTGCCCAGATAGAGCTTTAGGCATGATGGGGCAGTATGTAAGCAACACATTTTGCTTTTTTGTTTTATAAATATGTAAATAAATTAAATAGCTGTAGTCCTCCTTGGTTAGAGGAAAAGCAGATAACATGGAATTTTCATGCTGGCAGCTAGAATGGCCACATGCATGGAAACACGCTCTGGGGCACCCATAGCTAAATGGGTCTCTGGATGTTCTGTCTCTGAATGGGTTTCTAGAAACAATAATGTATTTTTTTTTCTCAGTACCCAAAGTATTTACTCCATCAGTAGTCATAAGTGATAGGAGTGTTCAATGATGTCTAACTCTTGCATAAAGGGAATAAGAAGATGATCCACAATTCCACAACTGTGAGGAAAAGGTGAATGAAGTCTTCTGTTACCCACGGGATAGAAATGTTTTATACATATGGGGACTCAGTTCAAGACTTAGTTTGGAGATTAAATTATTACTTAATATGATGAAGGTTCTTTCAGTTTTTTTGTTTTGTTTACAAATTCAAAAAAATAATCTATCTTGAATTAAATTAAGAATGAGTGGCCAAGCTTCTTTATTGAAGCAGGAAAATAATCTGTCTTGGAGTGAATGAAAGGAAAGGACTATAAAGAACTTAATTTTCTTTATTTAAACCATATCCTGTGTGATTTTTCATTTCCCACTGCTAGTAGCTAGTCAGATCAGAAATGTGCTGTTTTTGACCATCCTTTATATTATCTCTTTCATATCAAAGACTCATAAATGTCATAGCAGAAGAACCCAATAATAACAACAACAATGTGCTGTCAAGTCAATTCTGAATTACAGTGACACTTTTCAGGCTTTCTTAGGTAGACAACACTCAGAGAAGCGGTGTTCGATTCCCTTCTTCTGGGGGCACCCTGGGACGGTGGTGATTCCCCAAGGCCACACACAGGCGGGCTCTACTTGCAAGAGACAGCATGGAGAATTCAGCTTCCAACCTCTAGCTCTGTAGCGAGAAATCTAAACCACTGAACTATCTAGGCAGCAACCACAGAAGATGCCAACAGGACCCCTAAATAGTATCCATTCTGATTGGGGATTCTGGGAGCTGTACACCAAAAAAGTTACTCTTTGTAGGAATTTATCAGCATCAATAGGCTTCATGATTACTAAAGTTTCTCTCAGCCATACAAAGTATAATACAAGGCGGAAAAAAAATTATCAACCAAAGTTTTTGGGCCTCCTTTGCTCCAAACTTTAAATACATCAATTGGTGCAATTACCAATGACACCAGCCAAAGAGCTTTGAAGATATGTACTAGAGTTCTGGAGTTCATGGCTGATGCACTTGAATTAAGTCAGTAGTGGCCAAACTTGGGCCCTCTAGAGATGTTTTGGACCAGAACTCCCAGAATTCCAAGCCCGCATTTGCCAATGCCAAAGGACTGTGGGAGTTGTGGTCCAAAACTTCTGGAAGATGAAAGTTTGGCCACCACTGAATTAAGTGAACTGCCCCCTTTGGGACTATTGTCTCACCGTGGCAGAACAAACAGGGCTGCACTGAACAACACATGGAACTCCCCTGTCTCAACAACGGACAGGTTTCAAGCAAAAAAAATCACACAAATGTTCAGGGATCTCCCCTCACAAAGACAGATTTTGCAAAAGCAACCCTCACCTTTCAAACAACTGGAAAACTGAGACAAATTCTAAGCAAACTGGTATGGATTCTCCAGTTATCAAGTTGTTGTTGTTGTTGTTGTTGTTGTTGTTGTTGTTCAGTCGTTCAGTCGTTCAGTCATGTCTGACTCTTCGTGACCCCATGAACCAGAGCTCGCCAGGCCTTCCTATCTTCCACTGCCTCCCGGAGTTTTGTCAAATCCATATTGGTTCCATCGATGACACCGTCCAACCATCTCATTCTCTGCTGTCCGCTTTTCCTTTTGCCTTCAATTTTTCCCAACATCAGGGACTTTTCCAAGGAGTCCTCTCTCCTCACGAGGTGGCCAAAGTACTGAAGCCTCAGCTTCAAAATCTGTCCTTCCAGTGAACATTCGGGGTTGATTTCTTTAAGGATGGATAGGTATCTCCTTGCAGTGCAGGGTACTCTCAAGACTCTCCTCCAGCACCACACCTCAAAAGCATCAATTCTGCAGCGATCAGCCTTCTTTATAGTCCAGCTTTCACTTCCGTACATCACTACTGGGAAAACCATAGCTTTGACTATCCTGACCTTAGTTGGCAAAGTGATGTCTCTGCTTTGCCATTGCTTTCCTCCCAAGAAGCAGGCATCTTTTTATTTTGTTGCTGCAGTCGCCATCTGCAGTGATCAAGGAGCCCAAGAAAATAAACTCTGTCATTGCCTCCATTTCTTCCCCTTCTATTTGCCAGGAGTAGTAGTCTTCTAAATAGCAGGGATGGGAGAGCACCACCAGAGGGTTCCAGCTCTGCCTGTAGGCTTAACCAGAGGAAGGGGGTGTTAGAGCACATAAGGTTTAATCTGAATCAACATAGATTTTAGGGTTCCTCAAACATTGTCCATCTGTGTGGTGATGTTGATGGTGATGTGAAGAGGGGAGGAGTACAGTAATTCAAAATGGTACTTAAGCAGTGGGAAAAATCGCAGCAGTGTACACACACACACAAAAGAACTTTTTTGTTGTTATGTGTTTCTAGAGTAGCTAGCAAGGGGAAATTTTGGCTCTCTTGACTTGACCCAGCACTTTCAAAAGGAGTTAAGAAACAGACACCTTGGCACTACTTGTAGCATTAATGTACCTCCCCCTCCCAGCCCTTTCACAAGCTGTTGACAAACACTGCTTCTGATTTAAATTAAAGCCTTCAGACTGTATTTGAGTTAAATATAAATAAAATAAGCTTATTGATTACAAAGTAGAATCAAAAATAAATTATTAATGGTAATGTGTGGGGGTATAAACCAAAAGAAGTATATAGCTCAAATTCACTTAAGTTTGATCACTAATAAATTTAATAAAAGCACACCCAGTCCCTAACTCTAAACACTCAGTTTTCTTCACAGACACTCTAAAAATCCTATCTCTTCTTTAGCCCTGTCTGTGTTTCTCTTAGACGGTATCAGACCTTATCTGAATCTCTCAGCCTCTGTCAGATTCCTGTCTGCAAGTGTAGGTCTTTCTGTAGGTTCCTATCCAGCCCTGTCTCCCTATCTGTCTAAAACAGTGCTGCTGAGCAGTGCCTTAAATCCTCTCAGGCCACTCCCCAGACTCTCTCATTGGTTTACAAACTGACCACTCAGCACTGACACTTCTCATGTATTATTCATCACACAGGCAAACACCATGTTACTCTTCTGGGATCTTCTCCTACCCCTTTGTCCAAGTAACTTGTTTTCCAGGATTAGGTTGAGTTAGTTAGTGGTATGGGGGAAGGGGAACACTTGGAATTCCCTCAGCTTTTCCACAGGCTCTACCACTGAATTCAGGTGTGTCCTTAACTCCATCTCTTGACGTGACATCACTGCTGATTGGAAGCCAAAGGAAGAGCCAATGTGATTTGAAACCTTTCTGCTTCAAAACACATAAAATGATGGTGGCATCCAGAAAAATTTTAGTTAATACATTTTTAAAAGCACACTTTTTGAGGCACACAGTTTGAAAATCACTAGCCTACATGTTCTGTTCACTTAACAGTCCGTGTTTTGACATTGAAGGTGCACTCTTTGGAAAACAACAACCCTGCATTGTTGAGATGGTGGCTTTTGGAGAACAAGGTTGTTCTCATGTTATCACCAATACCGATCAGCTGATAAGTTGAAAGAGCAACTCCTCCTGATGGAACAAGTCCTGGATACTTTAGTAAGGAGAATAACAGGGCAGAGCAGAGATGAGCAGCTTCAGAGGGTCTGAGACCTCTCTATTTTTCACTCCTGAAACCTCCATGTGCTATACTTGCCCTATTAGAAATGGGCGAGAGCTTGTCTGCTTCCCAGAATACAACTCTGAAATTTATTTTTCTGGGGGTTCTGTTCAGCTTTTATGGGGGAGGTTTTTTTTGGGGGGGGGCAGTTTCCTGACAAAACTACAGCTCCTGTAGATGCCTAACAAAATGACCCCTTTGACTCCCTTCATTTCCAGTGAGGGGTCTTGTGAAGAAGCAAGGAGTGTTTGGGGGCCTCCCAAAACCTGAATTTTGCCCATGCCACATCAAATGATTGGTGGGAGAAGAGAAGGTTTAGGGAGATCTTTTAATGAAATGGCACGATGCAGGCATAGGGAGCAACAGAAATCCAACATAAATGCAGTATCAGCTCAGATTGTACACCCAGGTTCAGATACCCAGAAAGTGGAAAAAATGTTGTTTGTCTTTGCTTTCTGTAATCACAGATCCTTTCTGTGCTATCAGGCTGGACTCTATCCTCACCCCCACCCCCAATGAATTGTAACAATTGGAGGAGGATCTGTGTAGATCAGGCCTGCCCAAAGTCCGGCCCGGGGGCCAAATCCGGCCCGTCAGGCCATTCTGAGTGGGCCACGGCTGGCTGCCCCCTCCCTCCCCCTCCTTCGCCCCATGTTTTTTTTTTAAATCTTCTGCCAACACTGATACCGCTGGGAAGCTTGGGCGGCTGGGCAGACGGGTGATCTGCTGCCACCGGCACCGCAGGGGAATGTGTGGGGGTGGGCAGGCCAGCGGGCCTCTGCCACGGCCAAGGAGCTTTGGGGTGGGCTGGCCACCGCTGGGGAGCTTGGAGGGGTGCAAGGTCGCACAGATCGCTTCTTCCAAGGGGCGACCTGTGGCCACGGCTCCCTGTGCTTCCTTTGGTCCCCACCTTCCTTCTTTCCTCCCTCCCTTGTTCCCCACCTTCCTTCCTTCCTTCCTCTCTTAGTCCCTACCTCCCTCCCTCCCTTCCTTGTTCCCCACCTTCCTTCCTTCCTCTCTTGATTTCCACCTTCCTCCCTCCCTCCCTTGGTCCCCACCTTCCTTCCTTCCTCTCTTGATTTCCACCTTCCTCCCTCCCTCCCTTGGTCCCCGCCTTCCTTCCTGTGGGTGGGGTTGCAAGGGGTCAGTGGGTGGAGCTTGCAGTGCGGTGGCAGGGTCGGGGAGCAACCAGCCCCTAACGCATTCCCAGCCACCAAATCTGGCCCTCCTTACAAAACGTTTGGGCACCCCTGGTGTAGATGTTGAATGTAGCACAGGCCCTGCTTCTGTGTTTGGAATTTCTCTTTTTCCTTTCTGTTCTCCTTCACTCTCCTGCTGCACTGCAAGGGGACATCCATCAATCATCAGCATTTTAAGTACCAGCACATTGCCACATTTGTCATCCCCTGGTTTCTCCTCATTGCAGAGCTTTTTTGCCTCGCTTAGCTGCCCTTTCGCTCTCCTTGGCCTGCCGAAGTTCTGTAATCCTCTATTTGGTTTAGTTCCACATGGTTTCCTTGGATATGGATGAAAGAATCCAATGGGAGAAAGAGTAAATTACACTAAATAATAACAGGCGGCTTGCTCTGATAATTTTCATAATGGCATAGACATAAGCATGCTCACATGCGTACATTCATACATACAGTACGTCCCCCTGAGGAGATACAAGTACCATGTGTGAAAACGGAGTGGTCCCACAGAAAGTGGGAAATCTGATCATCACGTCTGCAGTGATGGCATCTCATCAGAAACTGATATTGCCTATCCACGCATGTATTTGTTTTCCTTTTCACCTAGCTGTATTCTAAAGGCATACAATATTGGGCTTTACAATCTCATTTGCCTAGTAATGAATATATTTAAAAAAGACCTTATCTGACACATTTTGCAGGTAGGCTGAGAGCCCAGGATTATCTCAACTTCATCTGGATCACATTGGTTCACCATACGCTTGCCTAATGCCTACTACAGTGGTACCTTGTATAAAAGAATTAATCCGTTCCAAATGAAATTATGTTAAGCAAATTTTCCTTTATACAAATTCCCATAGGAATGCATTGAAAATGGAGTGATCCCATTTTTGTGTTGTACGGATTCTCCCCATAGGCGATTGTTAAGCAAATTTCCCCTATCTCCAGAATTTTTATGTTGTACAAATTTTATGTTATACAAGCTGTTTGTTATACAAGGGTCCACTGTATATTAAATTATTAACATTTATTATAAAGGGCTCTTCATTTGTGTTTAAAATGCCCTGAGTTCGGTACTAGGAAAAAGTGACTAGGAAAACTTAGACGGCTGGTAATAGATGATACAAAGCCCAATGACCTTTTATTATATGGACTAATATTCTCAGAGTCTCCCAGTCATCACAGATAGTGGCCATGCTTGCTGGATAATTTGGAGCTTTGGAATCCAAAAAAGGAGAGTAAGAAGTGAATTAAATATATAGGAATCAATAAGCTTTTTGATCACCAGATTCTGCTCTTATGCATGCTAAGGTGTAAAGCAAGAAGAAGAAAAAGCAGCAGATGTTGTTGGAACTCTTGTTTTTTTGCAACTTTTTATTATGCTAATTGGAGCAATCAAATGGATAGCAGTGGATGTGATACCAAGCTTTTGATTTGTTACAAGCTGTGCTGATCCAGGCCCAAATCCAAAGGACATGACTTTCCGATTCTGTTCTCTGACACATCTCGTGTAGATTCAGAGTGGAATCTATTGGAACTTTTTGGCCCAGGATTGTAGGTTCCAATCCTTGTTACGCCAGGTGTAAATCCAAAATAACTCTCCTGACTCCTTTGGAATCACTCTGGATTTATGAGGGGTGAAACTGAGCTTGCTTTCTGCCTTGACTGATTTACGGGAGCAATCGATCTCTGCAATCCTGGCTGGGTACCTTTCCTAGCTGCATATGGAGAATGGGAAAAGAAGATGAGCTGGCTTAGGAAAGTTAGATGGGATTGCCAGGAACAAGTCATGTCATTGCCTCACTATCCATTTACCAAGGGGACAGCATTTTTTCTCAGCTCCGTCTAGATTTTATTTCATCACATAACCACCGCTCCATAGGAAACAGGTTCATCAGGAAAGAACTGCTCAGTGCTGAGGAACGAAGCATGGAATAGTTACTCCTCTGAACAGAAACCACCAGTGCCATGGCGACTGGAAGGTTCTGGGAATTTATCGTTGAAAAATGTGGCTTTTCTGAGCAGTAGGAAGAAGCAAGAGCCACTAATTGGCTATTTGTATCTCTTATCTTCTGCCTGGTCCTTCGTAACTGTATAGTTCCCAAAGCATTGGTTGGAAGCAACTGCTCTTTCCTTTTACTTGAGTGCTCTCTCCTTGGAATTATTAGACAGTTGTTCTAAACACACAAACCCAAGAGAGATCGAAAGGGAGCATCAGTGCAAAATGAGTGGGTTTATGGCCTCTGTTGCACAGACGCCTCCTAACTTCTGACATATCATGCATGGCTACTCAGATTTAAACAGAGTGGCTTATTTTAGCTGCAGTTTGTTTTCTCAGCATGCCACTTTAGAATAAAAAGGGAGGGGAAGAGGGTTATTTAAAGGGAAACCCCTGAAGTGGCAGACCTGGGCCCTGCTAATTATAGAAAGCAGAAGGTGCATTCAAGCTAAAGCAGGGAAATGGCTTTTCGCAGCTAGTAGCCTGCACTGGCATTTTGTGGAGGGAGTGCCTCGTTTCAGTGATGCAAGGCCTAATGGAAATGTAGTGGATTGGCCACGATGAGATAGGAGTCAAGCCCTGGGAGAATCATCCTTCATCACCGGCAGGATGGCAGATGCATGCAGGGCCAAAGGCCTTGGGCTGCGAGGAGCCAGTCGGTTATGTAAATTGAAGCTAATGAAAGCCAGTCCAGGTGGCATCATTAATTAGAGTAAATCAGCCTGTGTTGCCCTGGTGCCAAAATAGGGAAGAGATCATGGGGAATGGGGGTGGGTGGGTGAGCATGGGACAGGGCAGGAGGAAACCTGGAGGAGGCTTGCATCTCAGTGTGCCATAAGCCGATGGGTAGCCATTCAGTGTCTAATATCCATGGTAGAGGAACAGTTGTGATTTCAGGAAACACACTGACAATTACTGTTCTGGAAATAGGGATTGCCCATTATGTCTCTTAAAACTTTGTACTCAAGATGTAAGAAGGATCACACAAAAGACTGATCTAGTTAGTTAGTTATCTTTATTTACGGTCAAGACCAAACTAAAAAAATACAAGTAGCGAATATACATACTATCAAATATGCATTTCATAATAATGTTTAAACTAACTAACTAACTAACTAAAGACCAATCTAGTTCAGTGTTCTGTTTGCATGGTGGCCAGCCATGTGCCAATGGGAAGCCCATGAACAGCAAAGAAACACAAAAGCAGCCTCCAACTTGTGTTGGATGATGGCAACTGGTATTGCAATATCTCCCAATACTGGAAGTACTGTAGCCAATATGATAAGAAGCCAGCAATAGTGCTGTTATCTGTAAAGTCATC
The DNA here is from genome assembly GCA_023846285.1 of Phrynocephalus versicolor. Classification (NCBI taxonomy): domain Eukaryota; kingdom Metazoa; phylum Chordata; class Lepidosauria; order Squamata; family Agamidae; genus Phrynocephalus; species Phrynocephalus versicolor. The sequence continues at coordinate 15,443,932 of JAHTLZ010000379.1, read as the reverse complement.
TACTCCTTTCTCTTTTAAGGCTATCATCATAACATCTTGGAACAGTGAATTCCAGTGGCATCATGTCTAATCTTACAGAGGACAGTCCTCTGCTTGATAGACTGGAAGAAGACAATTTTCACTTACAAGGCTCATCTGCCTGAAACACCGTTTAGTCTCACTGTGGTGAAACATGTTATACTGTACTTCTATGTAAAATGTAATAATTTTTTATGTATTTGTTTCTATGCTGACAAGTCACAAGGCCAACTTTTTGACACAAACCTTTAGCCTCCTTCAGGTGATACACGCACACACATACACACTTTTTTTTGGACAAAGTTTAAGAGGCCACCTTACTAGGTGCTATATGGATGTTTTAAATGGAGGCATGCTGAATAATAAAACAGGTGCATCATTTAAAACAGGTGGGGCACTTTGTGGCCACCCAGATGATTGCAACTCTCTTACCTCTCACCATTGCTCATAAATAATGGCAAGGAATGGTGAAAATCTCAGTTCAACAGTATCCAATGGGTCACATGATGCCCACCCTGAGGCCCTTTAAGTAAAGGACTTCGTGGAACAAGGACTTACAGCATTTGGATAGAGCCCATAAATCATTTCATCCAAAGGATGAAGGCCTCTCACAACAGTGGGAAGGGGGGAAAGAGGAAACAATTTGACCAAGATTGCACAGTTTAGAGCACAGGAGCCAAGAGCAGTTGTCCAAATTACTTTAATTCTGTATCTGGTAGATGGCCAGGACTTTATTTTACCTCCTGCTCTACTCATATTCAAACCACACTTCAGAAACAAATTTATGAGATTGTTGACATAAGGGGGGGGGTGATATTTTATGTAACTAGTAATAAATGAAGTCTGAATGAGAAGCTGATGAAATTGTTGCTCAGAGTTGCTTGGAGATAAGAGATAGAGTCCAAAGGATATCATATATGTATTTCACACATCTGCATGTGAAGTGTATGCATTTCTAACACAAGCATAAAATGATCAGCTGACCTCCTGCATGTGTGAACTTCCTAAAAAATGTCCCTCTAAGTATATTCTATCCTAAATATTTGAAAAAGTGAATATGACAAGTGTGTGGGGTGGTGGGGGTGGCAGCAGTTATGCATTTTGCCATGTAGTCTTCATCAGACAGACAGGATTTCGTCCAGTTGATGTATCCATGGACAAAACATCTTTTTTTTAAAGGCTTATTTTAAATTTTAAGCCACCTTATTTTAAATTTTGCATCTTCCCTTGCAGCACTGACCTCAAGAGAGAGAGAAAACACTATCTAATACTCCATGTGGCTTCCTTAACCAGTTTGGTGCAGCAGGAAATGAGTGGGTAGAGTACAAGGTGTCTCTGAGACCCGGAATAGAGTTGGAAGGATTTGACTGACAAAGGACCATTTTGAATCCCAAGTTGTGTGCACCAGCAATTATGTACAGAGGTACCTTGTATAAAGGAATTAATTCGTTCCAAATGAAATTATGTTAAGCAATTTTTCCTTTATACAAATTCCCATAGGAATGCATTGAAAATGGAGTAATCCCATTTTATGTTGTACGGATTCTCCCCATAGGCGATTATGTTAAGCAAATTTCCCCTATCTCCAGAATTTTTTATGTTGTACAGATTTTATGTTATACAAGCTGTTTGTTATACAAGGGTCCACTGTACTTTAAGAGCCGCTCACCACCAGTACTGTAGCGGGTCAAAGGCATGCAGTGTCAACACAGTGTGGCATTTAGATTTGACAAGGTTAGTGATACAATATCTTTCTTCACTAGGCATCATCTTCCTGTCTTAGCATAGCTGTAGTCCTCACATGATCTTGGGTGGGTGTGTAGATTTTCACAACAATAACACACAAAAGTTATTGTCATAATGCAAAGTATTTGAGGGGCACACTGGTCTCCCATTAATTTTACCAAAGACAAATGGAGATATAAACAGTTAGAATTGCTGTTTTGAGTTTTTCAGGCTGTTTGGCTATGTTCTGGTGTTTCAGAACACGGCCAAACAGCCCGAAAAACTCACAACAGCTATCAGATCCTGGCCATGAAAGCCTTCGAGCATACACAGAATTATTTTGCTCATGTGAATCAGTACCAGTTGCTGCCCTTTCTTCTTGGGGGGTCTGGTTATGGAGAGGGTGATGATGAGCAGAGCCTGAATGCCAGAATTCACGTCATCCATCCCCACAAGACGGAGAGGACACATGGGCTGCGGACAAGGGCTGAGCTACTGCAAAACCATTCGGTAGATTGCCCTCATCCAGTTATATTGCAAGGTGCCTCCCTAGTCATTTATTTATAGCTCCCTCTTCTCTTGATATAGCCTCATAGATTTATTTATTTATTTATTTATTTATTTATTTATTTATTTATTTATT
>JAHTLZ010000379.1:15423625-15441231 GCA_023846285.1 Phrynocephalus versicolor | reverse complement strand
CACACACACACACACACACACACACACACACACACACACACACACACCCCTAGCTTGCTATAAAGGCGGTTACCACTCAATCCTTCCTCAAGTGTACCTAGCTCCCCACAGCTTTACATATCTAGTTTCACTCATAAGACTATTAGATGTCACTTATTTTGAGGGAATGTCCTTATTTCAGGATTTTCATGTTGTTACGTAGAGGGGGGTTTCCTCCTGTGAACTTCACTTGCTCTAAGCCCCCTTCGCTCCCTTCCCACCCAGTGCAACTGTATAGACTTCCATATACTTTCACTGTCCAAACAGAAGCTGATCTATAAACTAATCCCACCCTGATCTATAGCCTAATTCACCTAAAACACAATTACAATCTGGAGGAGAAAAATATTGATTTCAAAATTGCTTTGCAGCTGCTGAAATGGAGGTGGGGGGGGCAAAGAATGGCAGTAAGAAAGGCGAGAGAAACAGACAACAAGTTCTCAGGAGACTGCAAGCATGCACAATGAGGGGGAGCAATATGTGATTGTAGAAACATAGCTGTCTGGCTTAAGGGACAGAGAGGAAAAGAGAAAGCATTGTTTCCTTTGTAAGGCATCTAACTTATAAATCAGCAAGTGATGGTCCCCAGTTCAAATCTAGGCAGTGAATGAGACTGAAAGGGATGAAAGGCTGATAACTAGAGGCTGCAGAAATTTATCTCCTCCTCCTCCTCCTCCTCCTCCTCCTCCTCTTCTGCTTCTGCTTCTGCTTCTGCTGAGAACAACTCCCATCCATTATCCATCATTGATCCATTATGACCACTAGAGCATAACAGTGTTAACAACAGGTGCTGCAATGGGAACAATCACACCATTCCTAGCACAGGTCCAGGATCAAGCACGCTGAGAAGGAATGCTTATAGATGGGTGTGATGAGGAGAGGCAGTCTTGGGTAAAAACAAAAGAACAAACATAGTAAATTGCAGTTAAAGGTCACATAAGGAAGTTTAGTTAGTTGGTTTGAAGACAGGGATATCTGGAGAAGGAATCTTTCACTTGAACCCTTTGTTTCTAAGACCAACTGATCACAGTGGCAAGCTTGCCTATAAAGTTGGAAGTTTTCCAAACCTGCTGGGATGCATCCATTCTAGTTCCATAGCTATCCACATATGGGTCAAGTACACATATTCATGTGATCCACCATTTCCCTAGCAATTCCAGGAAATTGACTTAATGTGTTCAATTTCTATCTGCATAACAACACAGCCTCCAGTCTAACTCTGAATCATGCCAAAAGGAATGTCCTCAAGGTGCCAGCAGATGCCACAGAGCTCCTGCTCTTCTAAGTGAGAAGCAGAACTAAGGTCAGACAAGAACATGGAACTGGCTCCCTTAATTGTCCCAGAGCTCGCATTAATCCTAAATCATGGAGTAGTTGTTCTTCCATCATGCATACTTTGTACGACATAAGTGTCATTCTGTTTGCTTTGGCTCATTCTATGTTTTTTTAAATGACAATACAATAAATAAATAAAAAATAAAAAATAAATATATTGGGAGTAAAAACACAACAATAATGTCTTCCAAAAGGGGAAGGGAGAAGGGGGGGAGGAAAATGGGAAGAGGAAAAAGGGATAGAGAAAAGAGAAAAGTATCTATAAATAGGCTTCAAGAAAAGGCTCCCAAATATCTAAAAATATATCCAGGCATTGTTCTTGTCTACGTGCCATGCATTCATATGTCAATAAAGTTATGAGGTCTTCTATTCATTGAGTTCTAAGTGCTGGACATCTGTCCTTCCAGTGTTGTAAAATAAACATTTTGGCAATAAGTAAGGACACAGAGAGTCCATTTATGCCAGCTGATGGGTTAATCTCCAAGAAGCAGGCAAATAATTTAAAAGTATGCGGGCATCAGTGGAGATCACAGAGTGGTGTAATACAAAATTAATACAAAATGAGCCTATGATTGGACGTGACCATAGCGTATGAATTAGAGATGATTCATATTCAGTATCTTTATGAGTTCAGTCTTAAAGAGAGCTACGTTTGGTGGTGACTTCAGCTTTTAAGTTCGGAAGGAAGCTGGAGCATGAGCCTGTCTGTTTACCTATCTGCCTGTCTTCATTATTTTCCTATTGACTTTATTTATATTTGAATTGCTTTAATGGATCCCATTATGACCAAGAAAACTAAAAACCTGAACTGTATGTTGACATCTGCAGCAACTACTGTAAGTCAAAACTATAGCCTCTGGGTGAAAACTCACATCTTAATTCTAGTTGAGCCTTCTAAAACTTTACTTCTTTCCTAGCTGAACTACTGCAGTTGGGTATTTTTCTAGCAGTACTTGGACAGCAGCGTTCAGAACGTACAATAACAGAGATCTGAAAATAAGCTGTTCCAGATCTTCTCCTGCAACCTCTTGCACGGAGCACCTCTCCAAAGCCCAGATCTAAAAACTCAACTCTAACTAAATGTCTCCCTCTTTGGACTACAGCACCTAGATCGTCCTAGAAGGGATGGCCATTGGCTGTACTGGGCGGGGATTCTGAAGACTGGAAGCTGCAGAGTGAAGTTTACCAAGTTCTACATTTGCTTTCATGAGCTGACTGGCCTGGCTCAGCTGAGTACAGGCTTATTCATGGGAAATTTATAGTAATGTGGATCCTCCAAATGGAAATGTGACACAGCGTGTGAGTGTTTTATGTATTGATGCTTGATTCTGTCAACAAGGACATCATTATCATTAACAAACCAAATTATTTTGCAGTCTTTGAAAAACGGTTCTGCAGTCAGCCAACTCTAGGCTGAGTCCTCTCTCCTGGCAGCAGTATTTGAAAGGATGATATATGGCAGGCAAAGGGGAGAGGGATATATTTAATGGCAGATGGAAGGGTTCAATCGATGACACAGACAAGACATGAAATACTGTCATAGATGGACTGTTACAGAATTTACTAAACATTTATGGAGAGTAGTAGAAGAGTCAGTGGGCCAACACCCAAAGTCCATCTCTTACCAGAAAAGCATTTCTCTATTCCCAGCCAGGTTTTAAAGAGACGTAGAGGAACCTTTGGTTCTCCAGATGTTTTGGACTAGGTGCTAATAATGGCCAGTGGTCAGAGTTTGTCAGACTTGTGTGCCAAAATTTCTGAAGGGAAAAATGTTATGCCTCTTTTATAAAGCCTCTCTTGTTCATTTCAGACTACCCATTTCAGCTTCAGATCGATCAGAGAGAATATCAGAATGTTGCATGCGTTCAGCCTAGATACAGTATGGCAACACATGTGTCTCCATATGTTATGGATTACTTTTTTTTCTTCCCAGGGCCACATTGCCTCGTGGGCCTGTGTGCTGGGGGCTAAAGCCTGCAGGGAAATGAGTCACAGCCCAAGGATATTTTTTTTTGCCCAGAATTCACAAAAAGTACTTATTTGGATAACATCTTCCATTTGCTCTTCTGGGAGCTGTAGTTCCCCACCACCACCACCACCACCTTTCCCCAGCTCTGTTTGGACCAGCTTCCCCAGCGCTTCTTTTAGTTCTGCTCTTTTCTTCCACACGGAACAGGTTGCTGGAAGGAGAGGCTGATCATTCTTTCAGAGGCCTGAACTGGTCCCTTACAGAGGGCTTCTGAAACTTGAGCAAGGGTCAAAAGCACAAGGCCTGCACATGGATCCAGGGCTTCAGGTTGCTCACTCGTCACTTATAAGGTCCAAAAGTTATTTCCACATCCTAAATCCTGGTTTCCTACTCCCTACCCACTCTAGTGAATACTAGTGGCGTGGAGTTTTGCTTTTTTTGCAAAAAGGTTGTTGTTGTTGTTGTTGTTGTTGTTGTTGTTGTTGTTGTTGTTGTTGTAATCTTCACAATGTGTCTCTTTATAGCAACGTGTTCTCCGGGATAGTTTGAAGTGGTGTGTGTTGATTTCTTATTCTCTTGCTTTTCATTTAATCAGACAATTCCTAATTCAGGGATTTGGAAAGGAAAGGCATAATATGTCCAGGCTAATTTGGTTCACACTGTTTAAGATCTTACATAATATCATTTACTGAGTGGGAAAGGCTTTGGGACCCCAAGTAGATTCCAAATGCAGCTCTTGGTGAATTTTATATCCAGTCCTAGTTGTGCTTGTCTTATCTCTTTTATCATGCCCATCAGCATGGCATCAGTTCATTTGGCACCAAGACTTAATTTTGGGGGGAAAGTAGCACAGTGGTGGCAGCTAGTAAGACAACAGCATCAGATGCATATAATTTCTTTCAAAATTAGATTTATTGAAGTCCTGTCTGGTGGAAATCACTGTAGCATAGAACACTCAGCATATGGATTTGATCATTGACTTATGCCTGACTACATTTTTCATTAGTCGAAATATTGGCTCTGAATGTTTTGACCTCATCATTTTAAACAATAACCAGTGAAAAAAAATGAGGGTAGGAGGTGGGGAGCAAGATGCTTTGTCTGAAGTGCTTAATTGTGTTTGGAATAAACCCTCAGTCGCCATTATTGGAAATTAAAGCTCCTACCTGTGTATATAAAAAACCAAAAAGGATTTCAGAAACCTTGACAAAGGCAACTGTATTGGCTTCAAGGGCTAATGAGGGGTGTCCTTGCTTCAATGTTCAACTCCTTATTTTTGTAGCTACTTAATCTAAATGGTGTAGTTGCTTGCAATGGTTCTTGAAAGGGGCCACAGGTCCTTCTGCAGTGGTGGCGAACCTTCGGCTCTCCAGATGTTTTGGACCACAACTCCCTCAGTCCTTTGTCACTGGCAATCTAGTTTTGGAATTCTGGGAGTTGTGGTCCAAAGCATCTGGAATGCCAAAGGTTTGTCATCACTGTCCTAGTGTGTACTGCAAAGAGGAAAGGTGGGAAAAGTCATCATACAATATACTCAGCTGGCGTATACAAGGTCTACAGGACTAGTACAAAGCTTGAAACTTATTCGAAATAACTCCTTACATTATTCACTAGTTTTTCCTTTTTGTTTTGACTAGCAGAGAATCACAATTACTGTCAGTTTCCCAGAAAGCTGTGTATGTTGTGTGTTGCTTCAGCCTTGTGTTGTCATTACTGCCCATACTAGAAGAAACCCACAAAAGCACTTTCCTATCCCTTGCAGAAACTAGTTTTGATATTGCAGTTTGAAAGTTATATTACTAAGATATTGGGGAACTGGTAGTCGAATGGGCAGCTTGGCATACCAAGGGGCAGATTTTGTTGAGCAAACAGAGAGACAGTCAGTTCGCAAATCTTATTTTTAAGATGTGGGTCTTCAGAGAGTCTGCTGTCTCCTCGAAATTAATTAGTCCAGGCAGTCTCATGAAAGACCATATATATTAATGATTTGAAGAATTATTTGATTCCAAGATAGGACTGTCCATAGTCAAGCATCTCTCTGAAGACTGTCAGTACTAGTGCAAAGCTAATTCCCATTTTTAGTTTCAATCAATATTTGATCGCCTGTGTTTGTAATAAGGCCTTAACCGGACATAGACCAGCTGCCAGCCAGAGAACGGAGGTCTCTCTGTTCCCCTGAGGTGTTTCTAAGTAAGTTTCCAGATTTGTACCCAAAATTTCAGCACCATATCGCATTTGTGGTATGACTCTTGCCTCATAGACTTTTAAGGCAGGAGGAATCTGTCCGCCACCTCTGCCCCTGTAGAACCTTATCAGGGAGCTGACTGTGTTGGTAGCAATTGTGCTAGTGATTTCATTGTGAATTTTCCAAGAACTAGATGAAGAAAAATTTAGTCCTAAATACTTGAAGGATTTGACTTGGTCTATAGGGTGCAATTCAATTTGCCAAGTACAGTGAATTATGAATGCCTTGGACAATGGAAAAACTTGAATTATAAAAGGAAATCTGCTGGCATATGGTAATTTGAAATTATGAAGAAAAGGTGGATTTATTTATTTATTTATTTTGGTTAATGAACTATTCAAGTAATCGTTGTTCAGGGCATTCGTAGGGGAAGCCTTTCTCAACCCAACAAAGCAGGGGAAGACCTTCCCCTGCTTTGCTGGGTTGCTGGGAAACCCCTTCAAGGAGCTGTCAACATCAGCTGTGTGGCGGTGGTGAGCAGTGGCCAGCGTTTTACTCCTGCTGTCCTGACTCACTTCTGCTGCCATTTGGCTGAAGCCAGACTGCAGGGCAGGTGTGAAGCATTGTCCTCTTCCCTACCACCACACAGCTGATTGTGACAGCTGGGCAAGATTGGGTCCACCTGTTCTCCTCTAGGCGAGGGTCCGACAGATGGTTAACCACCTGCACAAAGCAGGGCAAAGGGGGTGTGGTACTCTGTGGGCTCATTCATTGCCCGTTTCCTCTCCAGGCACACTGCTCTGGGCATCCCAAAAGGAGTGTACCTGGAGAGTAAACAGGCTACAAACGAGCACACAAGGCACAGCCATCCCCTGCCTTCACCCAGGTCTATGCCTCAACACGACTTGGCACAGAGACCCGGGTGAAGACCCGGTAGTGGTGGCTGTATCATCGTTCCTTCTCCCTGGCACTGCCCAATCAGGAACTGTACAGGGATATGCATCATCCCGACTCCCTGTCTGATTGTCCAGCACCAGGGAGAAGGAACAATAACGTCAGAGGCTACTTCCACATTGGAGCTCAGCCCCGCATGGGTGCAGAGCAAGGTAAGGGATTGGCTGGTTGCATTTCGGAAGCTTCTGAACACCAGCTGGGCTCACACGTGTCATTTCAGAACCAGTAGCTTCCAAAATGAGTAGCCCATCCATATTTCCATGCTAGAGATTCACATGATTTTTCTCCCAACCTCCTTTTGAATTAATTCCGTAATCAAGTAATAGTAATCAGTTTTGACTTGTGGCAATTCCTTTCTGGATTTTTCAGATATGGAATACTCAGATATGGTATTCCTTCTCTGTGAATGTACAGACTGCCCAAGACCACACAGGCTGGCTAATTCTTGCAGGAGACACAGTGAGGAATCAATCTCCCATCCTAGAGCTCCACAGCCAAATTCCTAAACTACTGAGCTATCCAGCCAGCTGGAATCACTTCATTGTCATGTCATATTATATATCTGTTCTTAGGTGATGAAAACAATAGATCAGCCCAGTGCATTTGAGATTGGCCTTATGGAGATTATCCAAATGGCCAAAAGCTGCAATAAAATGTAATAATAATGTTGATGGTGATGATGATGTGCCATCAAGTCAATTCTCACTTACAGTATGGAGATCCTTTTCAAGTTTTCCAGGTGGAGAGTATTTAGAAGTGGTTTACCACTCTCTTCTTCCGGGGATACCCTGAGAACATGTAGCCATTCCAAGGCCATACAAGCTAGCTGTGTTTGTAGAAGGTACAGTAAGGAATGAGACTCCCAACTCTCCCGAAACTCAGAGCTATCCAGCTCACAAAGGGTACATTCACACAAACAGAGAACAATGGCATTGTTTTTTGCTAATGTTTTCACTAGTTCTGGGGGTGAATCTGCCAAACGTCACACTAAAACCAGCCATCAAAATAAAGGGCACTCTAAGGCTTGTCCTGCCTAACCCTGGTGTGGGGAATTCTAAGTAGGTGAGGCCAGCAGCCTCCAAAGCTGCAAGACTTGAGACCCAAACTCCTACACACCACATGTTTTGATTGATTCGATTTTGGGTGATTCATACTCAGTCCTGAGAAAGATCTGAGGCGAACTTCTCAATGAACCTATAGTATAAACTGAAGAAAGGATCAAGGTCAACATGTATAGTTCAAGGCCCAAATGACCATGACTGAATACAACCATTTTTACAGCATCAGGAGGAAGTGAGATGCTTATCGTACAATCTATTTTGTGACACCAAAAACTGCATAAGAGACAGTTTTATAGCGATGGCAAAGGGGTTAATGAAACTTGCTTTATATCATGCCAGATCTTTGTCCCTTCCTTGTGAACATTCATCTGTCATCACTGAAGGAATTCTCAATCTGCATTTTGCTTTTGTTAAGACTGGTTTGTTTTCTAAATTTTGACATAAGCCATTAGTTATTGAGAGGACTTATTTCTGTTGTTGTTGTTAGATCATTTTTTAAAAATTGGCTCCAGGCAGCATCACAGAACAAAGAAACAAAATATCCGTGAAAAGAGCTAATCACAAGTGGCTAATTATTTCCCCCCTCTTCATCCTCCCTCCCCAAACCATGAAATATGATCCCCATGAAAAAAGGAAGACGTATCTTCATTCGTGATCTTTTCATGGATTTTATGCACCTAATTCATCAAACTAGAAACACTTCCTTCTTATCTCCAATCAGTCTAAGAATAAAGCCTGTGACCCCATTGATTCCAGTTGAGTGATGCTTCCAATTTATATGTCCCAGGACATAACCCAAAGCTTTATAGTCCTTCAACTAGCTCTGGACATTTCCATCCTGAGATCTGCATTGTCTTTCTGTTTGCAGGGTTTAGAATTTATTTGTTTATCATAATCTTTTTTTAAAAAAAATCATACCCTTTCTCCTTTTTTTATCTTCACAGTGATTATGTGAGGTAGATCAGAGTGATTGTCTGATGGTCATTACAAACCAGTTGGTAGGGGCTTGAACCTGAAATCTCAAATCCACAGACCATCTTTCTAAGCCAACCCTACATAGTTTTGGCTCCCATTGAGAACAAAACCCAGGTTTGGCCTTGAAAATTGTTCTTCTAGTTTGGATAACTTATTGGAAGTGCCGATGCTATACAACGATGCCATCTGCTCTGACCACTCTGACACAAGCCATAGTTGTTTCCACACGGGATTACTGTAACGTGTTCTATGTGGGGTTACCAATGGAAACTGCCAGGAAATGTCAGCATGTTCAAAGTGCAGCAGCCAGATTGCTGACTGGGGCTGGCTATACCCATCACGCCACACCCTTGTTACAGCAGCTCCTTTGGTTGCCAATCAGTTTCCTGCAACAAATTCCAGGCAGATTTTTGTCTATAAAGCCTTAAAGGGTCTGGGTTCAAATTATCTCAACGATTATATCTTCCACTATGAGCTGGATCAGGTGCTAACATCTTTAGGAGAGGCTTTTCTCTTCATCATGCCACTTTCACAGGTGCATCCGATGAGAACACAGGAGAGGGCCTTCTCTGTTGCTGCTCCCAGACTTTGGAACTCCCTCCCACATGAGGCCAAATCTGTCCCATCTTGGCTGTCCTTCTGCAAGCAGGGAAAGACCTTTCTCTTCAGGCAAGCCTTTCCTCAGTAACCAGCTGACTGTTATAGGATTTTTAGCTGGATTTTTATGCATTACGGCTTGGACTGGATTTTTAGTAGTACTTGTGTTTTCCATTGTTTGTGTGTTTTCCATTTTTCAGAGTGGCATTTTTTCTACATTTGCTTACTTATTGTTCTTAACTTTAATATTGCCTTTTAATGATGTATGATGTCTCTTCATGCTCATTGATCTTAGTTTTAAATATTGTCTTCAATGTAGTTAACAACCATTGTACACTTATTGTTTTTAAATTTAAATATTGTCTTTCAATTACTGTAAATTGCTTGGGTCCTTTTCAAGGAGAAATGTGGAGTAAACATATTTCAGACAAATAAATTAAATACAGTACTTGCTGCATTTTCCCTGGTTTAAAAATAGACCAACCAAGAACTAGGGATGTGCATCGCATTCCTGGTCACCATGAGATGCAAGTGCCCTTGGTAGTGGTCTCTCACTTCTGGGTGAGATGGGTATGCAGATGGTGCCGCTGACACCTTTGGGTACTGCAATTATTTTCTTTTCTGGCAGTCCTTGTTATGACACCAAGGGTTGTGCTTCATCACACTGCTGCGACTGTAGTTAAGCAACCATTTCAAAAGAAACAAGGAAATAAACAGGTTCTTTAGAGAATTATCTTTAAATAGAATGCACTTTCATAACAGCAAAGAGGAAAAAAAGGACAAACTCATCAGTCTTCTTATCTAGTCTCCTCAAACTTTAGTGGATATTTTGAAATTGTTTAATTTTTTTAAAAAAACAGGACTGCTAGAAATCTCCAGACAACATGACCAATGGCTGGGGGTGACCTGGGAGTGAACATTGTTGTTGTTTTTAAAGTGCAACTTATCCAAACTTTTCTTAGGTACAGTTTTCCTCCCAAATAAACACATGGGCATGACTGCTGCACAAAACTGCACTTCCCAAAATGCTTTGTCCCCTCATCTTCCTTTCAATTTGGACCTTTCTTAATAATAATTGGGACTTGAGATGGTGGGAAGTGGGGATGTAGACCATGGGGGGTTGTATGCAAAGCCTGCCTTCTATCACTGAGCCATTAGACCTCCCTAGATATTTAACATGGTAAACACAAGTTGAAGTTGTAAAGCATTTGCGGGCCATTCTCAGGGCAGATACTCTGGGCACAAGCCAAACTTCTCATACATCTGCAAAGTTTGCATCCAATAAAGCCACATTTTCCGTGAGAGAACTCAACCGTTTGTCATAATACTAAATAGCCTCCTTCTCCACACCTTTGTGACTGTGAGAGGGAAAATCCAGTTCAAAAAAAATGGGACTTGGGAAGTCACTTTTTTAGAATATAGTCCCTGTCATACCAGTGAGCATGACCAGTGGCCTCTTAACTTGGAAATTCTTGGAACTGTTAACTGTTTGAAGCACTATCAAAAACCTAGAGTAAATCTCTCTCTCTCAAACACCTGTCCCCATCTCTCTGTCCATCCGTCCATCCATCCATCCACCCTATAACATTGTTTATCACACTTCGTCTCAGCACGTTTCCCAAAGCAATTTTAATATATTAAAATTATTTAAATTATATTAAAAAGAGAAAGAGATTTAAAACATGAATTAAAACATATCTAGTCATTTTCTAACAACTCATTCACACAATTTTAGAGGCCTTAAAACAATACTGTTCTAGATGCTTCTTGGAAGCTCAACAAAATGGGGCCATATAATTCATCTTTGGTGGGAGTCCCACCAAGAAAGTGCAAGACATCTATGGGTTGGTGTGACAAACTCTGCAGACAAGAGTGATGAATATACAAATCATCAGCCAATCCCAGCAGGAGGGCGGGGAATGGCATGATATAAAAAGGGTGGAGCCTAGGTAGTTAGTTCAGTTGAGTGAAGTGCAGTTAAGTTGAGAGTGAGTGCTGGGAGAGCACTGCTCTCTGAGAGTTCTGGCAGGCAGGGAGGGCTACACTGTTTACTAGGTATTTAAGACAGGGAGGCTTGTGGAGCTGATTAGATCTGTTACAGTATATGTTAAAGGCAACGCATACCAACCTCAGATATTGTTATAGTTATTATCTTCTCAATAAACTTCATCATTGTTTTTATTATATATCTCTGAGTCAGTCCCAATTCATGAGGCGACGAGTTTAAAAGGTGGCAGCATTACTAAGTAAATTAAAAGGTGGCAGCATTACCAATCCCATCACAATTCAGCCTCTGGAAAGGGGGATCGTCACAGTTGGGTACCACCAAACTGGGTTCTAGGATGGTGACAGACACTAAGGAGGTATGTACGGAAGCAAGTGGTCTTTTAGATTATTCTCACCCCAAGCTATTTAGTGATTTTTAAATTAGAACCAGCCTCTTGATTTGAGTTTTAAAAACCAATTGGAATGCTGTTCAAGTGTAGCTGGCTGAAGACTGGTGTCATATGATCGCTAAAATGCATATCCCACAACAGTCTGACTGATGCATTTTGCACTAGTTGTAGCACAACCCTAATCCAGATTAGAGCAAATCACAGCAGTTATGTTTCAAGAGTCTACACTGAACAAGGTTATGTTACATTCATTACTTTCCCCATCAGACAGTAGAAATAACTCACTTTGAAAACGATGGTTTAAAAATAACATTAACACATGCTTTTAGTATTGTCAGTGCTATGCCTGCGTGCCCACCTTCTGGATTCTCAGAAAGAGAATCCACCAACGCACACCTCCCTATGAGAACTAACTTTATGCAAGTGGTTCCTAACATTAGCATTTCAGATGTTTCTGGACTAAGACTTCCAGAACCCCTAGCCAGCACAGTGCCTGGGGACAGTTTTCAGGAGCCAGAGCACAGCAATATCTGAAATCACAGAGTTAAGAACTAGAGATAGGCACCTTAAGAAAAATGACATGCTGTTTTGTCATTTTGTAAGCTTTTGAAACGTTAAAAAACAGAATAGGAAATAGCATTTCATTATGAAACAAAATGAAACACTTCTTTCCCCCTTTGAAAATGAAACATTTCATTACTCTGTAAAATGGCTTCCTTGTAAAAAGCTACCCACCAAATTTGGTGCCACTAGGACCCAGGGGATATGTTTTATAGAGTAACGATTCACGAATCATTTCGGTACTGTTTTGTTTCATTACAATTTTTATTACAAAAATTCATTTTAAAATGAAACAAAACAAACCACTAGGAGAAACGAAACAAAATGAAACTCTATTTTTCCATTTCGTGTCCATCCCTACTGAGAACCACTGACTTAGCATTGATGCTTTGACCCTATATAATAGGGGTCAAGAACACTGCCGATGTTTTATCAAATGAAGTGGATATTTCCTGCAAGTAGGGAATATAGTAAGAATTGCTTGCTCTTCTTTGCTTGTCTGTACCTTTCGGGTTCCCTGACAGGGGCTACCCCAGCAGGTAAAGATGTGTTTCATTTTGGCTCCATCATGTGTGATTACCAGTTTTGAATTAAAGCAGCTTTCCCAACAGTTTGACACCATGTAACATATAAATGAATTGTGTTTTTTTAAAAGTTCAGTTTTCTCCTGTGCCTCCATGGAGGGTGATTTTTTTGGAGGGGGGCAAAGGGATGAGTTTTCTGGCACCATTTGGCATAAGAAGAGATGCTAAATAGGGTCGCTCTGATATGCAGTGTGGTTTCCTGTAATAAAACTATCTTATCCTTGCATGTAGATGCAAGAATAAATTCTAATGGTATACCAGACTTTGAAGCAATTCTGTCTGGGCCAAACCAGCTTGGACTATCACACCCTTATTTGCTATTTTAAAACTGCTGATTAAATGAACAAATTCATAACAATGATTCAACAAATTAGACTTTTCAGTTTCAGAAATTGGTGGCAACAAATTAGTTTTCCCAATTCTACTATTTAGCTCCATGGAATTTTCAGACTTAAAAGTTCTAAACAGAAACCAACCGGATGTACTCTATGAATTTATCTAATTCTTTTAAAAGTTCTAAACAGAAACCAACCGGATGTACTCTATGAATTTATCTAATTCTTTTAAAAGCTTTTCAAGATAGGACACATCAGTACGTCCTGATTCATTCATTTAGCAGCCAAAATCCTATCCTATAAATTACACCTGCAGAAGGATAATGATGTCATCAGCAAGGAGAGGTTTTAAGTAATTAAAGAGTTCCTGCTTCTGTTCCTCACCCCATCCAACTGATGTGTAATCATTCTCACTGCATATGAGGTTGTGAGTAGTGTGATGGGCACAGAAACCCTAGAATTCTCTCCCCACCCCCTGTGTGTGTGTGTTAGAAACATTCAAAGCCACTGAACATTTTATGGAACAAAATAGGCAACAATGTTCACTGTTCATCTGAAAGAATGTCAAAAGGAGGAACCAATCCAACTTCCCTTGAGGGAGTTACATAATCTGGGAAGAAGATCTTTAAGAAGGCTGAGTTTGAAGTACTCACCAGTCTGGATTCTCTAGTAAAAGGCCTCCCTTGCTCTTTGGATAAGGAGTTTCTTATGTACTGGTTTCCTAACATCCATCCATCCATCCATTCATTTTATTAAATTTCCATACCACCAATCCTCCTCTTCCTTGATATCAATTTCAGTTGACCATTACATTAAAAGATAGCCATAACAATGAAAAACCACATGGCAATGATCAAAGGGGGAAAAGAAAGGGGGAAGAGAAGAAAATAGAAAGATTAAAGTGCTACTAAATCCCTGCCTATGGGATTATATTCTTAAAGGCCATGTTCAAAAGCTCTGCCTTTACTAGTTTTCTGAAAACTCCAAGCGATGGGACCTAGCGCACCTCCACTGGAAGTATATTTCATAGGTATGAGGCCATTTAGGGTTTTATAGCTGAGAGCTCGTGCCTTGGATTGTGTTTGGAAATAAACTGGAGACCAGCGGAGTTGATCAAGGTAAGTGTTACATGATCTATGCAAAGCACCTTGACAGCAATCTGCCTGCTGCATGTTTTAGTTTTTGAACAGTTTTCAAGGACAGTCCTGAACTTCAGATCAAAGCTGTTTAAGGTATACATTGCTGGAATCAGGTTATCTTTTCCTAAATCACTGTGGTAGTGACCTGAGTACTTTTAAAAATCTCACCACATTTTAGAATACGGTACATTATTTAAACAGAGACTGGACACTTTAGGGCTGCAAAGCAATTAACATAGCTAATTAATTAAGGGTGCAGTCCTATGCATACTTAACCTGCGAGTAAGCACCCTTGAACTCCGTAGGGCTTGTGCTACAAACAGAACTGCACTGTAAGTAATTAATTGAGTGTTGTGTTGTGCAGCCTCAAGTCTGGTGGATGGTGAAATGTCAAGGTAAGTGCTGCCATATAGGTTGAAATTGTGGCATCTTTATAGAATTCTTTAAAAGGAAGCACAGATGTAAAATGGTATACAGCAGAAACTTTAGCAAGGCTTCCAAAGAGCTGCAGCTCAGGAAACAAGCACTAGAATGTCAATATGGTGGCATTTTAACAGCTTTTATTAATGTTTCAAAGCAAACAGCAGGTGTGGAATGGGCCAGGAAAAGAAATTGTATCAACAGAATCATATAGCTTGTCATCTGCATACCTATAACCCACTGACCTTTGGGGTTTCTTTGTGCATTCAGGAGTTATGTTCTCATTTATTTGTTCCATTCTGCATTCAAAACATCGACTTAAAAGGGGGGGGGGAGAATCCAAATGCATAAAAAGTTGGGGAGGGGAGCAGAGCCCTGGTGGATTTCTGAGTGAAGACTTGTTAAATGCTGCTTCTAGCACAGGGCTTTTCAGGGGGAGGGGGAGGAACAACTGCAAAAAGGGACCATCTGGGGGAATGAAAACACGGTTGAATCAATAGGATAACGTTAACAAAATAGAAAAATAGAATAGAGTAAACCAAATGGGATAAAAATTCCTGTGGATATATAGATGCTCAATACCAGTTTCCGAGCAGCTGTGGAATTCTACGACAGCCCCAAACCTCTTCCGGTGTAATTCAGAATAGCTTTCATCATTGATGTGCTATACATGCATGGATTATCTTGACTATGCGAGCCCTCAAGCTAACCAAATCATATTCTTGGTCTTGACAATGGGACAAGGAGAAAAACCGAGCCACTGGCTCTTCTCAAAGGGAAATCTGGCTTTTCCTACACTAGTGGCCTTTGACCAAAGAAGCTAGCATGAAGTACTTCACAAATCAGCCATCCTGAATCTCAAAAGCATCATCTGTTACTTACAACCCCAGCAGTTTCTGAACAAGGGGAAAATCAAGCAAGTGGAGTCAGAAGGTGTTTGTGTGTGTGTGGGGGGGTGCCAATATAAACTTCTTTCAAAGCAAACAGAATTCTTAGTACTAGAATCCCCACCTTTTCCTTATGTGGTGTGTTCAGAAGGTCACTTCATATTTTTCCTCTCAGTGTACTAAAATCTGGAATGGCTCTTTCTGACCTATATACAGTGTATTGCCTGGGATTCGTGTCTTTTTGCACAAGCTAGATTTGTGTCAGCGACTGTGTAAGGTTTGCTGACTGAGGCCCATTTGTTGTTGTTCAGTCGTTCAGTCGTGTCCGACTCTTCGTGACCCCATAGACCAGAGCTCGCCAGGCCTTCCTATCTTCCACTGCCTCCCGGAGTTTGGTCAAATCCATATTGGTTGCATCGATGACACCGTCCAACCATCTCATTCTCTGCAGTCCTCTTTTCCTTTTGCCTTCCATCTTCCCCAACATCAGAGACTTTTCCAAGGACTCCTCTCTCCTCATGAGGTGGCCAAAGAATGTAATGAGGCCCATTACACGAGGAAATTCTTTGTGGTAAAGCAGGATAGAAGGAGGGATTAACCTCCCACTTCACACTCTCCATACACTCTCTGACCTGTAAATGAGGATGAATCCCCCCCCCAAAAAAGTACCTAAATAAATAAAACTAGTGGAAGTTAAAAATAGAAAGTTCAGTGCTTTTAGCCTGAAGCAAAGCAGAGTCTTCTTGGTACTGCCAAGAGGACAGCTTTACATCCTTGAGACATTGATTGCTCTTACTAATTTGCTAGTCTTGTTTTCTGTTGCCCTGGGAATATTCCCCAGCCTAACACTGACCTCACAACATTAATGCTCAGTTTACTGCTCAGTTTAGGATAGCTGTATAGACGAATCAGCCATCAGCTAAAATACTTCCTTGTCAGTGTCTCCTTTGTCCAGAAAATACTTTGAAGCACTCTTCTCCAGCAGCTTCAGTGGGAATAGTTTTACACGTGATCTTCCTGTGCCATCCTTCCTTTTATCTTCCTGCATCTGCTTCCCTCTTGAATATCAGCTAGAGCCTCTGCTGGCTAAGCAGTATGATTAAATAATCAACTTGTATATCACTGACATTTTAATATTAACATCTGCAATTTAAAGTAGGGCTTTAGATGATATTTTTCCATGAGACTATGTTCATTGTTGATTGCATTTTGCTATAAACAAGTGATGTACATCAATTGAGTCAAACAATAATTTGTGGCATGATAAATAGTCTATCTTTTAAACTATTTATTGAAAAAAAGATTGAGATTATTATCACCAGTATTTGAGAGGAAATAGTATTTCTCAGACCCACTGAATTAATCAGTTAAAAGAATCGAACACATTGTTAGTTCTGTCCCTGTTTTCTGTGCATTTCTACATACTTTCCCTGAGCAATTAAAATGTTAATATTTTCTAAAACACTTCCAAGGAACAGAGTGCCCATGGAAGTGATGTGGATCTACCATACTTTCTTGGTGGGTTTGGAGTATGTTGGACTTGAGAAGCATTGGGAACCCTGAATCAGGTTTGATTTGGACTTTTATTATGCAGGACGATGCCCAGTTTATACAGAAATGATCTATTCATATGGAAATAGACATCATATTTATGAGCAGTGTGCACAAGCCTTCACAGACAGTCATCTGTGGGTGTCTACCTCCAGTACAAAAGTTCATATCTGGGATTTTTATAAGTTTTGTTGATGTTCTTCTTTGATTCACTGGAATTGTAGATGTTGCTATAGATGTCAAAAACTCCACCTAGCTGTTCTCTTGCAGCTTTATGGAGTTACAGAATCCAAGATTCTAAGAGAAGGGAAATGACTACAAAGTTTGTTTATACCTCATTACATCAGGGCTGGCCCTAGCATTAAAGCTGTTTATTGATGTTTTTAACCTGAGATATTCATTTCTTTAAAATGTTGAATTCTATTTAAATATAGGTTTTTGGCAAGTGGCAGTGTTTTATTTAGTTTGTGGCATTATTGTATGTGGCATTTTGTACTGTTGATTTTAATGTGACTTTCATGTTGTGAACCACCCAGTGTTCACACTATGGGTCAGTACAAGTGGATGGATGGATAGATAGATAGATAGATAGATAGATAGATAGATAGATAGATAGAT
>JAHTLZ010000379.1:15411782-15423615 GCA_023846285.1 Phrynocephalus versicolor | reverse complement strand
GATAGATAGATAGATAGATAGATAGATAGATAGATAGATAGATAGATAGATAGATAGATAGATAGATACCATTCTTGGCTCTTTGGCACAAATGCTTGATCTTTCATGACTTTAGGAACAAAGCAGAGGGTAGAGCACCAGTCCTGTAAATGCAGTTCATTGCACTTCTTGTATCAGAAAGCCCGGGTAAGAGTGGCACAAAGCCTTAAGAAATAATTTCCACTTCAACCCACTGCCTTGCCCTGCATCGGTCCCCTTCTTTGTCCTAGGTTTTGGCCCTGAAATCTCCAAGAATGGGATTCTTCACCTCCCTCCCACTGCCAAGAAGTAATACACCAGTTTTGGACTGATGTGCTTTTGGTTAGGGAACAATGCAGGGGGATTTATTAAGCTAACTCTTGTTCCCAACACTATTGTTCATTCTGAATCAAGGATTCTACCATTTTCTGCTAAAAGGAATTAAAAATAAAAATAAAAGTTAGGATTTTGTAGTAACACATGTCCCAGCTCATACTGTATTTGTTGTGCTTCTGACTTCCAAGCCAGAATTTTTCATGAGATGAAGCAATCTTTCTGAGGCTGGGCCACTCCTAATATTTTGAAATGCATCCCACAGTACATCCTGTTGTCTGACACAATTCCAGAGTGGATTGAACTGAAACTTTGGCCCCATTGCTTCCATCCTAAATAGAACTACGTATTCTCAAAGGCTATATAAATAGAACTAATTTACTTAAACCAAGTAATTTCCAGATTTGGTCTCGAGACATTGTTGGACTTCAATACTTAGAAGCCCAAGGCCACCAGTCAATAATTCTGAGACATTAAGTAACAATAGTAATCTGAATATTGTCTTGGATGAAAAGGAGAAGTTTGGGCTGCACCTTAAGGAACTGACATCAAGAAGGTTCTGTGACCCAAATAAAATTCCACCCACTTTTGCCTTTTCTTCCTGCTTTCTACCCTCATGTCGTATTCCCTTAATGTGTGCAGGAGATGGACACCAGCAGGCTGTAATCGTTGCCAAAAAATGTCAGCAAGTCCCTGTCCTTCCAGTTAGAGGTGAATTGTTACTCTGAAAATATTTCATCCTTAATGCCGGCTGCATGAGCCGGAGCATGCATCTCCGTGAGGTTATGCTCTTTCTAATTTATCTGATGCCCCTGAGTCCAGGTCAGATGTCTCCATTGCTCTCCACCCCCTCCCACCCTCCTCTCAGTTTTCAGAGACACTCCGTCTCCACTTACGCCCTCTCTCTGTCTTTTCTCCCCAACCAGCAAAGCATTATTCTGCTGGCTGATAAATGAGGTCAGGAATGGCCTGACAGCCATGTTGAATTTGGGAGCAACCTGGGGGGAGAAGCTCAGAAATTAGGGGACATGCTTCTCAAATGTCCCTCACTCGGTGGGATGGCATCCACTCAGGTTCCATTGCCAGTGGCAGTTTCCCTTACCTGTTTCATCATGTTATTATTGCTTTATGCAGTTAAAGATTTTTAGACGTTCAAGAATCATGGAAGTGAGGTGATTAAAAGTAGTGAAAATGATTTGTGTAAGTATAATATAAGTTATGACATTGTGAATGAACATGCAGACTTTCGAGATTGTTATCTGGACATATATTTTGGATTAAATGTTGCACCTATCAGGCACTTAGTGTGTCACATTTTAATTTATTAGACAGATAATAATCTGGAAAGGGATCGTGCACCTTGGAGAAAACTGGGGCAGAATCTTATTGATATAGTATTGTTTGTTTGCTTGCTTGTTTGTTTATTTAAAATGTTAGCTGCCCCACTACCAAATGGTGTCTGCGAGGCAATAGCCATATAAAAATCAAGGAAATGTCAAAAATAAAGAAGGCAAAAACATTGTGGCACTTTAAAGATTAACTGCTATATTTTAATGTTTTAATATTAATTAAATTTTATTTTAATGCTCACCTGTAGGCGCCTGGAGTAGGAACTGGCAAACCACTCCAGTATTCCTGCCAAGAAAACTCCATGGACATGGAGTCACAAAGAGTCGGTCATGACTATAATGACACAACACACACACACACCTTAAAATGCTTTTGCTGTGGCCTGATATGCTAGCACAGACTAATAGGGCTACCTCTTCTAAAACTACTACTGTATAAAATGTTATACATACATAGTCATATAACTCCATTAAATAAAGATATGGCATACCTGTGGCCCTGAATACCCTGTGTTAGTCTTATATTGTCATCATAAGGGGGATATAATGGGAGTGGATGGGGGACTGTAAACAGCATACAAACAAGTAGCAAGCAACATTGAAAGGGATCCATATGATGACAGATTTAAAAGGTTTACAAATTACAACCAGTGAGATAGTGGCAAATTTTAGTACCAAAGCTCATTATGACTGTGAGTGGCTTCAGTCTCAGGCTGCAGATCTAGAGGTTGGGAGTTGAACTTGGGCTCCTTGAGATGGGCTGGAATTGATAAGCCACAGGTCCCTTCCAGCTCTGCAGTTTAAAGGTTCAAAAGTTATTACATGAGCTTCTGGACACATGTTGCCTCCCTGAAGCCATTTGTGTAAACATTTGACATATTAATTTTCAAAGTTAACACAAACTCTGGTCCCCTTAATGTCAGCCCTACTAGATAAGAATAAATGTATCCTATCATAGAGGATGCCAAGTTGCAGAACAGTCTTTAGCCAAGTTGAAATTCAGATGCAGGATATCTGATACTTATGTACCAGTCTGAGCAGTTAGCAAATGAACTGAGTTGCTGCAGCTGCTGCTGCTGCTGTGTCATCATAGTCATGATTGACTCTTCATGACCCCATGTCCATGGAGTTTTCTTGTCAGGCATATTGGAGTGATTTGCCAGTTTCTATTCCATGCACCTACAGCACCTGGTATTCCTTGGTGGTAGCCCATCCAAGTACTAGCCAGGCCTGACCCTGCTTAACTTCAGGTGAGATCGGATGAGTGACTTGAGCTGTTACCTATGCTTAAATAACATCTGTCTAGATTGAATGTTGTATCATGTACTGTCAAGTCAGTACACACTTCTTACAGTATACTACCTTAATAAAACTTTGAGGGCAAGTGAGATATTTAAGGAATAGCTTTACTACCTTCAGCACCTATTCCTAGTGAGTTTCTGTGGTAACGCAGGGATGCAAAACTAGGTCTCTGTCCACTTTGCCACACTGGGCACCTTGTCCAGGAATTTACAGTATCAAAATTAGTTACCTCCCACTGAGGCCAACAAAGGCACAGGAGCTTAATCTGATGCCAGCTGTTGTTTTAGAAATGAGACTTATTTTTTTCCTGTCCCATCCATGGCTTTTTCAATGTGTGGGAGAAAATGAGATTCCTACTGCATCATTCTACTAAGCCTGCGGAAGCCGCAAACACTACATATCAATGGAGGAGAAACTGAAAACAAATATTTGAAGGTGAAAAGTAAAGCTTGAATTAAAATATAGTAGTCCTTAGGGTCCACCTGTTTGGGCCTCTTTTCCCCCTTTGTTTTGTTTCACTGGATTTTGCCTTATCTGCCTGCAACAGCTATCATGGCTACTTCTTCCAAAAGCACCCACTGAAAATGGATCAGCTAAAGCCTCCAAGAGGCTTTAAAAGAGAACTGGAGAAGGTAGAAAACAAGGATTTGAATTGTACTGCACTGTAGAGATGGGCACGAATAAAAAAAAAAATGTCGTTTGGAGGGTCCGTTTCGGTTCGTTTCCGTTTTTCTTGAATTTTTGCAAAAAAATCATTTTCGTTCGTTTTGTTACCATTTCGTTACCATTTATTTCATTTTTTTGTGATTTTTTAGGATTTTAAGCAATTCACTCATATTGCAGTAACGGAAACGAAATGCACAACAAAATTTCCGGTGTTTCTGTTCATTTCGTTTCATTTTAGAGACAAAATTCGTTTGTCGTTTCATTACGTAATGAAATGAAAAAACGAAAACAGAAACAAAAAATTGTTCGTTTCGTGCCCATCTCTACTGCACTGCATAAAAATGGAGAAAAGGGAAACCATAGGCAACCCTGGGGCTTCATCAAGCTGGGTGATGAGTCTTGTGACTAGGGAGAATTATCTAAATAGAAGGAATCCTGTTGATGCATATCTCTGAAGGATAATAGGTATCTAAGCAGATTGTTTATGAATGAAAGGCATACTGTACATTTATCATTAAAACTCATCAGAGCAAAAAATGGGGGGTGAGCCGCGTGGCCATCACAAAACACAATTGCAAAAATAGGTTACAGCCAATACCTTTATAGGCCACTATTAAAAATAAGAAAAGGAACATTGCAAGATTTCGAGTGCAGTCGATCACCCTTCTTCAAAGTAGGTCCCAGAGGTTCAGACATGGTAAAAGATGTGCTTTACCAGGAGTTTACTTTTAAAGTCCTTTGTTAGATGGTGTTCTTCAAGTCCATGGCTAGGTGATGTTGCAGCCAGGGCTGGAGTCTTGTTGGAGGCAATATGGGAAGTTGTAAAAAGCTGCTTCTTAAGTCACACCCCTGTTCTTCAAACAAAGGAATTTTTTTATCAAAAGCAGTTGGCATGCACTTTTGTAATTGGGGGAGATGTGTCAAATTGCTTCTGAAAGATTGCATTGCATGAGGCAATATTGAAAAAGCAGGACAAATGACAAAAATGTGGGCACCTTGAAAACTGTTCTATTTTAATGTGAGCTTTTATGGGTCAAGTCCACTTCCTCGGATACCAAAGTGAGACTATATGACTTGCATAATTATATACAGTCCTATGAACCAGATTTACTTCCTAATCTCACTACAGCACACGTCTGTGTTATCGGGGACTCGTTTATTAGTTTCTTTGCTATTGAAATTTATACCATTCTTTGCCAACATTGATCACATCTACTGTGCAGGAGAATCTTGACATAAAAGAACTAATGGACATAAATGAGATTTCAGAAAAAATACTGTTTCAGAAAATTTCAGTCCACTGGGACACCCTTTGAATGATCTGAAAGTGATTATCAGGTGGGGTGGATGGGTGGGGGGAAGAACCAGACATGAAAGAGAAACAGCTGTGAAAAGGCATATACACAAGTTAC
Organism: Phrynocephalus versicolor; assembly: GCA_023846285.1. Classification (NCBI taxonomy): domain Eukaryota; kingdom Metazoa; phylum Chordata; class Lepidosauria; order Squamata; family Agamidae; genus Phrynocephalus; species Phrynocephalus versicolor. Next base: position 15,418,535 of record JAHTLZ010000379.1, on the reverse strand, counting down.
ACACTAGACATGGGCACGGAGCGGCGAAATTCTCGTTTCCGTTACCGTTTGTCGTTTCCGTTACGTAACGATAACGGTAACGAGAATTACTCTGCTCCAGCTCGAACCCGACCCGATAAAGATAAATTGGGTCGGATTTTTCGTTGTCGTTCATGGCATCGCGGTTCGCGGCGATCATGCGATGCCAAGCAGCACAGAAAAAAAGTTTTAAAACTAAAAAACCCCAACCCTAACCCAGATCCGTACGCAAGTACACTTCCCTTCTTAGTGGGTCAGAGTAGAGGCACCCATAGAGGTGCGTCCAACTCCAGAGCCCACTACCCCTCCCCTACCCCTAACCTGTACGCCAGTACGCAAGTACTCTTCCCTTCTTAGTGAGTCAGAGGCACCCACACCCAGAGAGGTGCCTCTGCCACTTACCCCCCAACCCTAACATAATGTAATGTATGGTATGCGGCGGCTATGCATTAGGCTTCCCTTCCCTTCTTAGTGGGTCAGAGGCACCCAGAGAGGTGCCTCCCAGAGCCCACTTACCCCAACCCCAACCCAAACCCAAACGACAAACGACAAACGGAAATGACAAATTTTTGAAAATTTCCGCGACAAACGGAAACAACCCAAAACGGGCCCGTCCCGACAAACGACAACTCGAAACGTCATTTTTTCTGGTCGTGCCCATCTCTATTACACACCATGGCCAACGCATTAAAAGCCAACCAAGTATTCCTAGGTCATCATTACCAGATCTGAGACCTTATGCTGATTCCCACAGTTTACCACTTGTGTCAGTAACGGCACTGTCGCCTTGCAGAATCATAATCCAAGACCTGCAAATTGAACGATTGTATTTACCTCCTGATAGTCTGATTCCTGTGCTAACAAATCATGGTGATTTTGTTCCTTATCAATACCCTCACCTTGTCATGGTGTTATATATAAATACAGTGGTACCCTGACTTAAGACTAGCTCGACTTAAGAGCAATTCAACTTAAGAGCGGAAAACGGTTGGCATTTTAACTGCCGCATTACAAATTTTAGATATGGTCTGCTCAACTTACATTTTTTTATTTTTTAAACTTATTTCTTCAATTTTTGGATAGGTACCCTGACTTAAGAGTAGTTCGACTTAAGAGCACACATTCAGAACAGATTAAATTTGTAAGTCGAGGTACCACTGTATGCCAGTTATAGTCTAATTCTGAAGAAATGGTTTTGAACCACAAACGCTCACATTAAAATATAAGTTATTTTTAAAGCCGCATTTTTGTCTATATTTTGTTGTTCAGTTGTTTTGTTTTTCTGTCTGACATGCTGACACATTGAAGTTTATGGAGATAACTTTTTGCTGTGTCAAATTTACTTATAAAGCAAAGTTCTGCTTATATGCTGCCCTGTAGTGCTTAAAGCACTCTCTGGGTAGTTTACAAGTAATTATGCAGGCTACACTCCCCCCCCCCCGTGGGCTGGGTACTCATTTTATCGACCTTGGAAGGACAGAAGGCTGAGTCAAACATGAGCGGGCTACCTGGGATTGAACCCCAGATCATGAGCACAGTTACAGTTTCAGTACAGCAGCTTAACCACTGTGCCATGAGGCTTTTTTCTACTCATTGCAGTCTTCAGTTCGCTGAATTCCACCTATGGCTACATATGATCCTGTCACAGGTTCACTCTCTGAGCCATATCATAATGCCTGCCAAGTGTTTGCCCACACCCCTGCCTTATAAACATCCTAAGCCATCAAGACATTGTAAAGCACTACAATGGCCTATATTCTGCTTGTGAGGGGGAAGCTGGCAAGACTGTGATTTCCTCTGTGTTTACTGGCCTTCCTCAGCTGTCACCCTCAGGAACCATGATGATCCATCCAGTCCTCTCTGGATTTTTCAAGCACCATGGAAGTCACAATGAAGAGCAAGGCTGAGTACGCTCCATTGATGTTCACGGCATCTGCTGAAATATCTGAATGAATTTGATCAGGATCCAAAAACTTATTATAGTGCAGACAGGCAGACAAAGAAATGGGTGAAGGGTAGAGGTCGGCTCTGCCAATTAACTGGGAAGGCTGGCTCCGACAGCACTGGGCAGATGCTTAAACGTTTAAAAGGCCAGGACAACCTGCTACAGCCATTTTGTGCAACATCAAATTTTTACTCCTCCGTTGGCAGCTTCTCTTCTCATAAAATAGTTAATTTCCCCTTTCCCCTCATGCATGCCAGTTTAAAATGATCGGGTGTTAATGGTTCAGGCCAACACAGATTTTTTTTATTTTATTTTCCAAACAGTGGCTGCTGTTCCCCCCCCCAACCCCCAACCCAGCCGTGATTCCTGACCAAAGCCCAGCATGAGGTTGTTTGCCTTGATGTAGTTTTAATCCCATCCCCCTCGTTTCCCCAGTTTTCACATGGCAGCCGACCACATTAGCCTGGTGTAAAAGCTCCTTTTCCTCTGGATTGCTGGCAGCCAGGCTTCCAAGCCCAGCTTGCCGTTTTCCCCCAGAGTGGCGGGATTGATTGGCTACAGGCGGAATGGGCACGCTTCTCCACTGCTTGGACTGAAACGGAACCATCTGTTACACCTCTAGTTAAAAGTACATAAAGTTGAGCATTTGAGTGTAGACAATACCACCCCTGATACACTCCCCACCGCACATCTCACTCGCACTTTGGCAGAATCTCACACCATGATGGGGCCCAGTACAGGAAAACCGGCACTTCAGCTCTGCTGGAATCAGGCAGAACAACAACTCCGGTGCATAAATCAACCATGGCTTGCTTCGTTTCGATCTGTGCCACTGACAGGCCCATGGAATGGGGAGTGGGTGGGGTGAAGCCAGTTATCCCTTGAGTGTGGCCCATCATTTGGGAGTTCTCTGCAGCTTGGGACTTAGCCAAGCGCTACTGCATCCCCTGTCTGCTTTTTGATGCATAAACAAAAGCACTGCAACCCCTTGTTTAAGGTTACTGAGACTGACCCTAAAACAGCCACATCTATCTGTGAAAACCACCATGCAGCTCTCAAGCATACATGTATTAGGCATATGTGATCCAGTAACTGATGTTCTATGGGTGTCGGTGAGAACTTTAAGGAAATCTTCAAATGCTCCCATAGAAACCAATCATATGTCTATGGCACTACTAGCATGCTTGTCTGTCTGTCTGTCTGTCTGTCTGTCTGTCTGTCTGTCTGTCTGTCTGTCTGTCTGTCTGTCCATTTTAAAGGGCCAAATGGTGCTGTTTCAGTAATCTAGATGGAAAGTGTTTCCTAGGTGCCCCACATGTCTATGGCATATCTTAGACCAAAGTGTCTATCCATCTTCATCTCAATCCACATTTGTTCTAAGATCTGCCACCTTTTTTGGAGATACATAACTGGGTTGGGGCAAACAAGCAAATAAAATTCAACATTCTGCATCTTAATTTCCCACATTCTGCAACAGAGAAAATTCACATGCTACCAGTGTAATATGTAATACTGTATATTGCATCATTTAACTAGAGGTTTCATTATGAAAATGTGCATCTGTATGCTTAAATGTACATCAGCACCTGCTATTCACTGAGACAATGCAAAAAGCTATTCAGAGCACTAGGGTTCCTCTTCTGCACTACAGAAATCCCACAGAAATTCCTATCTGTTACTTCAGAGAGATTGCCCAGGCGTACTGAAATTTACCTTTGCCAGTTGTTGTCACTATAAAGGCTGGAGACTTGGGGAATGATCCATCTGAATGTAAACTTTAAAATTAAAATTTGCCTTCAACTGGAGAAATGAGGGACTGGAAATTTAACTCCTGACTACAGAAACAAATTGGGAAGGGGAACAGCTGATGACGAATATTCAAAATTGTTGTAAAGTCCTAGAAAGTTGCCAAACTCTCACATCTGCGGGCTTTATTCCTTCCTTTTAGTATTACATTTCTTCAGGACAGTGTATGCGACTAACATTTCCTGTTTTAGTCCTGAAGTAAAATGTCACTTTCATGTTAAATTATACTAAATTATATGGCTGCCATATTTAACTACTTGTGACTAAAGCTTACTAATGAAAATAAACTTTTATTTTAAATTCTAAATTGAATTCCTTATATGCTGGCTATAAGATCAACACTTTTGAAATCCATTGGTTTTTTAATCTACTTTTTCCTGAATTCTGATAGTAAGAAACCAAAAAGTAGATTTATTTTTTGTACTGTACACTTTCACAGGTCCTGATGAACTTTTTGTAACAAATGAAAACATTAGAAATCTTCCACATTTTCAGGCAGTTCCAGAAGTTCAGGAAAAGCAAAACTAAAAACCATTCTGATTTTAATAAATTCATAAAGGATTTATCAGTGTTCCTTACTTATTATGATCCCTTGAGTCGAATTAACATGTCCTGCATAGCACACAAATGCAAAAGCATGGATAAATTTTATGTTATGGCCTGAAAATCTACAACAGGTCATTTTAGGGCGAACTTTGAGTGGTCTCTTGCATCCCCACTTGCGGCCAAATTGGCCAAAAGAGTAAAGACATCACTAAAATCAGTACTCCCGTAAGAGAGGTGTGAGTGTGCCTCAATCTATATTTGGCAAATTGCTATGCTTGCATTTTGTAGTTGTCCATTGAGAGAAAACAAGGCTTCATTTGCTTGTTTCAGGAATGTAGTGCTAAAATGTTTGTATGCCAGGAGACATAACACAAAAGAAAAAGAAAAAGAAAAATGTATTTGCTTCAATGTGTGATCTGACCCTGCTTAACTGTTGAAAGCCCTTGTTTGTCCTTCTTATGGTTTTGATCTTTGAATTTGCTTTGAACAGGACAGATTTCCATGTATTTTGTCTGTAAACTAGAACACATACTGCTGAGCCTCTAAGAAAGTACCATAATTTCTGACTTTCAGGGACTCAAGTGAAAGAAATGGGGACCCAGAAATCAGGTTGCTTCTCTCTTCGGCCAAAGCCAAAGCCCAAGGACAACATTGTGCAGCCTTCAGTTTTTGGTTTCCACTAAGACAGTGGAGGCAAACCTTCAGCACTCCAGGTGCTTTGGAACACAGCTCCCAGAATTCCGAGCCTAGATTGCCAATGACAAAGGTCTGTGGAGTTGTGGTCCAAAACATCTGGAGTGCTGAAGGTTTGCCACCACTGCATTAGGATATTGGTCCTTTTGCAATCCAATAGGAAGTCTATTCCACTACTTCTGAGGCTTATTGTAGTACAGTATCTAGAAGAACCAGAACTTTTTCTGTCTAGAAATGGTGAAAGTCTTGCAATCCTAAAAGCAAAGCCTGCGTAAATGATGTCCGAGTTATTTGTATGGTGACACCTGCCCCAAATTTGCCCCTTCAATAGGAGCTTTTGTCTCCCAGTTCTATACAACATGTAGTGACTACTGCACAACTAGGCCACGAACCTAACCAATATGGATGTCCAAGGCTAATTGCTTTCTGGTGGATGTTCACACGTGTTCTTCTTTTCTTTTCTTTCTGTTGTTTCTTGACTCTTGGTTTTTGAATGACAGCTGCACACACTGGCCCAGGCAACCGTAGCAGGATTTCAATCTCACCTTTATGCTTCCTGGGTGTCGCATTTTCTTTCACCTGCTTTGCTTCGGTTTAATGTGTGCTTCTGTAGGTCACAGAGGGGAAAGGCCACTGGTCTGGATTCTAGCAAGCAACAATAGCAGTTGCTTATTTTTTCTCTCTCTCTCTTTGTCTCTATCTATCTCATCCTAGGCAGCTCACCTTCTCTCTTGAATAAAGCCACTATTCGGGGATTACACACATACTTTCCAGTTCTATCCTGCACATTTTTCAAAGGAGATAGACTTTTATTACAGCTTCAGCAATTTTTGTCCGGCCATTTCTTGTTCTTATGCCAACTGTGATGCCAGTGGGCCTCTCATCTCTGCTTGGGCCTCTTTATCTTTTGCTGCTTACAGCTCCTCCATTTTTCCTAGCATGTTTAGTGCTTCCTGTTATTGAATCTGTGCTTTTGCTTGCAGCAGGCCTGTATATCTAACTGTGTTAGTGCCTCTGTTATGTTCTAGAGTTCTGAATGACATATTCAGATGGCACAGAATGTGCACTTACAGTATGGTGAGGTGACATTATTTTGGACATGGACCCAGAGAACCTGGACTCGAATCCTAGTTAAGCTGGGAAACCTTGAGTAAGTCATTATTGTTATAGCTCATTTCTATTTTGGTAAAATGATAGTCTGCATAAGAATATTCTGGTATGTCTGCATGCCATGCCAGGATTGTTATGACAAAGATGATGGCTGTCCAGTTTTAAAAAGGTGTGTCACTCCCTTAAAACATGAAGAAAAATGTGTTTCTACCTCCATTCATTTGGAGGGAAAGCTCAGAGCTTTGAACCATACATTTGAACAATCTGGTGTCTCTGCTTCTATGACTTTTTGTGTACACATCCACTGGACTTGTTTGATGTGCACTGTGCTGCACATTGACAAGAGGATATTGTTTCCTGGCATTGTGATGAGTACCCGAGGAACATAGTCATCACCTAGAGTGGATGATCACCAGCTACAGCGCTCCTGCTTAACTAGGACCATTTCCCAACTCTGACAGATAATGGCATATATTTCTTATTCCTGATTTAGTCCCAATGGGAATGTAACAAGAGAACTATGCAAGTAGCTCTCTCTCTCTCTCTCTCTCTCTCTCTCTCTCTCTCTCTCTCTCTCTCTCTCTCTCTCACACACACACACACACACACACACACACACACACACACACACACAC
>JAHTLZ010000379.1:15383316-15406053 GCA_023846285.1 Phrynocephalus versicolor | reverse complement strand
TATGTATGTATGTATGTATGTATGTATGTATGTATGTATGTATGTATTTTGCCTTGCTTTTTTCTATAAAATGACCCAAAACAGCTTTTATCATGAAAAATGATAGCTAAAAACAATATATTATTCACATATTAAAACAGATCTAAATAAACATCATGGGATTTAAGTGTCAAGGAGATGTAGAGTTGGTTTTCATCCGCATACTGATACACTAAACTCCAAGATTCTGGATAATATCTCCTAGTGATGTTGATGTTGAATAGGAGGCCAGAGCCTTACAGTTGCCCAGGAAGAATTAATGCCCCTGTGCTAGGAGAGTGAGAAACTAGACTCTTCACGTGGTCGCAGTGATCTCTATTTTGTACTGTATATCTATTTAAATTATAGTAATGCTTTATAAATCCATCCCCTCTTTCATCAGGTGCAATGTTAGGTCTTCTGATGTCACAAAGGAGAACGCAAGGTCAGTTCCTCTCAAAGGAGATCAGGGCACCTATCTATATGCAACTGCCCTGTTCCTTTGTGGTTCCCAAAAAAGCAGGATCAAAATGATGGCTGCCAAAAGAAGCTCTCCCTCTTTTAGTTGTCACATTCCTTCTGAAGAGGGTTGGATTAAAAAACGCACACCTTGAAATAGAACTCTCGCTCTCACAAAATGAGAGAATGTCTTCAGTTTATATTCCCCTCTGCCATTAAACCAGAAAGTATGAGGGTTCAACTTAAACGCCTGTGGGAGAGCAAAACTGTGCAAATTAAGGTCAAAACTAAATCCTGCAGGTAATTAGATGTCAATATAAGGAGGACAAGCAGCAGAAGGATGCCAGGCCGACTCATTATTGGGCTGCTTAAAAAGGAATGAATAATAAGCTAGATGTACACAAAACAGTGTAACCACAAAAGCCTCCCATCTCACTGCAAAGTTATGACATCTCCTCATCCATCTATCAACTAAAGGAGGAAAGGAAAGGAAAGGATTCAGAGGCTGAGCATGACGTTGGTTGTGTCTGGAACAGGTGTAATAGCACCATGTATCATTAGTTTTTATTTTTTTATTTTAAGTTGTTTAACCTGGTTTTATATTTTGTATATATTTGTAACCCGCCCAGAGTAGCTTTTTTGCTAGATGGTTGCAGTATATAAATCAAATAAATAAATTAAATAAATAAATTAAATAAATGTATCGGTTTATCTATTGATGTGTACTGCTTTTTTAAAAATAAAAATAAAATGAGCTTATAGTATTAAAGCCCTTTCCATCAAAGACAAGAGCAAAAAGATAATTAATCTTGCTTATAAGAGTATGCTTTCTCAGGCACATTGGGCTCGACGGGAGCTACTTCTCAGATTATAGTCCCAATTCCAAAACCATGCATACAACCATATAATCATGAAACAATGAAAGTCCCAGAGAACCATACAGAGTTAAATCACTTTATTTCACTTTAGTTTATGGTCCTGTAATCTTGCGTGGAAGTGTGGCTTCTCAGGTTTAAAAAATGCATAACCGGCACCGCTTCAATATAAAGTAACGATTAGAGATGGGCACAACTAGGGAAAATGACGTTTTCGAGTTGTCATGTGTCGGAGGCGGCCCATGTCGGCTCGTTTCCGTTTTTCGCGAAACTTCGCAAAAAATTGTCGTTTCGTTTTTCGTTTTTTCGTCTGTCGTTAAACTGGTTTGGGGGGGAGCGGGCTCCTGGAGGCACCTCTCTGGGGTGGGTGCCTCCTCTGGCCCGCTGTAGGGGAAGCGGGCTCCTGGAGGCACCTCTTTTTTGGGGGGTGGGTGCCTCCTCTCCTCACCCGCTAGGAAGGGAAAGCAGGCTCCAGGAGACCCCTCATGGCATGGGGGTCTCCTCTCCTCACCTGCTGCTGCAAAAGGGCATGCATAGCCATATGGATATGCATACCAAGTTGCACGCAGAGACACAGCAGACTGGCAGAGGCACCCCTCTTTTTGGGGTGCCTTCCCTGCAACAGTCGGTGACGGTGAGACACAAGCAGCACTCGAGGGCATGGTTTGCATGGCACTGCTGCTGCAGGAGGAGTCAGCCAGAGCCACAAGTGGCGGACTGGCAGACTCTGCACCCACTGTGTCTCACCAAGAAGGGAATTGTACTTGCGTGTAGTGCAATGCAAGTACAGATCTGGCTTAGGCAACAGGGTTAGCGCAAGGGCTAGGGTTAGGCTAGTTACTGGTGAGGTTAGGGTGAGTATTGGGGTGCACCTCTGGGTGCCTCTCTGACCCACTAAGAGGACAGTGTACTGTGGCGTATGGGTAAGGAATCAAGGATTAGGGTTAGGGCTAGGGGGCTAGGGCAGGGTTTAGTGGGCTTTTTGGCACATCCCAGAAGTCTCAGTGGCCAAGTGGCCATGCGATTGGTGGGATGGCTCCAAAAATTTGCATGGTCCACTCCCACATGGCCACTTGGCCAGCCCATCATTGCGCAGGTGTAAAAAAAATAAATAAATAAAATCAATGGACAGGGGAGCCGGAGGAGACATTTTGTTGCAAGAAGAACCACCACTGCTACTGTAAAAATTCTGGCAGCAGCATAGCAATTTTCGCATGTTTCTGTGGTGCTTGTGTCTGTGTGTTTTTGGACCACTCCACGATTTCAAAAAAAATATTGCGGTCGCCGCCCCATTTTGGATCCCCCGCCCGCACCGCATGGCATGGCGTGGCGACTGGCGACTCGAGTCCGGCTGCCCAGGACAGGAGAGGGGGGGAGGCCGGGACACCCCCCCCCCCAGAACCCCCCCCCCTGGTAGGTGCACTACTGCACATGCACAGGCTTTCCGCCTGCTTTTTTTTTGGCCGGGAATGGGGGGGGGGAGTTTAAAACTTTTTTTCTGTGCCGCTTCCGCCGTCGCTGGTGCGAGCCTGCGGCGGCGAGTCCAACAGAGCAGCACAGGACAGGACAGGAGGAGAGGGGGGGAGGCCGGGAACCCCCCACCCCCAGAAACCACCCCTCTGGTAGGTGCACTCTCAGAGGCAGGCCAGGCATATTTCTGCCTGCTTTTTTGGCCGGAATGGCCGGGAATCGGGTTCTTTTAAACTTTTAAAAACTTTTTTTCTGTGCCGCTTGGCATCGCGGGATCGCCGCGATGCCAGGAACGACCACGAAAAATCAGACCCAATTATTCTTTAGTCGGTTCAAGTTCGAGTTCTGGCAGAGTAATTCCCGTTTCCGTTTCCGTTCCGTAACGGAAACGAGTAACGGAAACGGAAACAGGAATTCTGCTAAGTCGTGCCCATCTCTAGTAATGATACCGCCGATTAGAAAGTTACTTCTCAGTGTTCCAAGACCCCTAGAGTAGCCTGCTTCCATTAGAGCAACATTTTAAGAAATCACTTTTTACTATCATGCTGCTCAACAGTAATTAATTCACGAGTTTAGTGACTTGTACAAAAACTGAATGATAATTGTTGCCAGCTGTGGTACAAAGCACACTGTAATGCTGTCATTGCCAAAACCCTCACAACAGGCCATGAGGCACCAAAACAAAGTGACGTATGAGCTAGCCTTGGAACCATGTTATATTCCTCCTCCACTAGTTAATTCACATAGCTCACTTAGTGGGTCAAAAAGTATAATACTAGGGGCGTGGTGGCTCAGCAGGCTAGAGTACTGAAAACTGTTGGCTGCAAAGTCAGCAGCTCAGCGGTTTTCAAATCCTGGGTGCCACACAGCGGAGTGAGCTCCCACTGTTCACCCCAGGTCCAGCCAGCCTAGCAGTTTGAAAGCATGTAAATGCAAGTAGATAAATAGGTACCACCATAAAAAGTGGGAAGGCAAAACAGTGTTTCCTTGCAGCTATGCCGGCCACATGGCCACGGACTTGCACAACACTGGCTCTTCGGCTTGAATGCGGAGGTGAGCACCACCCCTAGAGTTGGACACGACTAGCACGCATATGCGGGGGGAACCTTTACCTTAAGTATAATACTATTTTTTAAAAGATGACTATAGCACCAAAGGGTATCTGAATGGACATTCTTACCCTTTTAAATATAACAGTTGTGCTTTTATGTCATGTTTATTTTCTGTATTGGAAAAGGAATTATTTTTTGTTTTGTTTGTTATTTTTAAAATGACTTCCAGGCTGTGATTAGCATTTACACCTCACTTTGCAAAAAACAAGGAGAGACATTTCTCCTGAATCTCTTCTGAAATTCAGGCTTCATGGGGGGGGGGGGGGTTGTTTGAAAGAAGTGGACCCCTGCAGAAAAAACCAAGTTCATGCCATGCTCAATCTGGTGTCCTCCAAATGTTTTGAATTGATAACAGGCCCAACCAGCACAAAGGGTGGAGACCAATTGTAATGGGTGCAGTTCCAAACATTTAAAAGGCTTCTGATGGGGGAAAGCTGCTCTGTGCCCAACCTAACACCCCGAACTCAAAATAATAGAGGAAGCTTCTCTTGCAGTCTCATGATCTCAGAGCTCAAATAAAGAACTGTGTTTACCAGCAGGAAGCCAGGAGCTGCTTTCACGCGGGAGCTGGTAGAAACAGTCTTTAGAGTCTATATCACTGTGAGTGTCCCCTCAGATCAGTTAAAAACAATGCAGTAGAATTCTATGAATATTGGTTCAAAACTAGCAGTGCAGTCCTGTCATCCTGACATACTGGCTCTTGGGAATTTCAAATGAACAGAAGACTCTTGCCTGGTACAACTGTAAATTGTACCAGTCAAGAGGCTGGTACAGTAGATCCTGCCTGTACCGGCTAATTCTTAGAGATCTGCCGATATATAAGGATCTGCCAGTATAACCACTGTGATGGATAAGAGCAACCCACAGGAGAGCTGGAGAAAGAGGAGAGTAAGGGAGTGTTTTCAGAGTCGAATATTACCCACATTATGGATTTGCCTTTCCATCCTTCTGTATTTCATGTTCTCTCCTTCTGAACTTGGAGAAAGGGTAGGTTAAAATGTGATAAATATATTCTCAGACTATATTGCAGTAAACAAGAGGACAATGCAGTAGGACCTGAAAAAGAAAAAAGAAAAAAAAGAAAAAAAATGATTGATTGAGTAGGACTTCTTATCCACAGGATCAATAGCCAATGGTTCACTTAACCATGGTCTGAAAAAAAACTAAAAAATATTAAAATAAAAATTCTAGAAATATTTATTTCTAAATATGATGTTACCAGAACAGGCTACTAGAGGGAGCCAGAAAGCATGCTATCTATAATGTTTGCTTTTAAAATAGCATGATAATCTGTTGGCTAGAGGGAGGAGGGAGGCAGAAGGCTTGAAGCTGCTCCCTTATGGATAAGGCATGATAATTATAAATACAAAAGTTCAAAGGCTAACATTTGAGGTTTTTTAAAAAATTACTTGTTCAGTTGTTCAGTTGTGTGCAACTTTTCGTGACCCCCAGTATGCCAGGCCCTCCTGTCTTCCACTGCCTCCTGGAGTTTGGTCAAATCCATGTTGGTTGCATCGATAACACCATCTCACCATCTCATTCGATGCCATCCCCTTTTCCTTTTGCCTTCAATCTTTCCCAGCATCAGAGACTTTTCCAAGGACTCCTCTCTCCTCATAAGGTGGCCAAAATATTGGAGCCTCAGCTTCAAAATCTGTCCTTCCAATGAACAACCAGGGTTGATTTCTTCCAGGATGGATAGGTTTGAACTCCTTGCAATCCAGGGGACTCTCAAGACTCTCCTCCAGCATCACAACTCAAAAGCGTCAATTCTATAGCAATCGGCCTTCTTTATAGTCCAGCTCTCACTTCCATACATCGCTACTGGAAAAACCATAGCTTTGGCTATCCGGACCTTTGTTGGCAAAGTGATGTTTCTGCTCTTTAAGAGGCTGCCTAGGTTGTGTCATCACTTTCCTCCCAAGAAGCAGATGTCTTTTAATTTCATTGCTGCAGTCACCATCTGCAGTGATCAAGGAGACCAAGAAAATAAACTCTGTCATTGCCTCCAATTCTTCCCCTTCTATTTGCCAGGAGGTGATGGGACCGGTGGCCATGGTCTTAGTTTTTTTGATGTTGAGCTTCAGCCCATATTTTTCACTCTCCTCTTTCACCCTCATTAAGAGATTCTTTAATTCCTCCTCACTTTCTGCTATCAGAGTAGTATCATCTGCGTATCTGAGGTTGTTTATATTTCTTCTGGCAATCTTACTTCCGGCTTCTGATTCATCCAGTCCTGCCTTTCGTATGATGTACTCTGTGTATAAGATAAAAATGTAAGGTGACAGTATACAGCCTTTTCATACTCCTTTCCCAATTTTAAACCACTCAGTTGTTCCATATCCGGTACTGACTGTTGCTGCTTGTCCCATGTATAGATTTCGTAGGAGACAGATAAGGTGGTCAGACACTCCCATTTCTTTAAGAACTTCTCATAGTTTGTTGTGGTCCACACAGTCAAAGTCTTTGGCATAGTCAATGAAGCAGAAGTAGAGGTTTTTCTGGAACTCTCTAGCTCTCTCCATAATCCAGCGCATGTTGGCAATTTGATCCCTAGTTCCTCTGCCCCTTCAAATCCACCTTGCACTTCTGAGAGTTCTTTGTCCACATACTGATGAAGTCTCCCTTGTAGAATTTTGAGCATAAACTTGCTAGAGTGTGAAATGAGTGCAACTGTTCTTTGGCGTTGCCCTTCTTTGGGATTGGGATGTAGACCAATCTTTTCCAGCCCTCTAGCCACTGCTGAGTTTTCCAGATTCCTGGCATATTGCATGTAGCACCTTTATAGCATCCTCTTTTAAGATTTTAAATAGTTCAACTGGAATGCCATCATCTCCACTGGCCTTGTTTGCAATGCTTTCTAAGGCCCACTTGACTTCACTTTCCAGGATGTCTGGCTCCAGGTCAGCAACTACCTTGGTTATCAGGGACATCCAGATCTTTCTGATATAATTCCTCTGCATATTCTTGCATTTCTTCTTGATGTCTACTGCTTCAGTTAGGTCCCTACCATTTTATCCTTTATCATAATCATCTTTGCATGAAATGCCCCTTTAATGTCTCCAATTTTCTTGAATAGATCTCTGGGTTTTCCTTTTCTATTGTTTTCCTCTATTTCTTTGCACTGTTCATTCAAGAAGGCCATCCTGTCTCTCCTTGCTATTATTTGGAAGTCTGCATTCAATTTTCTGTATCTTTCCCTTTCACCCTTGCATTTTGCGTCCCTTTTCTCCTCCGCTATTTGGAGGGCCTCACTGGACAGCCACTTTGCTTCCTTGCATTTTCTTTTCTTTGGGATGGTTTTAATTGTTGCCTCCTGTACAAGGTTACAAGTCTTCACCCATATTTCTTCGGGTGCTCTGTCCACCAAATCTAGTTATTTAAATCTATTCTTCACCTCCACTGTGTATTCATAACAGATTTGACTTAGATTCTACCTGATTGGCCCAGTGGTCTTCCCTACTTTCTTTGGTTTAAGTTTGAATTTTGCTGTAAGAAACTGATGATCTGAGTCACAGCCAGCACCAGGTCTTGTTTTTGCTGACTGTATAGAGCTCCTCCATCTTTGGGCTGCAGATAACATAATCAATCTGATTCCTGTATTATCCATCTGGTGATGTCCATGTGTAGAGCCTCTTTTGGTGGGAGTGGGGGAGACTACATTTTCTTCACATTTTATGAACTTCCACAGAGCAACAGAAAACTTACAGGCATTTTAGTTTCTCAGTGCAAATCAATAGGAAGATGAAGATTCAGATTTCAGAGTTGCCAAATTAGTCTGTCAAATCAGGCCTGATCCTGAATTCAGGTCCGGCACCTAGTTTATAACAAGCTGTTATCTCTAATCACAGAACAAATGTGGTTTAGGTTTATTGACATTTTACTCTTTCCAGTGCAGTGTAGCACTGTTGGCTTGGGATCCAGTTTCCATTTTCCATTTTCCATTGAGACATGAAACTCATGAAGTGATCTTTGGACTGTCTCCTCCTTCCTGACTCACTTACCTCACATTAGTGTTGTGGGAACAGAGTGGGAGGAGGAGTCCCAGGTACATAGGCTTGAGATAACAGGAGTTAAAACAGGGGATAGATGTAACTCATACAACTTACGGTACCCAAATAGTTCAACTTCTCTTATTGTGTACCATCAAGTCAATTTTGACATATGGTGACCCTTTATATGATTTTTAAAGGTAGAAAATACTGAGAAGTGTTTCACCATTTGCATCTTGTGGGGTCACCCAAGACCCCACAGGTTGGATCTACAGTGGACCCTCGTATAACAAACGGTTTGTGTAACATAAAATCTGTACAACATTAAAAAAATTCCAGAGATAGGGGAAATTTGCTTAACAGAATCACCTATAGGGCGAATCTCTACAACATAAAAATGGATGCGATTAGGGATTACTCCATTTTTCAATGCATTCCTATGGGGAATTTGTGTAAAGGTAAATTTGCTTAACATAATTTCATTTTGAACAAATTAATTCCTTTATACAAGGTACCACTGTACTTGCAAGAGACGCATTGGGGGATTAAACTCCCAACCCTGGTTCTTTAGCAAGATACCAACACCATAGAGCCATCCAGAGCCAACTGGTCGACCTTGGCACTACTCTTACATACTGAAGAGGACATGGGCATGCTTAGTCCTGTCTAGCTCTTTTGAGCTTCCTTGAATGGATATTCTCTAGCTAAGGGTTTGTGGGAGATATCATTCAAGAAAGTGACTTTTCTACCTTCTAGAGAGGTGAGGCAATCCAGAATGAAATTGTTTTCCTAGCATCCCAAGAAACAGTTATTAGTAATGATCTACCACCAGAGTTTAGAAGCCCAGTTGGATTCCACATGCTGTACTTCCTTTCAGTAGGCTGGGCACTTTAGAACTAGAAGCTTTGAAGGCAAGCTGAAATTCACTTTAATTTCCCTCAAGTATTGGGTCTGTGAAGAATCCTCAAAGTGGACCTTCTTTGAGCTCTCCTGAGATGGCCCCCATTTGTCGGAGTGCAGGGAGAGGGACTTATTTGCATGCATTCTTGGTCTGAATGCCCTTCTTAACTCCAAATCTCTGTCAACATTAACTGTGTCTAAAGTAAATAATAGTGGGCACACTGGTTCAAGAGGAGATTAGCAACAGCTGGATTTCCCTTTAAAAGGGATAACTTTATCAAAGGAAAGAGAAGAGGTAATCTTTCCACTAACATTTTAAAGGGGCAAAATGAGACCCTTCTCTGAATGTCTGTACTCAGAAATGTGGCCTCGTTTCTCTTTCCTATTAAAATAAATGTCAAGATTCCTTGGTTTTCTCCTTACAGTTAGGATGAAGGAAAAACAAGTCCAAAACATATAAACTCTTATCCATTGGACAGTTTGAGGTTTCTCAAATAGCTTTTGAACACACAATTAAACAATCTTCTCACTTTGAATATCTTGTTAAAGTATTGATTCAAAGCAAAATAAACTTTTTGAAATGGAAAGACCAGAGATTCTAAGAAATGTTCTAAAATGTTACCTTTGTTTGTTTTCCCAATTTGAATGTGATAAATGGGTGCCATTTGGGCTAGAAAAAGATTTGTCTCCCAGACTGATAAAAGGCTTTCACTTGTTTTCTATTAGAACTGTGTGTCTTTTCTTTCCTCATTTAAAAAAAATGTTTGGACTCTAGAACCAAAGGCTCACAGTATCTGATATGTGTCTGATGCTTGTGTGTTTTATGTATCTTATTACGAGTATATACCTTATTCCTGTGAAATTGGTAACCACAGACCTCCCTTTGTTTTCCATGAACTGTGTGAGACAAACAGAACAACGGGTGGAGGTCTAGAGTGGGCAGACTTGAGATTTACATGAGCTACTTTGATTTTTCACTGGGACCCCAAGACCCGTTATCCAAAGGCAACAAGCATACATTTAGAATTAAAGCATCCTGAATCCAGGCATGCAACTTGAGTCCACAACTGAACCAAGGTCACTGTACCAAAGCCCACTGGGGATGACTCACACCCCCCAAGATTCATTCACTTCAGCAGCATAATATGGAAAGGTGGGTCATCTGTTTTTGTTCCTAGGGTTGTTTCATGAAATAGGCTCAGAAGTTCTTGCTCGTCTCCTACGGATCACCTGGGGGACTACCAGGACACCCCCTAACTACTTTCTTTGAAAACTGCCAGGGAACTGCAACATTTTAGGTTTATCCTCATCCTAAAATTTAGTCTGTCTTCTGCATAAATATTGGCAGGAGAAGGCTGCACAAAACAGACATTCATTATTCCCATTGGTTCCTGCAATTGCATTCATACACTAAAAGGACCAAATGGGTTTGAAGAATAACATGGGATTGCAATGGAGAAAATAGCCGCTGTCCCAGTCCTCACACACACACACACACACACACACACACCTCTTTTTGTTTAAACTTCAACATCCCTGCCCCAAGTAGTGAAAGCACTGGCTGGTGCCACTCAAGTTTGTCTTAGGTTTATCAAAACAGAGACAACACACTGGTTCTGTCTTCCAATGACATCGGTTTCTTCCCCAAAGGGAACATTCCTGGAGGATTAATAATAACTATGTTCGATGCTTTTCGTTTTAATTTGTGTGCTAATAGCTTTTAATTATATGCACATGCTCAAGGGCCTTTAACCTTAAGGAACCATTTCTACAAGGAAACAATGCATTTAAATCAGCAACAAGTCATTATAGACCGACTAAGTCTGGATCCTCTTCTCTTCTTCTTTTCTCTTTTCTTTTCTTTGGAAACAGCAAGTTCCCCTCCTCCCCCCGCAATACTTCCCAAATAGAAGAAAATGTGTATATTTTCAAGAAAATGTTTTACTGGTGAAAATTGGTAGTACACATCAATAATATATATAAATCCTTAAACGGTGTTATTGAGGAAAGGAGAAGCAGGCTGAAAAGAAGGCAAGACGGGGGAAAGACTAAAGTTAAGCTTTCCTTGGCTTAAAGGCAACAAAGTTTTTTTATTAATAGTATTATTAAATCTGGAGCAAATGTTGACAGTTAATTCTATTTCTTCCATCTCTTTTTTTTATTTCAGCGGGTTGGGGGGAAATATTGCTTTTTAATTAATCTCATCATTGCAGTTTCTTTCATCACTGAAAGAAAATTAATGTGTTGGGGGAGGGAGGCAGCAACTGGGCTGAAAAGTACGAAATATCAAAAGGTACTCCAAGTGAGAACTTTAGCTGGGATAATTTATTGGAAGGTGAAATAAAATATTATTGCCCTGTCTGTCCAGATTGCCACTGAAATGCATCAATTCTCATATTGCTATATAATCCAATGATTTGTTTATTTGGGGGTTCTGAATTATTAACGCCTTTTCTTTTATTATAAGAAGGTTTGGCGGGATTATTTCTTTGATTTCCCGCCCCCTCTGCTGTTTATTAAGTTTCCATTGATTTCAAACACATCTTCTTTCCTTCTAAAATGCAAGAAAATGAATGAGAACGAGAGCCTTCCGACCACCAAACTCCTTAATTTCTTCAAGAAATGCTAGTTGCATGTGGCACCCGGAATAAATTATTCACGGCCGCTCTCAGCCGCCGAAGGAAGGAGATATTAAAGGTCTCCGCAATGAAATGATCACTGTACATTTCGATCTGTATTTGAATAAGCATGCCGAAGGCAACAGCAGCGGCATCGCTTCCTCACAATAGAATTTTCTGAAGCCAGGGTGGCAAACCCCCACCCACTAAGATCAAGAAAGAAACTCACCCCACGTAAAGGTGACATTTCTATCTGGTTCCATTTTGGTCCAGCCACTGCTTTAATTTCCATAGAAATTTATGAGTGGCCATCCGAAGTCTATTTTCACACCGGTAGAAGAGTTTTGCACTGCCAGGGAAAATATTAAAGAATATCACATCCAGAACCTAGTCCTAGAGCAACCCAGCCACGGCAACACCCACCCACCCCCAAACAAAACCCACACCGCCCAGTAGTGTGGCTGCAGAATCCTCGCCCTTTACAAATCCCATTCCTTGAGTGGTTCTGCATGTCGGGATCTAAAATAAGGTATGAGTTTCGGGAGGAGTTTTAGAAGGTGAATTCCGAATGCAGAAAGGACCCGAATCGTTGTCCGACATGGGGATCGTTGAAGGACGGGCAGGAGGCTTTAGTCAATGCATTCGCAACTTTCCCTCATTTGCGCTGAGGTCCAGGGTGGCGGCTCCGAAGGCCTTGGATGCGAATCAGCCTGCAGTGCTTACTCGGTCAAGGCCGGAGTTCGGAGCAGAGCCCTACTTAGAACCACCCCCCTCCATGGCCCTGCTGGGCCCCCGCGTGTGTGTAAAAGAATATCAGACCTAGAGTCTAAAATTACCTAACCGCTCCACAACTCCTTCCCTGTGCGCGCGCTGTGTGTTCCTTCAGAGGTGGAGGGGGTGGTTTCCTCTCTCTCTGAACCAGGTTCCAGACAGAAATACCACTTACTTCCAAAGCCGAGCCAAGTTGAATAAAGTGCTGTAGGGCCTCCTGCCATACTGCTTCCTTCGAGCAAAGGAGTACCTTGAAAAGCACAAATGAATTTAAAAAAAAAAGTTATTGAAAAGTCCAAACGGGCCAAACCTATGAGGATCCAGGCCTGATCCAAGTGAGCTGAAAGGAGACCCATTGAATATCAACGGGCCTAAGTTGCTCCTGATGATCTCAAGTTCCACTGATTTCAATGGGTGTCTTTTTAATAGGTCTGAGTCCAACCTTGTACAGATAAAGCATTATATGGGAAATCTATTGGCTATTCTAGGGGAGGAAGGAATGTTCAAATTAAGAGTGGGGACTTTCAGCTTTTGAATGCAACTTTTAAACAGTTTCTGTTGAAGTACATTTATGTGGGACTTTTAAAAAATTCTTCTGGAATTGTTAACTCAAGCCCGTTGCTTGAGTGCCAAGCATTTCTTGTAATTAAGTTGTATTGAAATAAGTGGGACATTTTCCCCAACAAAGACGGTCAAAATCAAGTTGTAAACATGATCAAGAATCTTTAAAAGGCACAAAAGTGGGAGAGACCCCAAATGTAAACAACACTCAGAACAATCCCACATATTATTCACTTGCAGCTGTTGTTCTAAACAGTGACGGCACATCATCTGCGGGATCATGATATCAGCAGCACAATATTCAAATAAGGATGCTGAAACCATGTCCTGGGCAGATGTTTTCAAACGCTAAAACCACTGCTCTTTGATTCTTTCCAACTAATTCTCAAAGCAAAGCAAAACAAACCCCCTTTGGCTGCCATTTATGCCATTTTATCTAGCATGAAAAACCCATCGAACCCTGGATGAACCTACTTCTGAGTAGACAAGTGTAAGGCCGCCACTGTCTGTTATGCTCACATAGACCTTCCGTGGGATGACTTTGTCATTCTTGGTTTTGAAAATGTCACACTGTTACTTACCTGACTGAAGCAGGGGAGGGGTGCTTTTTCCTCTTCCCACAAATGCTTAAATTGAGGAGCAAGGGGAAATTATAAAGAAGTTATCAGATTTCTAAACAATGAAGCCTATTATTTAAACAAAACACAAAAATGTTTAAGATCTCATTAAGTGTTAAGAGCATGATGCCTTCCAAGTAGATTTAAGTCCCTCTAATTTAGAAGGCAGTACAGTGGTACTTCAATTTACAAATTTAATCCGTTCCGAATGCATGTTCTTAAATCAAACTACTCTTAAGTTGGGGTACCTATCTAAGAAAATTGAAAAAAATAAGTTAACAAATAAAAAAAATGAAAAAAAGTGTAAGTCGAGCAGACCATATCTAAAATCTGTAAGGTGGCAGTTAAAACACCAAGAGTTTTCCCCTCTTAAATCGAATTGCTCTTAAATCGAGCTGCTCTTAAGTCGGGGTACCACTGTACTTGAAACTGCTCAACTTGGTTGGATTATAGAAACTCCCAGTTTCGTTCTACAACAACACTTTATACTGAAGCTGCGTGGACTGAATGCCCCAAAAGTTGATGCAGCAGAAAAAGTTCTTAGTTTGAAAGGTGTCAGAGCAAGGTGTTCTGCTGGTTTTGCTGCCAGCACAGATAATCAGAGCCACTCTTCTGAAATGCTGAAAATAAATACTGTACCGTTTTGGGAATGACAAAAAAACTCAAGTTTTTTAACTGGTTACATGTCTTGTGCTTGACTAGCTGCTCAAAGAATTAGTATTTCTATTCAGAATCCAGTCCGTTTCAAAATGTTTGGTCATTATGTCAGTTTAGATTATAATAAGATTAACGATGGTGGTCATCCCTCCCTCTGCCTTTCTCTGTTTATTAAATCTCTTAAGGGTCACCAATGGCATAACACAGTATTTTAAGATATATCATTACTGTAATTTGAACCTTGCAGCCCAAACATCCTTTATAGCTGAGACAAAAAAAAGTTCAATTCTTCACCTGAATTAAGAGATGCAGGTCAGCTGCTTACACCTATGCCACCACAATTAATTTCAATGAGGAAATCTAGCTTTATTCAGTTGTTAGAGATAGGCAACAAAACTAAAACAAGCCAATGGAACACAGCATTGTAGCACCTTGAGTACTAACTAGATATTTTAGTCTGAGTTTTCATTGATTACAATCCACTTCTTCTCACGCATGAAGTGCAATTGGCAAGTACCGTATAGGTTATACAGTTTATATAGTGGGGATGGTGGACATGTGAAATGGGATGCAGACGATAGCAACTGCATTATAAACAGTGGTAATGAACTTTTAAAGCAGTAAGGGTACTATTAACACAGGCTATGAACTTTCAAAGTGTTCCAGTGGTGTATTCATACTAATTAATATACAAGATTCCACTTGCAATTATTTCACCAGAACACACAGTGAAGGACTTCTTTTTAGTTCATGTTGGCCATACTAGCTGAGGATGAGAGGCATTGTAGTCCACCTGGACACAGCCTTGGGAAAGACTAAGCTTTCAGCTTGAAAAAAAATGGTCACAGAATTACTCAAAACTCCTGGCAAAACCAGGTCACTGTTGACCCAGAAATGTAGTTACAAATAGGACCCTGAAAAAAAATTGCATTAGTATATGAAAAGAGCCACACTGTGGAAGTTGGAGTAAGTAATTTTCCAGCACACAGAAAATGCCAAGAATGGATTTTCAAGCAAAATCTAAATGGAATAATAGTATTAACATAAAAAGGGGAAACATAAGTTAAATAGTACATGGAGTGTTAAAAGTGAAAGAATCAGTAAGTCTTCAGCCAAAATGTAGCCTAGGAAATGGAATGCACTGGTCAGGCGGGTTTAAGTGAACTATTCTTTGTCAGCCACAATCCCTCAAAACTACAATATAAGAAATGGAGACAGTAATGCTGCCTTACCGTAGGTGGTTTGTGTAAGGCAGCCTTACCTGTTTTGGATCTCCCCTCACATAGTTTGGATTACATCTCTCCCATCACCTACAACAATTGGCCCTGCTAGGCTTTTAGCGCAACATTCTGGAGAGGAACTCTACGCTGAGGATACCAAAATGCACAGGGAGTACTCCGGATGCTTGAAAAGTGGCAGGCAAATACAAAGCAGTATTTCAATTAAGGGGTGAGATATTAAGGATAGCCCTACCAACCTGTTTCAGCCAAGGCAGTCTTTGGGCATCTCCAAGTCTAACAAATTTTCCTGTGGCAATTAGCCTTGGCAAACCAAATCATCAGCCGCTACCATTGAAGCTGGACTGGTTTAGCTTTCAGCTGCCTGGGCTACAACCCCTAAACTTAAAACATATTTAATGTAAACCCCACTGATGCAAAACTTTAGTTTCAGTACTCTTTTGAAAAGAAAGCTTCTTGCACAATTTTAAGTGATTTTCTGAATTTGCTTCTTCAGAAGGAGGAAGGCGTCTCAATCTGAAATTTGCAGGGGGAAAGAAACTTTTTTTAATGGAGCAAAATGCTGTCAGACAGCCCAGGGACATGAATTATAAATTATACGGCTCAGGCTTTATAATTGTTGGAGAGCAAATATTACTATTCTTCCTAGACTGTCTTTGGAGTGAAATCGCACAGAATCAGGCCACCTAGTAATGTGCCTGGGATTGTAATGCCAGCAAAAAAAAAAAAAAAAATGTGTGTTATGTTGTGGGTGTTTGGGGAGGAGGAATAAACTTCATAAAAATTCAGTTCTGTTCTGTGTATTTGCCTGCCACTAACCAGTCATTTCAAGAGCTGAATCGGGCGGGACAGGACTACTGTATCTGAAAAGATAAAAGGAAGGAAGGAAGGAAGACGGGGGTTGGATGTGAAAGGGGAAGAAAAAGTTTTTCTCTGTACTCAGGCAAAGGGAAAATGGAGTGGTGGGATGTCATCCTGAGATTTCTTTGTGAATGTTCAGCATAGGTTATGGAAAAATTCTAAATGTATTTGGGAGAAAAACCGAGTTTTCTTTTAAAGGGATTGTAAACACATACAGAGAGAAAGAGGTCCCAAAAGTCGGAAATTAAAAAGATTAATCTGCTCCTGGCCCCTGGATCTTGAGTAAGTGGCTTTCTTTCGTTTGCTTGTGAGGCAACAGCCTACAACTGCGCTTCTGCGGAGTGTGAGCGTAGATCGTGGGAACCGAGAAGCGAAGACCTGAGAGGTCAGAAATCAGGCAGGCAGTCTCTACCCCAAAATAAAACCGAGCATATTCTCTCCCTTGGCAATAATTTTGTCCAGGCACACGCATGACGTGTCCAGTCCAGTTGATGCGAAATCTCAACCTTCAGAGTGACTCCACTTTCTGAAAAGTTGCCCTTCACGTGAGAGGAAAAATACGGGTTGCCTGGATTCGGTTCAGCGTTTGGGAGGGAGCACTGGAAACTCTCACCGCGTCCCGTCCTGGCCTTCTCGTCAGCATTTCCTTCCTCCTTGAAGTTGGTCGGTCTCCTAAACGGATTTCTTAAAAGAAATCGGTCCTTTTAAATCAGCCGCTACTTTTCCGTCCCTCTGGCCCCGCACGTCGTCAATTCAGCCGCAAGGCTTGTCCTCTTGGCGAGAGAAACCACAAAGCGCCGGAATTCTGGAAAAGAAAGTGAAAACCAATCACGGGGTGATTCTTTTTGGAGCCCAATCCGGCCCTTTCCCCCTGGAAAGGAGAATCTGTTCGGGCATACTCCTTTGAGTCGCCTGCACACACTACCCCTCTCTCTTCCCAACACACACACACACACACACACACACACACACACACACACGCCCCTTCCCACAGTCCCGGGGTCCTGGGAGAAGCAGCTGAAACGGGTGTACCAAACGTCCCTTGGGAGTCGGGGAGGTAGAAGTTGGGCGAGAGTCCTACTACATCGGAAGAAGGCCGGGCTATAAACTTGGGGCTTCTTATCGGCGTTTCTGTTGCCGCTGCGGCTGTGGTTGCCTCCCTGTTCCAGCGGTACCGTGTGTGTCCCCTCTTAACGCAGATCAGAATTCCTTTTAGGAAATGGTCGGGGCACGTCATCCTTGACTCAATTTAGAGAACGTTTTGCAGCTCTGACCCGCTTCATAAGCTTAGTCCACCAAACAGTGGGAAGTCATCCACCGGTGACCTTCTGGATCTCTTCCCTAGCCCAGAATGATATAGGGGGTAAAGCAGCGCAAGAGGCCTCTCCCCCCCTTCAGAAACACGAACGCCCACGATGCCCCGCCGAAGGATGATGGAATTCATTTTGCAGAAGAGTAAAAGTGCCTGTCCTTCACCGGTGAAAGTGGCCGCAGGAGCTGGCCAGAGAA
This sequence comes from Phrynocephalus versicolor, assembly GCA_023846285.1. Classification (NCBI taxonomy): domain Eukaryota; kingdom Metazoa; phylum Chordata; class Lepidosauria; order Squamata; family Agamidae; genus Phrynocephalus; species Phrynocephalus versicolor. Next base: position 15,388,395 of record JAHTLZ010000379.1, on the reverse strand, counting down.
GGCGGCACCACTTCTGTGAAGGAGGATTTCGTTTTGAGAGTTTCCCTTTTTCTTTTTGGCCCGAAAAATCAGCAGATCCCTGAACCTTCACTTTCCAAAGGGACTCTGGTTCTGGGGGATTTGCGTTAAGGGCTGATCCCATTGGCATCCTTCAGTCTCCAAAGACTATGGTATCATGCCTGGAGTAGAGATCCTAAAAACAACACCTAGTGTGACTAAATAGACCAATTCGGGAATGGCAGTCTCTACCGCACTGGGTACTGATGTATTCTGATTCTTGCCCGGTCCTGATCCCACCTTGCCGTTTAGACAGCCAAGCTAAAGGAAAGGGTTCCGGATGACTGTTGAAGCCCCCCTTTGTAATTTTGTGCTGGCACAGAACCCCTTCCTCTCCCAAAGATTCAGAGACCAGTCCTTTCCCACTAAACCCCCTCCCCTCCACCAAAAGAATCCCATATGTACCAAATAAACTCGCAGGCTTGGTGACATTGGAATAAAGAAATATCCTGCTAAATTCAGTAGAGCACACACAGTTGCTGATTAGAACCCTCAGAAGTCCTGCAAAACAAGTATCCCATTTAAATCACTGGACACAAAAACATTGGGACTTGCTTCCAGGTAACTGGAAACAATAGGGAAATTTGAGACATAAAAAGGTAAAGTTCCAACCCCTGCACGTGCGTGCTAGTCGTGTCCAGCTCTAGGGGCAGTGCTCATCTCCGTATTCAAGCCTAAGAGCCAGTGTTGTGCAAGTCCATGGCCACGTGGCCAGCATGGCAGCAAGGAAACACTGTTTTACCTTCCCACTTTTAACGGAGGCGCCTATTTATCTACTTGCATATACATGTTTTCGAACTGCTAGGTTGGCAGGAGCTGGGGTTAACAGTGAGAGCTCGCTCTGCTGCGGGGCACCCCGGATTCGAACTGCCGACTTTGCCGCCGACAGTTTTTGGAAGCCTTAGCCCACTGAGCCACCTTGCCCATCTAATTTTAGACATACCTGTATTTTATCTCCCTTTAAAGCATGGTTCTGTTTGTGCAATGTAATTTATCACAAATATCTGAAAATGCAGAAAACCATTTCATGCTCCCTTTGCCTGACTTGCAAACATGCAAGATTTACAGAGGGCACATAGGCGATGATTCTACCTCTCTTTTCTTCTCTTGGCAGGGCATTAGTCATTAGTCATTCTCAGCTTGGCCAAGGTTCTCACTCTCCCACCCACCAGATTACCACTTTTAGGTTGCTAAGAATGAATGGTGATGACACACAACATCCCACTAGCTAGCTTCTTCTAGTTTCACCGCAAGAGGAATGGCAGGGAATTCAGATATGAAGCCTAACCATTGACCTCCTTTGGCATTTTATAGGGCTTGTGGTCCTGCGGATATGAAGGAGGGGATGACACTTCTGTAGCAGATATATTAATTTAAAAAATAAAACCCCCACAATTATGAAAGGAAGTCCAGGTCAGCAACATTTTTTGTTTGAATGGGTTTCTACATCCTGAAATCAGTCGTAAACTGATCCCTTGGCACTTTAAAAAGTTGTGATATGAAAACATTTCTTGCTAGAAATGCTTTCCCCAAAAAAGTGTTCACTTACAACATAACCTCCAACCACTGTCTGAAAGCTGCCAGTTCTATCTGTTTTTGATCCATACTAAAGAGGCCTTGGAGATGAACCAGGGGTAACTTCTGGTGCACAAGCCCTATTGCCATGAATGTACCAGGTGTCCCTGTCCCTCTCCTCCCCGTTCTCATTCAATTCAGCAGCGCCTGGGCCAGCAAGTTTATAGGGTGGACTTCTTTCCTCCTGTACTTCCTCCAGTCCAGTAACATTATTAATTATAAAAAGCATAATCATTGCAAAAGGACCTACTGAAGGTTTTCATCTCTTTCATGGGATGATTAACAAGTTCACACACACACACACACACACACACACACACAAGTGTGAAGTTCCTCTTTAGAAAAAGATAGCAAAACCAAAATAGACAAAATCTCCCTCCCTCCCTCCCCCCCCACCTCTCTCTGTGTGTGTTGTGTTGTGTGAAAAGAGAGAAGGGACTGTCATATGTTTTAAGAGTGATTCTTTCAGAAGGAGGATCTTCTTTCTGGGCTCAAAGCAGAAAACAACTGTTGTCATACTTTGGCCCTATCTCTGATCCCATGCATTCACTTCATACCACCCAATTCAGTCCACAGTCAACTACAGTGCCTTTAGCTAGACATACTAACGAGGTTTTACTTCCTGCTCAGAAATGTGATTTGCATGTATTTGTGTAGTTCCTAATATTTAAAAGTGTGACCACTCATCTCGGTGGAAGTCAATGGATGCAAGGATCCTCAGTGCAACCAAATGCTTGATTTAGACTGATTTTTTTCCCCAGCCTAAAATGTCTACAAGAATATTCAACTGAGAATAAACACCATTTTCAGCCCCAGGGAAGTGTGCAATGCTAACAATGGTCTACACTGCAGAGCTGCTGCATGCTGTCTTGCCTCTTTCCTCTAGCAGGCTTTTCCAACTTGCCATAGGGGTGCAACTGTTCTTCAGGATTTTATATGCCACTCTTTCAATGCAACATGAAATGTGAGAATAAAATCAGTAGAGAACACTGCAGGGACACTAAGCTCTCCCAACTTCCGTTCAATGAGACAGAGATCTAAACATCATCCCCAACTTTGCAGGGTTGTTGTGAAGGCTTGTAATATTCAATGTGAAACACACTGTGGGGTTGCAATAGGCTACCCTCTTGTAGCGCAAAAGCCCTGTCCAACTTGCAATATGGAAAATGAGTCAGTGCTTGTACTACAACTCCCAGAATCCCCATCCAAAGGATACATTTTCCAAGCTTTGGAAAACTTCACCAGCAGTTTCTTTAAAAATTGTATATTAAATAAATACTGTATCTGGGAAATTACCCCAGTATAGTCTTTCTCTCTATTCCCTTTCCCGTCATCCTCAGTTGTCCTCTGTTGTTTCTGCCCTTCTCACACTCTTAACTGCTGGCATTTAGGGCTTCTGGAATGGGCTGCTTTCAATGGCAGAGGCAGGGACCATTGGTGTATTACAAGCCCCTGGCTCTTCTGCCTTGGCTCTCCCTCTTCAACGTTGCCTTGGAGCTGCAGTGTGTTGTGGGGAGTGTGTTGTTTAGCCCCTAAGCTGAGACAGGTTGTGTTTATGTCTCTTGTCCTGAGGGGAGAAGTCAGAACGTGTTTGGGTGGCTCAACTAGGCAGACCTAACTAACTGAGAGACAGGCATCAAGGGATCAGCTGGGCTGGGAGTGGAGGTGTCACTTGTACACAGTCACTTGGGTGATCAACACTTGAATGATTTATGCCTTCAACTTTAATTATATTCCTGTGACAGGTGGCACTCCTCTGGACAAAAGTTAGCAGAGGTCAGCCAAGATGAAATGTCCGTTTATCAATCCTGAAATACAGCAGGCACTCGCTGCAAGGTCCAGGCTGCACACTACATTCATCTCAGCTTCTCCCCAGCCCCCACGACTTCTAGTGGCCCAGGACTCAGGATGGAGAAAACCAAATGGAGCCCCTCCATTCCATGTCCTTGCAGAGCTAATCGGATGAAAAGAGCAGATGCAGAGAAAGATGTGGGTGGGAAGGCAAAAGAAAACTAACTTGGAGCCTTTAATGTTTGTTGGGTTCCAGGAAACAATACCTTTTTCTGGAAGAAGAGGTCTGCTCTCCAGACTTCTGAAACAATGGATGAGGAACTTGTGGTCTTCCAAATGTTTTTGGACTGTAACTCCAATGGCCTTTCCCTGTTGGGGCAGAGGTGCAAGTATTTCAGTCGAAGTGGCAGCCAGGAATAGTCAATGGTAAGACCATCCCATTGAATATATCAGGACTTTCTTCTAAATAAACATGCATGTAATTAAGGCAATTGTCAAAGTATGGTCATGGAAGTCAATGGGGGGGCATTTGTTTTGGATCCAATATTTTAAAGTTATCCTGAAGAGTTGTTTCTATTCTATTTTTTCTGGACACTCACCCCAACTCCCAAAGTCTACAAAGCAGAAATGGGAACTATTTCTTGATTGGCTTACACTTCCCAGAATATCCCAGCCAATGTAACTAGTGGCCAATTTAACTAGTGGGGAATCCTGGGAACTGTAGTGCAAAACAAGAAACTTCTCAGCTATGTCCTACCCATCCAATGTGACTTGCCACTGATGCGTCTTATAAAGGGGGATGATCAAGCCAGGCTTCTGACATTTTTCTCAAATGGAATCTTGGTTCAGCGTTTACATCACCATCTAAAAATTAAGCTAAATAAATCAAGATCAGAACATCTGGACTTTGGAAGCAATTCCTTTGCTGAAAAGTAAGTGGAGAGGGGGAATGGGGCTTTGAGAGTTTTGCCTTTCATGCTTCTTATCAAAACTCTGGTGAACAAATTTCTTGGTCATTCTTAAACTCAAAAGAGATGTCATTCAGGCTCTGCACCAAAGTCAGTAGGATCATTTCAGCGCCCGAGCATTGGGCATTCAAGTCCTTGCTCCAGCAAACTGGGAAAGCTTTTAGGAAGATGAGGGAACACCCACGATGGCACTGAAAATAGAATGCCCAGACTTCTGGGCGTCCAGACATGGATTCCTAACTCTCTGGCTGGGCCACGTGGTTGGTCCTACTCTCCTACACAAGCTTTGCCCTCGAGATTCTCCTCTGCCTTCAAACAGGAGAACTCTTGTGTGGTAAGAATAGGTCACATCATCACTGAAGTTCTAGACAGGAGCGACCTCAAAACTGAGTGGCTCAACCTTGAGCTCTCAAAACCCGGTTGATAGTAAAGGGTGAGTGGCTGGAGGGTGGAGATCTCTCCCTCACCCGCCAGGTAAAAGAAGTGCAGCACTACATATCTACTCAAAGGAAGGATAGAAAAGGAAACCCCAGATGCTATCAGTTCCAAAGTAGCCAAGATCGGATGGCCAAACTATGCTTGTGGACAAGACAAAGTCATGGCAAGTTCATTCTGATGCTTCACAGTAACTCAAACATCTGGATGATGATGATGATGATGATGATGATGATGATGATGATGATGATGA
>JAHTLZ010000379.1:15366022-15383306 GCA_023846285.1 Phrynocephalus versicolor | reverse complement strand
ATGATGATGATGATGATGATGATGATGATGATGATGATGATGATGATTGCGAGGAAGGAGAAAGGTTCAATAGGTGTATGTAATTCACATGTGTAGCACACGCCAACTACAACCCAGTGCAATTGTATGAGTGCATTAAATTAATAAATTTCCAAATTGCAAAGAAATGAGTTATTGCAAATAAGTCCCCTTGCGCACGCACACACACATACACAGGCAAACATCCATTGGAACTGTAAAAACGCAGCTCCCTTTAACCTAAGTAAGGTTGACTGAGCTCAGTAACATTTGCCTGGTCTTCTGGGTCAGCACAAGCTTCAAACATGAGCACAAAATATATGCAAGTGTGTTCCTTTCACTCCCCAGAATTAATTGCCAGCAGATGAAAGGCATATGTTTTCTGACCTATGATCACATTCTACTTGATGCCCATTGATTCTGCTTAGCCCTTTCTGATTGGGCACTCTTCTTCAGCCTTACTGTATATGAAAGAAGCCATGATCATGATTTTCAGACCCATGGTCAATTGACTCTCACTGTTGGTTTTAGTGGGAAGGAAGACAGTAGGTAACCCCAAATGGAAGTGATTTTTTTTTTACTTTGAAGTTCTATTGATTTGACCAGAATTATCCTTGGAATCGCAATCCTACAGCACAATCCCAAGTATGTTTGTACAGAACTGCAGTCTTTGGTTGCTTTCACAACCCACTGGCAGAAATCCAAGCCACTAAAATCAATAAAAATACATCTTACCATTGACTTCAATTGGACAGAGCTTTATAGGTACAGGCTGTTGGATTTCACCCTGGTGGAAATCCAACACTATGTTATCACATGGTGATAAAATTGTTAGTTTAAAGATAGTTGATGACATATCCCAATTCCCATATAATTATTTTTATTACGTTTTGTTGACTTCAGATTCACACACGTCCCCCTCACCCTTCTTCACACCCGATTCCCATTCCAAGGTAGCTCCAAAGCAATCTACCTCACTTCTGACGTCTAAGCCTTTTAAGATCTCAGTATTCTTTTGAGCAACATACGGTGGGAAACGAACAACAGTGAGGCCATCCCATAATCCCTTACAGATCCAAAGGCAGGCGTCCTGGTGAGAGTGAGTCTTAATTTTAAACAAACACACACCTTGCAGATTTTCAAAAGTTAAAACCAAAGGACCCCCCCCCCTATATTCATCTAAACCTCGTGATAGAAATGGAGGACCATTTTTTTGTCCTGGAAATCTGCTTCTTCTTCCTGTTTCATCCCTCCTAAGCACGCTTAAGTGGGAGCGGATTCCTCGGATCCCTTCCGGAAGCGGTTATCACACCAGCCTACCATCGCTAGCCTGGCCGGATTCAGAGGACTAGTCAGAAGATAACTCTTGTTGCCTGGGCTACAGGGAGACCTGTTTCCTGCGAACCCTCTCTCCTGCTCCCTTCTGAAGAAAAAGGCCTGAGCTTTGGTAGTTTTTTAAAATTTTATTTTATTTTATTTTATTTTATTTTATTTATTTTTGTAAATGTAAGACCAGAGCCCAGCTCGCGGGACTATCAAACCGCGACAGACGATCGTTCAAGTCGGCGACAATCGGCCCACTGAGCCTCGGTGTCAAAGCGCGGTCGCTTTTTAGAAGGCTGCGCCTGGGAGGAGGGGGATCCGTCTGCCAGGGCAGCGGGTTCTGCTCAGACTCCGCGCGTGGGAAAGGGGGGCGCGCGCCCGTGCACGCGCACGCGCTTTGATCGAGAGGGCCCAATCGTTTATCAAAGCAGAGGGAAAGGAAAAGAAAGGAAACAACCCCTATCGGCCAAGCCAAGAAAGGAGCCTAACGATTTGGATTCAGGGTAATTTCTCCTCTCCACCACCCCCCCTTTCCTAATCTCCTCGCAGTGTTTGGGATGATGAATAACCCAATATAGGCCTTTTAAAAATAGGTCACTGCATAAAGAGACTCCCAGAGAGCAATAAAAAAAAAGGAGGGCGAGAGGACTTTAAGAACAGAAAGCTTTGGACTTCCGGGAGGGCTCTTCCCTGACCCTGACCATCATGAGTACGGGGCAAACAAACAGCACCCCTGAATGGGAGCCCCGGGGGACGGCCGAGGCTCTCTGCTCGCTGGCTGCAGCGGCCAACCCTCACAGGCCCAGGATGCACGGAAGAAGGGAGTAAAGAAACGCCCCCCGAGCACCCACCTTTCCATGAGTTAAGGGGGTATGATGGTTCGTCTTCACGGCCGAGATCCCCACGGAGAAGCTCGGATCCTCATTACTTAACCCGTAATAGCTAAAACAAGGGTAGGGCACTCTACGCAATAGCCCCAGCTCAAGGAGACTCATTGACTCTGTGCTGACTTGCTATTCAGGAATTGGTTCAGAAGGTCTAAGAAGACAGTGGTAAGAACCACCTGGTCATCACTTTGATTCCGACTAATGGCGACTCTGGTCAGGGGGTGGGTGGCTGGGTGGGTTTTCTAGCGATCGATTGCTCAGAAGTGGTTGGCCATGCCCTTCTTCCGCCCAAGGCTACAGGCTCAGTGGGGGATCGAACTCTTTAGACCTCTACCTAGGCCGAAGTATTTTGTACTCAAAATCGCCGACATCATCCAGCATCTGATCCCCAGACAAGAATGGAGCGTCGGATGTGTGTGTGTGTGTGTGGGGGGGTGATCCTTCCATTTTGACACTTTTGAATCTCGCCGGAGTTAAACGGGGTAAAACCTTGTTGCGGAGTAAGTACTCCGAGTAAGGTGCTGTCTGCGCCTGGCCGACTCGGATTTCACAGCCACTGTGCCTTGATCTCCTCCTCCGCACTCACCACTCCTCTTTTTTTGTTGTTGTTCGCTTCTTTGTTCCCTCTGGAACGATGCCATGTTTTACAGGAGCAGTTAAATATTGGCTGTGGGTGGGGTGTCCTATGCACCGGAGAGATCAGAGGCACCCCCCCCTACCCACTTTCCTAAGAGCGGCGATAAAAAAAATATGGCGTGTCTCCTTCTGCTCCTGTTTGTCCAGAGGAGGTCTGGGAGAGATTTATGGAATTTTAGGTTTTACAGACATGAAGTTTCAGGGACAGACGATAAATAAAAGGCCAGGCGAGGGAAGGTGGGGTGGCGGCGGCGGCGGCGGTGGTGGGTGGTGGAATTGGGGAATTGTAGATTCCCACTCACTTCAGCCTAGAAGTGGAACCGTGATGAAGAGACCGCGGAAGAGAAGGCAGGGGAGGGCGATCCGGGGTCATCATTATCAGACCAGCTCCTAAGAGCTACAAACGCTGGGACAGGTAAGTAGAATAAGATGGTCCCCAAAGGGCTGGTCTTGGAGCGCACCTACCCGCCCCCTCCCTTCGCCCCGCCATGCACGACCACCACCGACGCCCGATTTAACTCGATCGGAATTGATCCTGGTTCCAAATGCCAAAGGAGAGCCTTGCAGTCGGTCAAGACCAACCTCCCCACCCCCACCCCCTTCCCTGCAACCGGGTTTCATTGCAATTACTGCCGGCGGTGTTTAAAATTATTATCAACAAAGCGCCTTGGAATGGAAGCCCACCTCCTGCCTCTCTCCCGCAACACCCCTATCTTGAAAGCCACCGTTCCCCCTTGCAGATGCAATAATAAAGGTGCATACATTTAGGGGAAAGGCCCTGCAGCAGCCGCGCGCTGGTCATCTGGAACTTGATGTTGCCATTTCCTCTCTCTCTCCCCCCCCCTTCTAAATCAAGGATCAATGCACTGAAAAGGTTTCGTTCTTACTGTCCTTCTTAAGACAAACCAACAAACAAAAAAGCCAGGCTTTCTAGATAGTGCCCCTCCTCCTCCTCCTCCTCCTCCTCCTGGATTTTTGGCGACCCTCTCGTCTGCTCCAGTCATTCAGGGAGCTTTTGAGAAAATGCAAGACATGTCTCAGCCTTGCTTGTCCTCCAAATCCTCGCCTCCAAAGAGCAATATTTCTATTTAAGCTTTTCTGAAAAGCCATAGGAAAAAAGGGGGGAGGAGGAGGAGAGGGGAGACGGAGGAAGGAGGGAGAGAGAGAGAGAGAGAGAGAGAGAAGGCGGGGGACTTCCTTGTCAGAATCATCGGGAGTTTTTAAGGGAAATGAAAAATGTCCCTTCCGTTCTTTGGTGGCCCTTTGCTCCTGAATTATAGCGAAGAAGGATTTAGCTAGAGCTGGAGGGGGACTGTGCTGTGTCGTTCGTTCTTCCTCTGCTGTCCTCTAGGTATTACCAGCGATGATATATTTTTCTAATGCTCATGCCCAGCTCTCTGAAGGTAACCCCCCCATAAGACACGCAAAAATAAAATAAAATAAAATAAAATAAAATAATAAAAAATATGAATAGCAACAACCGCCACCATCTGACCACACAGTAACAGAAATAAACAGCAGGCACCATTAACAACTAGAAAATAGGTTGTCGTGTTAATGTGAGAAGCAGACATTTGCCATGTTAATTAGATCAGGATACAAATGTATCTATTTTAAAAATGCATAAAACATGTCAATTAAAAAGTTTTAGAAATATATAAACTAAGACCAGATGTCAGTTTGTAACAGAAACAGCTGATACAAACAAGCATAAGACAACCTGTCCCCTATTGCTGTTGAAAAATACACACAATAATATTCTTTTTAAAAAATTAAAATAAAATTGCAGTATACTACAAACGTGTATTTCTTCGTTTTTCGGTTGTTAGCAGTCTTCTAACAACAAAACCATACTTGTTTTATTTATCAGTTTATCTATTTGTTATCTTATTTTTTTTTAAAAATAGTGCCAAATAAGGAGTACAGTAGAGAACTTTGGAAAAAATATTCCAGAGGAAAAGCAATGAAATCACACACCCACAAGATTAAAATAAGCTTTCCAACGAATAATTTCCCTTACCTGGTGATATGTTTATTCCTTCTGCTTCTGGCTGGAAATAATAAAAAATTAAAAAGAGTAATAATAATCATAATCAAAGACGGGGTGGGGGAGAATCGGGGAAGGAAAATATTGATGGGGTTTGGGAGAGTTATTTAATTTTTCCTCCAACCACACTGTATTATCCTGATGCAATAAAGCCGGGCTGTAATGTAATTTTAAAATATATACGTCCAAGCAAATCGAGGGGACAGAAGATGACAAGTGTATTTCGACATTATAATTCAAGTGGGCTCCACCTACCCTCCGCCTCCCAATTAATGGCCTAACCAAGTTGCGAGAGCCTGCATTGGCCAGACTTGAGAGGGAGCGAGCAAGAGAGACAGGCAGAGGGAGAGGGGGCGGAAAAAAAGTGTCATCGAGGCGAAGGGATGGCCTCCCAATCAACAATAACTTGTTAGCAAGAGTCAATTACCTCGCCTCTGCTTCTCGCCCTCTTTTCTCCTCTCCCCCCAAAAGCCGGAGGAAGAGGCTTCGACGCCGCTCTCGGCTCTTTCCTTGCTCAGGAAGGACCCCCACCACCCCACCCCTCGCCCGGACTTTGCCCAGGGAGGGAAGCGAGGAACAGAGAAGGGGGGGGTGCGGTGTGTGTGTTGGGGGGGTTGAAAGACAGATCTGGGACAATTTGGGGGTGTATCCGAAAATAGCAGCTGGGAAGAGCCGCCTGCCCGCCCGCCCGCGAGAAATAAAGTGGGACGGGAGAGCCTCCGTCACCTCTCTGCCCGGGAAGCTTACCGAGCCTTTGCCGTCCAAGGACAGCTCGCCCGGGCACTTTTTTGGCCCCGTGGCCGCCCGCTCTTCTTTCTCCTGGTCCAGCAGAACCGCCTTCCGGTGGAATCGGGAGAGGCTGGAAGTTGTTGCGGGGCGAAGTTGTGGGGTTCCCCCCCCCTTCCCCCTGGTTTTCTTTTCGCTCCTCTTCCCCCCCTCCCCGCCTCCCCTTTTCTGCGTTAGTGGTTGCAGAAAGGAGAGGGGGGGTCACGCGAGGCGAAGAGAGCGAGCGAGCGAGGACAGAGAGAAAGAAAGAGAGAGAGAGAGAGAGGAAAGGGAGAGCGCCGGGGAGCGAGCGGACGAGCAAGGGGGTGCTGCGGCGGTGGGGAAGGCGAAGGAATCCCCAGCGCCCGCCGCCAAGCATGACTTCCAAAGAGGACGGCAAAGCGGCCTCCTCGGTCGAGGAGCGGCGGCGCAGCCCGCTGGACCACTTGCCTCCGCCGGCCAACTCCAACAAGCCCTTGACGCCCTTCAGCATCGAGGACATCCTCAACAAGCCCTCGGTGAGGAGAAGTTACACCATCTGCGGGACGGCCCACCTGCTTTCGGCCGCCGCCGACAAACACCCGCCGGCTGCCTTGCCCCTCTCCAGCCGGGCGCTCCTCTCGCAGACCTCCCCGCTCTGCGCCCTCGAGGAGCTGGCCAGCAAAACCTTCAAGGGACTGGAAGTCAGCGTCTTGCAGGCGGCCGAAGGTAAGAAGACCCGAACCCGGCGCGCTCGGGCTTCTCTGGCTCGCTGGATGGATGGCTCCCCCTTCCTTCCTTCCTTCCTTCCTTCCTTCCTTCCTTCCTTCCTTCCTTCCTTCCTTCCTTCCTTCCCTCTAGCTGCCGGTGAAGGTGGTGGTGGCGGCGGCGGGGGTGGGGAGGCAGTGATGGGGAAGGGAAGGTGGTTGCGTTGGTGAAGAGCATCTGCCGAGGACTTCACCTTCCCCTCGGTAAGCAGTCAGATCCGGGGGCCTTGGTTGGGTTAGGACAGACTGGCCGATGGGGTTCTAACTTAAGACCAAGCGGGTCCACTGTAGCCAAGACTCCACCTTGGGGGAAATTGTGTTTTAGAGGAATGTGGAATGATGCCACCCACGGTGTTCCTCCCAGTTCCTGCCAACTTCCTCCCTAACCCCGTGGATTTAGCGGGAAACCCTCCACGCGTGAAATCTGGGTGAATTTTGTAGCCTCGTGGATGTACCCCGTCTTCTCCTGCCCTCGACGTATCTCTCTCCCCACCCCACCCCATATCACACCACCTAGACCACCTATTAAGCTCTCGTTTGGCCGCTTAAGATACTGGGGAAAGGTTAGGCCTACTTTCTGAATCCAAAAGTTCTTGAGGAATTTGACAAGGCCTGTGAGCATCCCTGGTCTGTTGGTTGGTTTGTGTTTGGCAAAATGCACCCTTCAGCTCTTCCTGGAATCTGAGGGGTGGAGGAGGGGTCTCCAATGTTGCTTTAGTGGGCCTAGCGTTGGTTGCGGGGTGGGGCAGAGATGCCTAGTGGTTTAAGACAAATCTGTGAGTGTTTTTCGCCCTCCTCTTGAGATACCAAGAGAGCGGTAGGTTGGCTATGTGGCGGGGAGAGGGTGCATCTCGGTGTGAGTTAGTGAGTGGGTGGGAGGGCGGGTGCGTGCGTGTGCGTGTGTGTGTATGTGAACAGGAAAGGGAAAGAAAGAGAGACTGAAAAGAATTATTCTGCCTATTTTCAGGAAGGGATGGGATGACTATATTTGGCCAGAGACAGACTCCCAAGAAAAGGAGAAAGTCTAGAACAGCCTTTACAAACCACCAGATCTACGAATTGGAAAAGCGTTTTTTGTACCAGAAATACTTGTCCCCCGCTGACCGAGACCAGATTGCCCAGCAGCTGGGCCTGACCAATGCCCAGGTCATTACGTGGTTTCAGAATCGCAGGGCCAAGCTCAAGAGGGACCTAGAAGAGATGAAAGCAGACGTGGAGTCTGCCAAGAAACTGGGACCCAACAGCCAGGTGGATCTTGTAGCCATTGCTGATCTGGAGACGTCCCCCGAAGGGAGGGCCAAGTCCGGCTCCCTTTCGCCCACCGCCCATCACCACCACCGCCCCAAACATGGACTGGAAGGCAGCGGACACCTCCAACTCTCCCCGGCCTCGCCTCTTACGGACCAGCCGGGCAGCAGCAAGGACTGCTCGGAAGACGAAGACGTGGAAATTGACGTGGACGACTGAGTGGAGGAGGTGGCGGTGGTTGCTTCCTCCTCCTCCTCCTCCTCCTCCTCCTCTTCTTCTTCCTCTCCCTCCCCCCCCGCCCTTCTTCTGCCCCGCAAACAAAAGCAAACGAAGTAATTGAGAAATCTCCCCGCATCACACACACACCTTTTGCCTACTACGCCTTTCCACACGTTCACCCGGAGAGAACGGTCCCTCCTCCGTCCGCCACATCAGCACCCGAAAAGACGCCCGGACTTTAGGGAGAACTGAAATTCGGCATCTCTGGCCTCTTCATTACAGGCAGCGTGTTGGTGGTTTATCTTCTTTCTTTCTTTCTTTTAAACAAAAGCAATAAGCAATATAAAATAATCACAGTGATAATTATTATTGTTATTATTATTAGAATACGAATCAATATCCCAATAGCTGCCAAAGCAGGTAGCAGTGATTTTCTTTTTGGAACTGTGCAATTATGGATAGCTTCTGTACAAATATTTAAACAGATCTAAGGGGGGACTTCCATTTGTTGACTTTTTAAATATATATATATATAGTCCCCCCAATAAAAGAACTCGTAATCTTTTTATCCCCCCACCAGAAAATACATATATCTTCATGTGAGATTTAAGTTAGACTGCGAGTAGCATCTGGTTTCCTTTTCTTGCATGTTGCCTATATGCACGATCTTTGTTATTTTATTTTATTTTATTGGTTTGGTTGTTTAATTCCTTATTATTCCATTTCATTTTTCTAGGATCCAGCGGGAGGGTATAGGTTCTATTGCAAGTTTAAATATATTCTTTCTTTTCTCACTCTCAGCATCCAGGATTTTGTCTCCAAGGAGATTCTGCCTCGTTTTGCCAATTAAAAGCTATTTTTACCATTTACTGCTATTGTTGTGATTTTATTAAAAAAAGGCTACCTTTCAGTATTTTTATATGAAGGTAGTTTTAAGAAAAGAATCTAGACTTATTTTTTACTCTTTTTTTAGAATTGTTTTGCATGCTAGGGGAATAATAAGATTAATACTACTGATAATAGATAATAATGAAGAACAAATCGAGTCACCCGCACATGGACTATTAACGCTATATGAATACATATGTACAGAAGTAAATATGTTTTGCTTTGACCTGTAAAAAAAATTTTAAAGGCCTGCTTATTTAAGTGCGAACAGGGATAATGTTCCTTTATAACCTGTCTCTTAGAGTTGTACAGACCGGACTTTTTCCAATACAATAAAACCTTTACAGTTTTAATACCTACTTTTTAAAGATTTTCTTTCGGAATGAAAGTCCTCAGGTTGCCCGTGGGGTAGGTTGATTTCATCCTTTTCGGGGCACTTTTTGCCTTCGCCTATTTGGTGTGGGGGGGGGTTCTAGCAAGGTCGCTGCATTTTCGGGGTGTCACCTCCCAGTTAGAAGCCTGCATTTCCTACCGAACGGAACTTAGAATTGAACTCGGGCCGAAGCGGCTTCGTTCGGGAGGCATCCTCACGTCAGAGCGTCTTAGGGCTGGTGAGGGTAGGCCTGCGTGTACAACCGAACGCGGGAGCATCTGTGGGTACAAAAAAACTGCCCTGTGGAACAGAAGGCGTGTGGACGGGAGGGTGCTCACACCTATATTTCTGTTTCACAACACAGATCATAGAAATAGGGCCAGTGCCACCCGTGTTTTGTTAAACAGCAGCATTCCTTCCGTGCTGGCATACTTGTATTCCACTTCTGATGGGCATCTAACCAGGTCTTATTTTTCTTCTGTCCCGAAATTAAGGCAGTATTAATTACAGAAATGAGGAAAAATGCGAAAAACTCTTTGTTTTGACAAAACGAGGGGGGCGGGGTAGGGATCAAGGACACACACTCACACCGAAAACACAAACCAGTAATTAATCCCTTTCCTTCCCACTCCAAAGCAGGGCGAGGAAAACAAAACACAAACAAAACCTTCAGGGATATATGGGGCTCGCCGTGACCTCACATCTACCCATTACACTTACACCTCCCCTTTTTAATGTTCTTCTAAACCGATATCTCCCCCTCCCTATAAATAGCGCCCCTTTGCCTTTTTGACCCACCAACGTGTGTTTCCCTATTCTTGGTGAAATTTATGTGAGAATCGCAAATCTGGTGTACGGGGTGACCGAGCTTTTTTCAAAAAAAGAAAGAAAGAAAGAAAGAAAGAAAGAAAGAGCTGGGTGCCAAACCAGAGATGCTAACTCAGAGCTGTGTGTCGGGAAGGGAGGGATATTTTGGGGGGCCAGTTTCTCTCAGGCGAAATCAATCTTCCTCCCCTTTGAAAATGGATGGGGTTGTAATTTTTAGCGTAAAGCATGAAAACGGGGGACAAATGAGGCCTCTTCTGTGCAGTGACAAGCGACAATGGGCCCTGCTCGGCCTCCTGCGGCTCGCCATGCTGAAACAAGCGTGCGCCTCCGTCGCGGAAAGGACCAAACCGCTTGGAGACCATATGGTTTTTGAATTTTCCTCACAATTTCCAGACAATTTGATGGATTAGGTTAACCCTCCCTTCCACTGTTTAACTCCACAATAATGGGAGTGGAGCTGGCGCTCGCTCGCTCGCTGGCTCGCTCTCCCTCCCTCCCTCCCTCCCTCCCTCCGCCCGCACCTCCATCTCTCGCCCCCCACCCCACCCCATCCCACCCCCGCCTGCCCGCCAGCCCGCACTGGGGCATCTGTGCCTTTAGTCGGGGGCTCCTATTCTTCTCCTTTTCTCTCTCTTGGCATTTGGAACAAGTATATGAATTACAATGAAAGGGACTTTCTTTAGTGAGAGTTGGAGGCCGCTTGTCTTTCTCGCCCGCCCGCCCCCCCGTTCGTCCCCTCCCGCCCAGCTCGCCTTTTAAGGGGAGGCGGGGGTCTGCTTCCAATGGATTTGTTTGACTTCTGTCCAGATATCACGCAAAGCCTTCAATCTTGTCCTTAAGTGTTTTTATGCTAAGTAGGCAAATCGTAAAGGCTGAGAAACTGTGACATTTATGTGAAGATCTAGTTAAAGGGCTTTATTTGTTTTCTTTATCTGTTCTTTCCCTCCCCCTCCTCCCCGATTGTCTTTCTCTGCCGTTCTTCCTCCCCCCCCTTTTCCCAACCCCCCGGAAGCTTTTCTCCTTTTGTCTTCCAGCGGCTTTAATGAGGCTACAAAAACGCTACAATACAAACCTGAGCGAGAGACGCTTGTGTTTTGTTTTGCTTTTCAAGGAAAGAAAGCACGGACGGAGGTGGGTGGCGGGGCGGGGCGGTCGGTCGGTCGGAGGAAGAACAACAGGGCCGGAGTTCATTTGGATTCCGAGGGGCTATCGACTTCCGTGTGCGGACACAAGAGATGGATAGACCCCCGGAGCTCCACGCACAAGTGAGCCGCACGTGGCTAGCAGGGAGGCCTTTTGTGGCTCACGTTGGCGCCGCATTCGCCTGGGTGGGCCTCGCAGGCGCCTGGGGTCCGGCGGGCCTCCGCGGATCGCTTGCGCGGTTTGTCAACAGTCTTTCAAAGAGCAACACGCCGGGTCCTCGGAGACGCCAGAGCCAGCCTTCCGTAGGGCCTGTTGCGACGCTCGGCTTTTTTTTTTTTTTGCTTTTTTTTTTTTAAGAAGGCTTCTCCACTCTGAAGGCAAGGCTCCGATCCGGCGGGACTTAAAAGAGCCCGGCTCGCTGTTTCAGTGCGAGAGGAAAGGGTTTCCCACGCGGCCGTTGTGTTTTTGTCGACGGCATGGAAATGCCCAAAAGTGTGTGGGGGGGGAGGGGGAGGAATTAAGTACACCCAGATTTTGAATTCATTCCACTCGGTATTAATGAAGCAGGTTCTGGAAGTAAAATCGAAACGGCTCCGTTTGGGTTCCCGAGCCTTCTAGCAGTTCCTTTCAGAGGGATCAAACGAACCAGGAACGTTATAAACAGAATTATGCTTCCCCCACCTCGTATTTCCAACTCCCTCGACCATTCCTGTTTCAAACTCTCTCTCTCTCTCTCTCTCTCTCTCTGTGGCAGCTCCAACCTGAAGCTGCCGGGTTATATATTTCCCGAGACAGACGGAGATTTGTGAAAAGGGCTGTTTCAGGCGAAACAAGAGACATCTTGACACTCAGACGTGCCAAAGCTGAGTGGACATTTGATGAACTCACCACTCGACACAAAGCCCCGAGCTAGGGAGACTTTTATCTCTCGCCAAAAGAGGGACAAGGGGGGGCGGGGGCGGGAGGAGGGCCTCTGGTGGAGAGGGCGCGCGCGGAGGGTGGGTGGCTGGGCATGGGAACTGGATTTTTTATTTTATTTTTTATTTTATTTAGCCCAGCCAAACGACGCTGGAGATCTGTTTCTCAAAACAATCGCCCAGGTCTCTCTGGATCTGTTTTCCCCTCTTCGAGAAAGAGTGGGAAATCTTGCTCAGCATGGAATTCCTCTCACGGTGGCTCTTTTTTTCTGGCACTACTGTAATACATCCTTACCTCACCGGAGCGCTCAATCTGTGCGAAAGAAAGCGAGATCCCCACCTCCCCTTTTGAAGCAGGGTCTGCGAAGGGTCTGCCGTCACCCTCCGGGTCCGTATGAGGCGGTAGGTCCCCGGTACAATGAATGACCTAGGCATAGACAGGCCAGGAAGGAGCTGTACAATTGAGGCACTGATGCCACCTCTTTCACTGCCAAACAATTCAGCAAGTTTCTTGTCCTGATCCTATACCTTAAATGGCAGGTTGGACGCTTTCTCCCAAAGAAAGCAATTCAGAATTGCAGCCTGGCCGTTTCATCTTCGCTAGGCCTGATTCACATACGTAGCTATAAACCCTGCGCTATCTTCTCCAAAGGATAAGCATCAGAGCTACACGATTCAAGTTATGTGGAAGGCTTCTTCAGAGAGGAGGTATTGCACGTCCTGGGAAAACTCTGTGCCCAGCGGTGGTGGGGAACTGTTTCTAAAGAGTGAGCAAAAGAGGATCTGGAGGTGTCTTTCCCGATTGTAATGAGAAGTCTGTTGCACAGAGCGATTGAGCTCTGGGCTCTTTCTAACTGTTGTCATTTCAGCATCTCTCTCTCTCTCTCTCTCTCTCTCTCTCTCTCTCTCTCTCTCAGTCACACACAGACACACACACACACGCACACGCACGCACACACACACACACACACACACACACGTTCCTTTCCCAGTTTCTTCCTCTTCTAACGGACCTGGCTCGGCTGGAGGGCCGGCTGGAGGAGGGAGCCCAGGGAGGCCTGTTTGGAGAGCGTCATCTGGCGCTGCTGGGTTAATTCTCTCCCCCCCGCCCCGCGCGTCCGCCGCCGCCGCCGCCGCTGCCCTCCCATTGCCTTTCGGCGCTCGGCGAAGCGGCAGGCGGGGAACATTTGCGCTTGTAGGACGCGCTAGATTAGCTTCCGATTCCGTGTTGGGAGCGCATGTTTAGCCAACGGAATCCGCGCTGGGTGTTGTTCGGCACCAGCAGGTGCGCTCCTCCGAGCCTGCGCCGGGGCAGCGTTCTGGGCCTCTGAGGTGGTGGGTGCGAACTCGCTCGGCTTCTGGCGCATCCGGAGGCTCAAAGAAAGCGGGTCAAAGAAAGCCGGCTCCCCCCCCGCCCCCTTCACACACACACACCTCGCCCTATCCTCCTTTTATCCTGAATCGGAGAGCCAAGGGCAATGGTGCGGGTTTTGCCTGAATCGCTCTAAAATTTGCTTTCCTGTTTCCATTCGGGGGGGGCGGTGGGCGTTACAAATGTTTGCCCAAAATTCCACCGGCCCACCTTTTCCTGGCCCCTGGCGCGTGCAGGTTCGGTCCCGGACGGGGACCTCCATCTCTTGGCAACTGGGATCTTAAAAAGCGGTGCCTGGCCTCCCTTCTGGTTCCTCCTATCGCCCTCCCCAGCTTTTGCTTGGAGCCACTCTTGGACATTCCTCGCGCGCGCCCCCCCTCCCGCCCGCCCGCCCACTTTGGGTGCCCATGGAAGCCCTGCTTTTTCGTCTCCTCTGTCTCAAGCCGTCCTTTGTTGCCTGGCTTTTCGACGGTCTCCCAAAGGTAACAGCAAGGGACACCCCCCCGCGCGCCGCTGCCCCCGCCTTTCCTGGAGGGGCTGGCGGAGACGGTTGAGTCAGTGAAATTCAGTTCCTTATTTTATGAGGTGTCAGGGTTGATGTCAGACGTGGCAACGATAACTAATACTACCGTCTGAGAGACCAGAACGTGGTAATTAATCCCAAAGACTTAAGTGTATTTTAGTTCAGGAGGAAAAAAAATCACTAATTCAATCGTCCGGAAAATTGAAGTTTGATGCATGAGTCCCTGTTGAAAGGGAAGGCGCTCCCCACCCCCACCCATCTCCCAGCCCTCCCTTCCCTCATTCGGATTCTGGGGTTGAGGCTCCATCGCATCTCTTTTCTTTCTAGCTCCGGTCGCATCAGTGTGCGCGCGCACACATGCCCACTAAATCACACACCGCTTAATTCACACGCAGGCAGCCGGATCGCACATCAGAACCGTGTAGCCCTAGACGCGTCGCCTGGGAAGGCAGCCTCATGGACTTCCGTGGGGCTTATACTCCCGCTAAATCTCTATGGAATCGCTGTTTAGCCTTGCAATGGCGTTCTCCTTACGTGGGAGTAACTGCCCTCCACCCCGATTTAATTTCGGGATTAACATATTTAGGATTCGACTGCAGGGTTGGCCACTTGGAAGTACCGCCCGTGCGCCACCCAAGGCTGCTTGCTTCTGCATTAACTCGGATTTTTTTGTTTGTTTGTGTGTAGGTGTCCCCTTGTGCATATATATACTATGGTACCTTGTATAAAGGAATTAATTCGTTCCAAACGAATTTTTGTTAAGCAAATTTTCCTTTATACAAATTTCCCTTATGGATGCATTGAAAACTGAGTAATCCCTAATCGCGACCATTTTTACGTTGTAGGGATTCGCCCCATAGGCGATTCTGTTAAGCAAATTTCACCTATCTCCGGAATTTTGTATGTTGTACAGATTTTATGTTATACAAACTGTTTGTTATAGGAGGGTCCACTGTATTTATATGTGGTTTAAATGTAGGGATATGCACATCTACGGACACAAACGAACTGACACATATACACACGTTGCATATGCAAACCTTAGAATTCGCATCATCCTCCCGCCCCACTTTAAGTCCCTTTCTCTTTCCTCTTTCTCACTGTAGAGAAAGTCACAAAATAAGCTTTCCATTACCCATCTCCCATAAAGCACATTATTAGGACATCGACTACCACAAGCTGCCACAGTGTTTAAAAAGTTCCGCGGGATGCTCAGAGGACATACACGACGCGGCCATACAGGCGCATAGATCCGCAACTCCAGACTTGGATTTTCATGGCCCATATTGGACACTTCTTCCTTCTGATCGTTACATAAGCCTGACCCACCGACCTCTCCCCGCAATAGCTGATGCCTACAAGCAGATGTACAGGTTCCACCGCACAACCTTTTTACATCTGTCTCAAGACATCAAAGGCATCCTTTTTGAGATGTAGATATTTAGTGTGCCTGCTGTTGCTATTTGGGCTGCAAGGACCAGAGTAGACCGCGCGGGAATCAAATTTCTCCGGGCTCCTTAATCCTTGCCTTCTCTCCTTATTTTGATAGATGGGCTTGGTCGTTTGTGCTTGTGGGCGGAGGGGGCGAGTATGTTCCTCCCTAGGAATGCCTTTTGTGTCTGGAAGGGAAGTCGCCACGCACATAAATTTACGAAGCAGGTAAAACTCAATCTGGATCCCCTCAGACCAGCCTTATTCCTCAGGCAGGTGTCATCGTGGCTAGGAAAGCGGACGGTTTTGGTCCAGCTTCTCCAGTCCAGCTGATCAAGATGGAGAGAGGACTCCGGATCATACCTGTGCCAGTGGACTTACTGCAAAGGTTTGAAGGAGACATTTTCCCCGAGCTCAGTTTCTCACAAGAAAATACGTGTGGGGGGGCACTCTGTAGATGCAGCATAGGTGATAGTTAAGATGTGATCATTAAGAATTCCTTTAACTCAGTGAGCTGCGCCACTTCAACATGGAGGTGAGCTTGCACGCTTCCTAGCTCCCTTCCTCCATCTTCCAAGATGCTTTAAAAAACAGGGGAAATGACCACTACCACCCCGCGCGCCACATCATTCAGAGAAGTTCTGTCTAGCCTTCTTCTGCGGATTGGGCATGTTCTGGGTTTGTGGAAAGGCACCCGATGCACAGATTCTCTCCTGGTAAATGATTATCCGTCAGGTATTATCACTTAATCTGACCCGTGTTTACGCTGAGTAGAGATTCGTGGAGAGGTTAGACATCATAAATATTGCAGTTTTGTTTTGTTTTTGTGAATGATACATACTACTAGCAGTTTGTGTTGTTGTTGTTGTTGTTGTTGGTGGTGGTGGTGGTGGCGGCGGCGGGCGTTTTACTCTGCCAGTCCCGTAATTGTTTAAACATGAACTCACATCCTCCCCTGCGGATGAGCGTGGAGCTCTTCCAGTAGCCCTTTTGCTCCCTCGGCTTCATATTCACCCACCCCAGTTTGTGTAGAACATAAGAAGAGCCATGCTGAATCAGGTCAAAGGCCCATCTATTCCAGCTTCCTGTATCTCACAGTGGCCCCACCAGATGCGTCTGGGAGCGCACCAGACTAGATATCTGTCTCCTGATACCCCTCCCCTGCATCTGGCCCTTGAAGTACCCCGGTTTTATGACTGGAGATTACACATCTCCATCATGGTTTGTAACCTGTGATGGATTCCCCCCCCCCCCCCAGGAATTTGTCCAATACCCTTTTGAAGGCATCCAGGCTAGATGCCATCACCATATTCGTTTGTTTTTATGAAGCCCAAGCTGTTTATTATGTTGTTTTAAATTGTTGCTTCTTGCCCCAGTCTGTATGGTTTACTGACCCGTTCAGCCCTTGTAAGCCGCCCAGAGTTCCTTCGGGAAGATGGGCGGGATATAAATTCAATAAATAAACAAACAAATAAATAAATAATAAATAAATAAATAACACATCTTGTGGCAGGGAGTTCTACAGACTAACAACACGCTGGGTGAAAAAATGTTTTCTTTTCTCTGTTCTTACTCTCCCAGCCCTCAATTTGAGTGTATGTCCCCTAGTTCTGGTATTCTGTGAGAGGGAGAAGAGCTTCCCTCTATCCACTTTACTCATGCCCTGCATTATTTTGTATGTCACTATCATATCCCCCCTCAGGTCCACCAGCCCAGTAATCATTTTAGTCGCTCTCTTCTCCACCTTTTCCAGTCCTTGCAGTCTGTCCACATCAGTACTCTTGTTTCGTCAGAAAAGCTATTAAATTTTTAATGGAAATTACTTTCACGACTTTAACGACACAACACACACACACACACACACACACACACACACACACACACACACACACACACACACACACACACACACACACACAC
>JAHTLZ010000379.1:15347539-15357539 GCA_023846285.1 Phrynocephalus versicolor | reverse complement strand
TAACTAGGAAGGGAATTCGTAAAGTGTGCCTTGGCTGTTAAAAAGATGGCTTTTTGCTTGGGAACAAGCGGGTCTGGGGGATTTATTCAGAGCTGCAAAGGACAGGAAGGGACGTTCTCCCTCGCCCACGAGCAGATTTGGTCGAACAAGCCCGAACTCCCTTATTTGCATGGACAAGGTCAAGCGGACCCATCCATTCCGTTCATTTGGGAAAAGCCTTCGTCCCGGTTTCTTCTCCAATATTCGAGTCCGGAGCAGTGGTGCTAAGAAGTCAGCCTCGGTGCCATCAGAATGGGGCTTTGGGGCAGAAGGGCCCCAGCGGATAGAAGGAGGGAAAATAGGGCCTCTTAACATTTTATTTTCCTCCGGAAGGGGAATGCGGAATAATGCATTTACCCATCCAAAGAAAGGTGGCCTGGACGCCATTAAATCCAGCCCCTAAAAATGATCCAATGGGGTCGTTCTTTACCACCTTACTATTCTCCTCACCAAACGCAAACTCTGCACTTTACTTTTAAAAGATTCTGGATTGCTTTTTAATTGTATTATTTTTAAAGATTCCCCTCACTAAGGTTCTCCTTTATCCCCTGGCCTTCCGTTTTCCTGCCTGCCCATTCCAAAGCCATTCCCACCGAGTTCAAAGAGACCTCATCCCATCAGTCAGTCAGAGGATTGCTGGGGCAGCAATGATGACCTTAGACTGAGCTGCAGAGCTGGGGGTGGTGTGGGGGGACCCCGTGGACCGTTGACTCGAGCCTCTGTCAAGGGGTCCCATGTGGGGAATCGAACTCCCAACCTCTGCCTCTGCAGCCAGAGACCCAACCCACTGAGCTTTCCATCAGTTATCCCATACCCACTTACTAGGGAATAAGCCTTTCTCGTGGGTGTGATGCCAAAAGGTGGTGCCGATGCCTCCCTCTCTCTGCAGCTACTTGGCACGCCTTTAGACGCGGGGAAATGTGCGCGCGCTCTCTTTTCTAAAGGGTGCGTGTAGGTCTCTAGGCGATGTAAACTTTCCTCCTCCTCCTCCTCCTCCTCTTTTCATATCTATGGATTCAAAGGGTAACAGTGTAATTAAAACCAGATAATTAATGAGACAATATTCCTCCAGCTTACATCTTTAATGAACAAAACCCTTCAGGGCAGTGTGCTCTTCCAGGCTCATTAAAGAGAATAAAGTTGTGAGGCTTATATACTTCCCAGTGTGTTAATAATAACCCAGCGAGTGTATGCTTTAACCAAGCATAATAGCTGGGGCCTCCCCGCTCCTTGCAAAGAGGCGCAAGGCGCGCCGTCGCCGGGGTTTTGTTCTGCGCTGGGCCAAGGAGGGAAGGTCTTGAAAGACCAAGCGAAGCGCATGGCGTCTTCCGAGAGACGCCGTCATCCTTATCAGAGGACCAAGAAGACAAGGAAGCCTTTGCCCAGGAATGTGTGTGTGTGTGTGTGTTGCGTCCTGACCGACCCTTCCTGACTCCACGTCCATGGAGATTTCTTGGCAGGAATACTGGGGTGCCTTGCCAGTTCCTACCCCAGGTGCCTACAGCATCAGGTACTCCCTGGTGGTCTCCCATCCAAGTACTAGTCAGGCCAGGCCCTGCTTAGCTTCCGAAATCAGGTGTGCTTTGGGCGTCTAGGCAGCGCTTTGCCCAGGAATGCTTTCCACCAAATCTCCGGCACGCAATTCCAAATCCCCGTTGCCACCCAGGCCTTCCGAAAGGGCAAGATGCGAGCGCTGGAGCTAGGTCCGGAGCAAACTTCTAGACCTCCTTGCTTCTCTTTGACACCTTGTCCTCCTCGCTCGCAGCTTCCCCTTCCCAGACCGGAGGCCTTTGTTCCCATCCGAGGCTCTCGCCAGGAGAAGCATAAAAGGGGGGGATCGCCGCTTTCGGTTTCAGGATCGCGAATATAAGGCCTGCGTCTCCACGGAGTTGTTCCACGCGGCCCCAAAGACGTGGGCTCCGTTTCTGTGGCCGTCTCCCCCTCCCCACCGCATCCAGTGAAGGAGCCCTGGGTAATATTTCCTGTTTAGTACGTCGCCAGCTTCGAACTCAACGGTTATTGCTTCCCATTTTTAAAGTTTACTTAGCAAAAGGCCCGGCTGACGTGCTCGGCTTTGGCAGGCTCCAGAAAAGATTCGTGTGTGTGTGTGTGTGTGCGCGCGCGCGCGCTTGGGAGGAGGGACGTTGCCTTCAGCCCTCCAGCGCAAAACGGGGAAGGGAGGGGGGAAGAAGAGGCGCGGGGCTTTTAGGGATGAGTTATATTGCAATCAACTTAGTAAATCTGCATGCAGAAAAGGATGCTAATTAGTCTTAATAGTCTACCAATACGCCCCAAGACTGGAGACACCAACAAACGTAAATCTGCTGCCGATAAATATTTTTAATTGTTAAATTTACTGGAAGGAAAGTTTTATTTGCCTTGGCCAGGCCACGTGACGTGACAAGGCGCGGGGAGGGGGAGGGGAGGCGCAGGAGAAGCTGCCCAGAGGCGCTCCTGGCCGGGAAGAGAGGTCCGCCCGAGAGACTCCCCTAGGCTTAATTCGGAGCGCATAATTCGGAGCAAGGCCCCTTGAAAACGACCGGACCTTGGAAGAACCAGCTGTCCCGGTGTCTGGAAGGATTTTGCTCGGTGACCTGTCAGCCAGTATCCCGGGGGAAACGGTCGGGCTTGTTCTGGTGGAGTAAGGAGCCGCCGGCCGCAGGGGACAACGTGCAAGAGAATTGCGGTGGTGGTGTGTGTGTGAGTGGGGGGGGGCGCTGCCCGACATCAACCCTTTCGCTGAACAATTTGTCCAAAGTTCACCCTCCTCCTCCTCCTCCTCCTCCTCCTCCTCCTCCGTTCTAAATAGGCAGGGAAGCCAGCCAGCGCGCATGCTCGTCGGGAGCGCTTGGCAAAATTAGTGATGTATCACGTTAATTACCAATGTGATTTTCAAATGGTTGCAGGCAGGCCCAAGGAAAATTAATGGAAATCCAAATTCTAATTATGTGGCTGTTGTTAAAGAATTAAACTAAAAATACTCTGAGTGGAGGGAGGGAGGGCGGATAGGCGAAAAGCAGGAAGAAAGCGCTTTTATCTTCGGGGGTAAATGAAAGAAAGCGCCGAGCGCGTCCGCGAGGTCGGGCCGGGCCGGTGGGGAATCTGGACGCGCGCGCCTGGGAAATCGCTCTCGTCCTTTCGAGACGCGCCAGGAAGGATCCATTCGTTTTAAGAGCCACCGATACAACAAGGCGAGGCAAACGCACCCGGACGGGATTACGGAAGAAGCAGCTTGGGAGGAGGGCTTGGGAGGAGGGCGAGGCGACGGGAGGGGGGCGCCGCGCCCGTCCAAGCGGGCCGTTGAGAGGGAGAGCCAACGGGTGGATGGAGTCGGCGAATCCATTAATTGTTCGCTGGTTAAAATGTGGATTTGAACCAGAGCTGCCTGTGTGCGAGGATTCCAGGCGAAGGGCCTGGCCCAGAGCTGGTTCAACAATAAATCCTGCATGAGGCGAGCTTGAAGGAACTAGCCGGGTGTGGGCATTTTTTTATATTTTTTTTGCCCTGTTTTCCGGTGATAAAAGAGATGCCTTGAGCCGAATAAATCCGGCGTGCTTCCCATGCAAAGCCATTTGGCCAGCCGCGGCTTATTTCTCTCTTTGTTTTAATTCTTAATGAGAATAGCTTGTAAGGCGGAGGGTTTCCGAAGGCAAGGCGGGAGAAAGCAGGGGCTGGGGGTGGGGGTGGGGGTGGGGAGTGACAACAACGGAAAAGGCAGAGAAACAAGGCTGCCAAACTCCACTCCTAGCTCATGCCTTTTGTCCCGAAGCTTTCCAGAACTCTCGCCAAGGTCCTGAAGACAAGTATCTTTTCCAGAAGCCCTACAGTTACCAAACAGCCACATTCTGCAGAGCTCTGATGGCCACAGAGTTGCCAATGTCCTACTTGATCTTGTGTCCTATGTTCAACATTGTTAAAATAAAAAAATAAAAAGGAATGTGTCTTATAAGTGAAAGTATCCCATAGACAGCGGACTCTCCTATAACAAACGGTTTGTATAACATAACATCTGCACAACTTTAAAAATTCCGGAGATAGGGGGAAATTTGCGTAACAGAATCGCCTATGGGGCGAATCCGTACAACATAAAAATGGTCGTGATTAGGGATTACTTTGTTTTCAGTGCATTCCTATGGGAAATTTGTATAAAGGAAAATTTGCTCAACAGAATTTCATTTGGAATGAATTAATTCCTTTATACAAGGTACCACTGTATTGCTCTGGGCTCCTTGAAGGAGGGATGAACTTGTACACAAAACTAAATGTATAGGACCAGCATTGGTCTTGAATTCCAGTTGGTCCTAATCAGATTAAACCAAAAACAGAACTGAAGATCAACTTTGCCAGCCACCCCTTTCTCAGAAGGTAAAGACAAAGAGTCAAAGAGGTAAACAAATGACCGTCTAACTCAGAGGTGGAAAAGCGGTGGCCCTCAGAGGTTACTACACTCCAGTCCCCCTTATCTCCTGCCTGGAAGGCCAATGTCAAGGAGTGGTGGAAACTCAGATTGGACATCTGGACAGCCATAGGTCTCCCTCATCTGGTATCAAGGATTTGAGATGTCAAGTCACAATCATATATGCACTTATTCTTCACTCACTACTAAGGATTTATATTACAATAAACTTGCACATGATAGCATTGTAGTTTTATCCAGTCTCACTCAACACTGGTGGAAGTAAAGCATGGGAGGTTTTCTACCTTGCAGGAGAGAAGCAAGCAAGGCGTTAACACCACAGCCTACTAGAGGAGGCAGCAAGGTGCTGTAGAGGAGAAACATGTACCATCCAGTTTGACCTGTGTCTCCTAACTGCCTTTGGGTGTGGTGGAAGACACTGTGCCATCATCGATGGAAGACACATTCAGCTGCAGCAAAATGTATTTGGCTGTTCTCACAACCCACAAAATCCTTCGACTCATGCAACTACCAACCGCAATGCCAGGAGGTTTTAGGAATGAAGAGTCCAAAACTAAACTTTTTAAAAGTTCTAGATCAAAGGACAGATCTTACACATATTGAAAAATACCCATCCAGATTACCCAAAAGCTAAATTCTATTTGAGTTTAAGCTGATTTAGTCTTGTTGCTAGAGATGGGCATGAGCCAGTTCATTCCCAATTCATAAGAGAGGTAGGACAAGTGCTCTGACTCAGTCAGCCACTCACCAGGCTCTGCGTGCTCGCTTCCTACACCTCCTCAGCTGATCTTCCAGTCCCAGCTAAAGCTCAGGCTTCTCTGCCCTGCCCTCTTGGCTGATCTCCCATCCAGACAAAAAGGCAGGGCAGAGAAGTGTGTGCTCTTGCTAATGACAGGGAGATCAGCTGAATAGGTGGAAAAAGCAAATAAGATGGGCCTGGTGGGTGGCTGATCAGCGGAGGAGGGTGGAGTTTGGTGCTGCTGCCTTAATAAACAGGGATGAACCCAGATGAACCTTTTCTTGCTCACCTCTACTATCTGTTCTTAATTCAGTACTTCTGTTCTGAAGAGTGTCATCACTGTTGTGGAAGAGAAGCTAAATGTTAGGTGAAATTCAGTCTCGCAGGCCAGTCCTGCAAGAACTACAGCATGACAGTTGCTTTCTGAACATGCTGCAAGCTAGCTAAGATGCAGGGCTGGTGCTCATGATGAATCTGGAAGCTTATTTTCACTCCACACAACTCCCAGGTTTCTTCTCCTTTAGCCTTCTTGACATACAACCTGGTCCACACTGGGCATGCTCGGTCTATGCAGGAAACCCTAATCACTAAAATGGGGTTGATAAGGAGGAGACGTATGAAATACATTTCATATCAATAAAGTTAAATCAGTTTAAAAATATCAGGTTTATACTCCCTTGGATCAAGTTTTTTTATAAGATCCATTGAAAATCTCTTGCATTATGTAGACTTTTCCCAGGAATTTGAGAGCACAAATACTTTCCTTTTCTCACCAGAGGCCCGATGGGGAGTCAAACACCCTACCCTTGGCTCTGCAGTTAGATACCTAAACCGCTGCACTAGCCAGCCATTGGGTCACCAAAATATTGTCGACGGGGGCCCTAGTTGTCATTTCTTTCTCTCTCCACTTTGTCCTCTCACACTGAGTCAGAGTACTGTGGTCTCTGAACTCGCCTTCCTGAACGTGGTGTCTTGCAGAGGTGATGGCTCACGCATGCTATCATTCATGTCACCTATGGCTATTGATTATGGTCACTAGGGCAGTCATGGCATAAAACACAAGGAAATGGCTGGATATTGCGGCACAGGAGACCATTTTCTTCTATGCATTTTGATGCCTTGTTGAAAAGCTGGTGGAAAAACAGCCCTGACCATTGTTTTTTTTTTGTTTGGGAGAGAGAGGGTCACTGATGAAAAAAGGAGCCAGGTTCTGGGATTTTGCCCTATTCGGTGTTTCTTTGGGAATGGTACGAAGCACAAGAGGGGATGCTGTCCAGTGGTTCCCACCCTTGGGCCCCCAGGTATTCAGAGATTAAAACCCCAAGAAGCCTTCACCACTAGCTATGCTGGCCAGAATTTCTGGAACCACCTGAGGACCCAAGGCTGGGGACCACTGCTGTAGACTGTCTTGACTTCTGGCATGGGTGTTGTCTACATTCTGGCTGCCCTTTGCCATCTAAAGTTTGCCATCTTTTTTTTCTTGCTGGCAATGTGGGCACAATACATTATGCAGCAATGCCAGGCCATTCCCTGGTATTTTGGATCATGAATACCAATGCATGATATCCCATATTCCACCAGAGTTTTTTTTTTAAGAATTAGATTTCCTAGCTTCTTGAAACAGAAGTTTAAATATACTTAAGCTACACAGAAATTCCAGCAGCCACCTTCCTCACGTAGAAGTGCCCAGTGCTAGAGAATCCCTGAAGATGAACACATGGAAAGTAGAGAGGAATGTGAACTTTTACCAAACAATGGCCACTGCAGAACAGATATAGGAAAGTTTTTGTACCTGACAGCTGCTAACACACCCGACATAGCTACTGATGTAGAAATATTGAACAGAAAGATTGGTTCACCATCACAGAGTGACTAGATAGCTGTCAAAAGAGTTGCTAGATACTAAAAGGGAATGATGGACTTAAAGGTAAGACTGCCAGCCAGCAAGAACCCAAGGGTTGTGGGGTACACAGATGCAGACAGGGAAGAATATAGCACAGACTGTAAGTCCACAAGTAGTTTCCCATTTTTGCATGGTGATGTTCCCATTTCGTGGGCTAGTTTTAAGCAAGGTGTTGCAGCTTTGTCTTCCACAGAATCAGAGTTTGTTGCAGCAGAAGCAGCATGCAGAGCACTGCCACGGCTGGAGAAACTGTTGGAAGGAAGACTTCAGAGCAGAAGATAATTAGAGTTGCATCAAACCGTCATGGAGTGAGAAAATGAACTTGTGCACCAAGCACATCAGCAGGAGGTACCAGGGGGTGTATGTATGACCAGACCAAGGATGGTGTTGCCCCAATGACCTGCTTGCCTACTGCAGAAATGACAGCCGGCATCCTGACCAACACCTAAGAGTTCACATTAGAAGCTGAGGAGCAAGATGGGGCTTGTTGAAAAAGGTTGCATGCAGTCTTGGGAAGTGGCATTGGAAATGTTTACAATCCTGCATGCAGATATGACAAATGGCCACCTGGGAGGAAAAAACCTCCTGTCTAATGAACTTGCTTTCATGTTTGTCCCTTATTGGCCAATTAGCAGATCTTTTCATTTCTGTGTTAGAATACACTTCTCTTGCTTAATTAGAATACTTGCTGGTTCTCTGGTTCTGAGTTTTTAATTCTCTTGGGACCAGAATGCCTAAGAGAGAGGGATCCATTTTCTGATTTTGCTTCTTTTAATTTTCCTCATTCCTTCAACTAACCTCTGGATATTTTTCTCACATCTGCAGGTGGCAGTGAGTAAACTTTCTTTTTACCTTACATAAGTGCCTGAGTGATTTTTTGTGTGCTGGTCAATGCAGTGAGGGTTTGGATAATTGTAGTTTAATTCTAACTCCTCGGTAACTGGTTTTCCATTGAGAAAAAAAGGACCTGAAAGTACTGTATTCCTGATGCTACTACAAATCCCATTTTCCAACAAACTGAACCAAGGACCACCTCTTTTTTGGTGATTTAGCTCCTTTTCACTCTTTCATGAGGTAGATCTCAGGAGCAGCAAGCTGTGTCTCCCACCCCTACATACCTCTTAGCCCAATCCATCATTAATAATAATAATAAAAACATCACTATGGAAACTTACACACTCAAACAGACTCTGAGTAGTGACCCTTGGAAAACAGGCAGGGTTCTCCAGCTCCATCCAGACATGAATCATTTTTCTTTGCATACTTTAAAGGAATTACCAGTGTGATGCAAGGCGGTCACTGCCAAGCACATCTATGGATCTGCAAGTCATTTCCATAAATCAGAGGCATTGGGTCCAGCAGAGAAGGGGGCCCCCACCCCCACCCGAAGATGATGGAGCTCTCTTTGAACATATAATGAAGTGTTCCAGAGGCTGCAGTTATTTTTCTGCTTGTTAAGGATTTCCCCCCTTTTTCTAGCTTTTGAATTTGATTTTAAATTAAAATGTCGCCAAAAGAATGTTTTATTGGCGATCACTGTTATGATAAATTTATGCCTCAATAATTACTTTTCACATAGTATTGATTCCCACTGGCAAGTCCTTTAACTCTCTCTCTCTCTCTCTCTCTCTCTCTCTCTCTCTCTCTCTCTCACACACACACACACACACACACACACACACACACACACACACGCACACACGCACACACACACACACCACAGCAGAAGGATAACAAGAGTCTTTAAAATGTGCAGGGGTGACCATAAGGAATTGAATGAGTTCTTGAAAGGAGAAGGCTTGGATCTGGGTAAATGGAGTGATTAAAAACAGACAGATGCCCAA
This sequence comes from Phrynocephalus versicolor, assembly GCA_023846285.1. NCBI lineage: Eukaryota > Metazoa > Chordata > Lepidosauria > Squamata > Agamidae > Phrynocephalus > Phrynocephalus versicolor. The sequence goes on along the minus strand of JAHTLZ010000379.1, from coordinate 15,348,597 downwards.
TCAAAGCCACTTTGATAGAGAAACCTTCTCACCCTGAAAAAGAAAAAGAGTGCTTCAGAAGGTATGTTGCTAGAAAGGATAGTAAAAAAGGGGGAAAAGAATCAAAGAAAAGGCAAAAAAGAAATCAAAGGGTAGGTATAGATATTAAGAAATCAACATGGGAAGACAAAATGGAAGATCATTTGAGAGATATAGAGGTCAACATTTCGTGATGCCTATATTCAGACATGAAGTGATGAATCCAACTTTTCTGTCCTGTGATTCAAAGCAATAATGTTGTTTGGCGGAGTGTGTATGTGTGTGTGGGGGGGGAGGGGTGGTTTTGATTAAGATAGAGCTATTATCTGCAACCATTTAAATCAATAGGAGTTGAGGTGCTTGTTTCAGCACAATATAGATTGTGCCATCGTTTATTAATCAGATGTTAAAACACTGGATTTTAAAATTTGATTTTAATGATGACAGCTGAGCTGGCGGAGGCTTTTGAGAAAATGTTTTAGTAGGGATGTCGCCATTGTAAACAACCCATGTGTGCTCCTCTATTCAAAATGTGCTGAACAGGCTGCACCAGATGATGAATATTTTTTTCTTGTTACTTGATCAAGATAAATGGCTATGCTAAATAGTTTCTAATTATAACCTGTTATAACATGCCATAGCATTTAAACTCTCAATTAATTAATTAGTTTAAAGAAATGGTTCTCTAAGTGTAAAGTTAAGTGCTTCTATAAGCAAGTGGGGATAGTTGCCAGAAACAGAAAGAAAACATGTTCATTTTTTAGAGTTCCTGCATTCTCTAAGGCAGCCTTCCATGATCTTGAGTGTCCAGAAATAGTCAGGAAACATCATCCCCATTATTTTTATGCTGCCTGAGAACAATGGTAGGTATAATCCAATAATATCTGGGGATCCAAGTTTGGGAAACGTTGTACTCCACCACTAGGATGTAATACCAGCACAACTCCTTTTCTCAGCTACTTTAATAGGTAAAGTTTCCGGCTGTTGTTGTTGTTGTTGTTGTTGTTGTTGTTGTTGTTGTTGTTGTTGTTGTTGTTGTT
>JAHTLZ010000379.1:15308816-15346905 GCA_023846285.1 Phrynocephalus versicolor | reverse complement strand
ATCTATCTATCTATCTATCTATCTATCTATCTATCTATCTATCTATCATCTTAAAAATCATTATTACTGTAGCACTGATCACATGCATAGCTTTTTATGGTTACACAGGAAGACACGTGACTTTCCCACACAAAAACATGTTCATGTTTTTAAGACATCAGCACAGCAAACAGTTACACTGTGTCTGAAGTGTAATGCTTTACTGGCTGTTGATAAGGCATCAAAGAGTTTGTGAACTTGACTTAATGAGAACAAAACAGGCCACTGAATATGAGTCAAGGTTGCAGAAGAATGTGGTTGTCTTTATATGCTGACAAATCACCTCTGATTTATGGCAACCCTAATGAATGAGATTTCTCCAAACTGTCCTGCCCTTGCCTCACCCCCCATCTCCTGCAAACCCAAACTTCTGGCTTTCTTTAGAGTGTCAATCCACCTCATGTTTGGTCTTCCAATTTTCCTGCTGACTTCCACCTTTCTCGGAATGATTGTATTTCCAAAGAATTTTACTTCCTCACAATGTGCCCAAAGTAGGACAGACACAGTGTTATCATTTTTGTCTCAAGAAACAGTCCAGGCTTGGTTTGATCTAGGACACCCCTTTATTATTATTATTGCAGCATCAAATAGTGAATCTACCATTATTTTTGCCAAGAGATTGGTCTATTAACAATCCTGCTATAAATCGTTTGCTGTTATTCTCACTGGATTAGCTGGGATCCCATGAGAAGAAAATGGATCTATTGGGGTTATAAGAGTTGTTCTCGTCTGTTACTAGCACTTATATTATTTTGCTGGGGGGAGAGAGTGTGTGTCCTAAAATGGACAACTCCCAGAAATCAAGAACTATTAGTACTAACAGGACAAATCTATCTATGAGCATTGCTATTGACCTCCTCCCCACGGTCGTAGGAGTTGGCTATTATAAAACACAGGCTGCCAGACTGATCCCTTGACCTGACTCTGTAAGGTTGTTTTTAAATTCATGGTCCTATCTATCCACTTCATTATTCACATCAATACTGCAACTTTTATTCATTAATTGCATGTCTTCATATGATGCACTTGAGAGGTAAGTTGGCTATAGGCAGAATGAAATACAATGTGTGTAGGTCCAATGCATGCACTTGCCACAGGAGGCCTTCTACCTCCAAAGATGGACTTTTTCAGCCCAGTCACTTTGCCTGGAACATGCCGCTCTCCCACAAAGTGTTGGGAAGTGATGAATGAAGCAGTAGATTGCTCTGACAGAGACACAAGCAGTCATTTCACAGTGCCTGGATCACGTCAAAAGCCTGGGATGGGAACCAGAAGCCATTACACTGCTCAGGGTTGTTTGTCTTCTTTTCTACATGTTTATGAACATAAAGAGTAACCATCCAGTAATGGAGTAAAGCAATAACCAAAACTGAAAAGGGCCCCCTCCCCTTCATCACTGATCTGGCACCTTCTATAAGGTTGACTGGGACACAGTGCTCTGGAAGCAATGGGTCAGGGTGGGTGCATTATTGTCTCAGGGTCCTTCAGTCCTCAAGACTAGATGATCCCCACTTTACGCACTGTAACTCCCAGAATCCAACCCTAACCCTAACCCCCCCACACCACCAGTCTCCTGCAGGAGAATCCTTCCGAGCTTTTATGCCAGATGTGACCATGTGTGCGCTCTTTCATCCCACACGAGTCCTCCTTGCTCGGCTAGGGATATACCTGCACATGCACTGATGTAGGTTGAACTCTGCAGATCTGGGACTCAGCCATAAGACAGCAAGTTTTATGGTACAGCAGCAAGTGGCAGCATCTCTCACACCCTCTATCATGATGAGGCATGGGTGCAAGTTCCCTTTAAATAAGGAGGGGGGAATGTGCTCCTCAGGGGAGAAAAAAAAGTAAAAGTATCTCCCCCCCCCGGCCAAAAAAAAGTAAAGTAAAGTAAGGTTGGGAGATTTTTGTCATCTATTTTCTTTCACCAGTAGATTCAACTCAAGAATTTGGTGTCCTCTATAGGCTTTCTATAGGGCATTCAGAATTGCCAGCTTGCAAGAGAGAATCCTTGCAGGTTCAACCAGATGTGGCTGCAGTATTGGAGCCAGAGCACATCCTTAACCTCCTGAAGACCCCCTGGCATCAACTGGGAAGCCACTGCCGGTCAGTGTCAAGAGCAATGGGCTGCATGGACCAATGTATGGGCAGCTCCCAAGGTTCAACTGGCAAATATGCCCCACAACACAATGTTGCATCATGGAGTTCTTTTCTTCTGGATTCTGTTGCTGGGTTATGCCATCAAGTAGCCTCTGATTTGTGGCCACCCTATGAACGAGCCGTCTCCAAAAGGTTCTGTGCTCAATTGCCCTGCTCAGATCAAGGCTGTGGCTTCTCTTAGAGAGCCAGTTGCTCCTCCTTGGCTCCTCTTCTGTTCCTGCTGCCTTCCATCTTTTCTGGCATTATTGTCTTCTCCAGAGAATCCTGCCTTCTCATGGCATGCCCAAAGTAGGACAGCCTCCATTTCATCGGTTTTTGCCTCCAGAGATAGTCCATGTTTGATGTGCTCTAGGACCCACTTTCAGCTCTTGGTCATGTACATTGAATGTGTGGTGACATTTAATTCTTGAATTAACATCTTTAGATGAGCCTTCCCTAATGTGATGCTTTCCTAAAGCATTGGACTCCCCTTCCCCCAACCTGAGAGTGATAGAAATTGCAGTCCAACATGTGAAATTGATTGAGTTATTCATTTTATTTCTTGGATGTCTACGCTGTTCCCATCAGTGCCATAGGCACTACCCTGAGCAGTCTTATAAATATAAAACATAAAATGGATAACATAAAACTTAAAAGCATTAAAAACAACTGCAATGGTCACGAGCTTAGGGTAAGCCTGGTTGAAGACAGGCGCCTTTTGTAGATCTAATGGCATGACAGCTGAAAATGATGCTACAGCCTGTATTAGAAGGAGTTACATCTTAATGGTAATTTTGGCTGTTTAAAGCCCTTAAGAGACAGAAGCAAGGAAGATCAAAGAAGTAATACTTAGGGCTGAGTCATACAAGGTGCTGATCAGTTCAGACATTCATCTTCCTGCTTGTGTAAATCCGGCAATTAGAGATGGATCTGTCCTCTGTGTCATTTTCTGTTCGGTAATCCTGGATCTGGAAGAGACCCAAAGATCTGCTGCTCTGATCTTGTGCCCTGAGCTGGGATTCAATAGGCATTAACGCTCTTCCAGCTTAAAGTGTGCCACAAGCAGAGTACAGGAGCAAACAGGGAGCTCCATGCCAGGGATGCCTGCCAAATTGAAGGGAGGGCCTAGTAAATGGGTTAAAATGTGTGCTCTTGCAGCGAGTTTATTTTTATATCCCACTGAAGTCAGCTCAGCAATCTCTGTATTGGCTTCACCCTTTGCCAAGGGCAATCCTAGCTATGTCAACTCACAGCTAAGCCCCACTGAATGAATTGATTGGGCTTTACTCCTGGTCAAAGGGTTTGTAAGATTACGGCAGGGGTATCCAAACCTTTTGCAAGGAGGGCCAGATTTGTTGAGGTAAAAATGTGTGTGTGGGGGGGTGACCATTCAGCCACATTTGGCCCCTGGGCCAGACTTTGGACAAGTCTCTATAACATGCAAGGAGGCAGGGAGGATGCTGCAGCAACGGAGCCGGGGGTAGGTAGGCTGGGCAGGTGGCTGGTGGGGTGGACAGAGGCAGGGAGGGCAGGCAAACCATAAAACTGCAACCTGATGCTTCCATCCGGTATGGGGAGAGGCCAGCTGGCAGGGATGCATGATAGGATGAGATGGTGGGGAAAAGAGGCCACGGGCCACTTGAAATTTGAAAACAGGCTGCATTTGGACATGCCTGGATTATGGCCTTACTCTATTTCCTTCTTAACAACACAAGATGACAAAGAAACATGGGGTATTTATTATTTATTTAGCCAATCCTTCCCCCAAAGAAAGAAGAAAGAAGCAGTGCTGCGAGTGATCATGGTCTATATCTTGCATGCTTTAAAGCTAAGTACATATTAGCTTGAGTTCTGTAACCTGGTTTTCTCCCCAAGGCCCAGGCCTATATGAAGCACTCAGGAAGAGGAATTGTTCCTGACCATGTGCAGAATGCTTTCCCCATGCCATTGAAATGTTCATGGCCTGCCCATATACATATAAGATTCATCAACAGGGCTTATAAGCAAATTGTTCTTACTGTTGTAAGAGTGAAGAAACAAAATTAAATAATTGATCATTTGCTGCCTCCAAAAGTCACCTAATTGTCCATACAGGATGGCTATTTGACCCTTTCATGGCTGTGTCTGCCTTATGTCCTAGATCAGTGTAGGCAAATCTATGGCACGGGTGCCAAAGGTGGCACTCAGAGTGCTTCCTGTGGGCACCCGACACTGCCCTTTCACAGCCACCTGTATTCAGGTTAAATTAAGAACATAAGAACATAAGAAGAGCCATGCTGGATCAGGCCAAAGGCCCATCTAGTCCAGCTTCCTGTATCTCACAGTGCCCCCACCAAATGTGTCCGGGAGCGCACGAGATTAGATATCTGTCTCCTGATACCACTCTCCTTCATCTGGCCCTTGAAGTACCTCGGTTTTAAGCATAGCTGTAATTTAAGTTGCAGTTTGGGAAAAGTTAGTGGGTTTTGAATCGCAGTTTGGAGCACTCCGTCTCTAAAAGGTTTGCCATCCCTGTCCTAGGCAGTAACTCTCTTTGAGAGCGGAACCTCCAGTGCAGACCTACTCAGCCTAAGCCAGTGTGAATCAGGCTCCAAAAGAAAATGATGGAGTGGTCTTTTCATGAAAAAGACCTTTTGCCTTAATGGCCTCTAAACAAATGTATTATCCTGAGTGATAGCCTAAGCGAAAAGAGGAGGCGATACCCTGATGGAAATACTAACCCTAAGGCTGAGTAACAGGGGACGGGGGGGGGGGATTCCAGAGCACCCCTTTTGCCAGACCCTCGTAATACAGCGTCAACTGTCTTGCAGCTTGCATGAGCTCTAATTTATAACTCACAAATAACTTCCCTCTTATGGCTGCCGTGATTCATGGGGCGCCCTGTCGGGGAGGATGGATTTGTGAGTGACGGCTTCTCTCCACAATTTACCAGGTACGCACACTGCAGGCCCATCGAGGCCTGATTTATGGGCCAACCTGAGCGAAGGGGGCTTGGGCTGTGTGCTTCGCCAGGATTTGGGCAGATGCCGTCTGAAAGGGAGGCGGGGAAGGATTGCAAACCACCCTGCTAGGCTAAGCTACCAGATTAAAAAGCCATCAAGTGGCAATGAAAATTCAGAAACAACTGTTCTCCCAGCCTGCTCTGCATCCAAATAGCAATTTAGAGGCAAGAGAGCACATTTCTTTGTTATTGCTGATGGGTTGGGATTTTTTTTCCCTCCCCTGCTCTCCTCTTTTCTCAATCTGGGGGAGGAAGCGTCTGTTTAATAATGGAATATCAGGAAACCTACTGTTAAAGCCTAGCATTTCTAGCATATAGTAAAGCAATACCTGTAAAGCTCCCCACCACCACCACCACCAAAGCTCCTATTGCACAAAACCGTAGAACTGGGAAACAAGAAGATAAAATACATCACTACTTTGAGATCCTGGACAGGCCAGCTAAGGTGAAAGGTAGGTAACTACTGTCCAGGTGTCTCATGCACATGCATGCCAGCTGTCCAACTCAGGGCGAGTTAAAAGCTTTAGTCACAAATATACTCTCTTTTTAAAACAATCCAAATGTGACATTGAAATCTGAATGCTCCACACAATGGTTTTGTTTTATTCCTCAGTCTTCAACCCTTTAGACCTCTTTGGACATTCAGTGTGTTAGACTTCCTGGTATTTCTCATTGAACGGAACTGCAGAATGCGGAGTGGTTTAGGAGCCAAAGGTTGGGGATTTGATTCCTTGACAGGGGCTGGGTTAGCTGATCCATGGGTCCCTTCCAGCTCTGCATTTGAGGATGAAGATGACAATGATGATTTTGGCAGGTACTGGATTAAAAAAAACCCCAGCAGTTCTTAATACTGTATTAAATATCAAATGCCGTGTGCTCTACTTCCCTGAACATCCCTTTTGGCAGAGCAAGGGGTGGCAGGTATTCCTGGGAGAGGATAATGGGGGCTGTGGTATGCATTGTATCATCTCTCCTCTCTCTAGCACAGGGGTTCCTGACCTTGGGTTTCCTTGGACTAAAACACCCAGAAACCTTCTCCACTAACTGTGCTGGCCAAGATTTCTGAAAGTGATCATCCAAGAACATCTGGGCCCACAAGGGTGGGAGCCACTGTGATAGTTCAATCCCACCAGGATGTCCAATGCATTTAAGAAGGGAGTTTCAGGAGGGGAGAGAACATGTACCTGTTCTGTACCTACATTCAGCTATACTGTAATGGGAAATTTCACAGTCTCATTATGATGATTTGCCTTGATAGTAATCCCTAGTTCAGGAATGTGGAATGCACGACTTTCCATACATTGCTAGACTGCAGCGTCCGTCCGTTTGAGCCGGAACAGTCAGTGGTGGGGGATGATGGGAGTTGCAGTCCAATAACACCTGGAAGGCCACCATTTCCCCTCTCCTCTAAATAAATAACATCCTTTTTAACCAAAAGTTGCATTGACAATAAATGCAGGTTCTTTTCCTTTACATTTCCTCCCCCATACAATAGCTTTGATGCTCACAGAGAACACTGGACCTCGGTCCAGAATGAAGATATGGCACCCTCGTTACCTTTGTGGGCAAGACAGCACAAATCTCTCCCAGTCTCTTTGCTATCCTTTGTCATTTGTAAACTGGAACTTATCTCACAAGGACTCCATATAAATGAGCATGATAATAACTGCAAATCATCTGGTCTTTTAAAGGACCTATGCAAAACAGAGTTTTAAAAAACTGCTAGAGAAAGAGGAGGAGGATGAAGAAGAAGAAGATGAAGGAGAGATAAGAGACATGGAAGATAAAATGTTCAGGAACATTTCAATTTCTTATCCTTTTTCAAACAGAACCATTTCCTAATTTTGTCCCATTGTGAGGAAGAGGCTTTTCAATCAGATGATATCCCCAAAAGGAAACCTACCAGATTTAACATGGGGTTCTCAAGTAAGGCTGGACTGCCACCTATTGAACTCATATCAGTACTACATGTAGTTGTAACCACTACTGATGATACCATTAGCAAGAATGAGGATTTAATGTAAAACTTATCACAATACTAACTCATCTTTTCAAACTGTTGTTATTTGGCATGGTGATCTTGTGTTAATAGATAGCTCCCATAACCTACAAATGACACATAGCCAACCTATGTGCTGAACTTGTTCTCCGTGTGCACAGTATTAGCCTTTCCCCCAAACTTTAGAATGCACACTACTTTTAAAATGTCCTTTGAATAAAAGTGAATGTTGCTTTCCTCCATGGGAGTAGATCATAAATTGATCGCAGTTATAGCAAACAAAGCATACAAGCATCTTAATCTGACCAGTTAAGGATCTGGGAATAAGCTTCACCTCTTTGAAGCCCTCCCTCTCCCCAAATGCTTACTGGAGTTGAACTTGAGATTCTTCTATTGAATGCTATGACTGTGAAGCCTTGTGTCATGCAGAGAAATCCCCCAGTTACCACCCTTCAGTAGCTGGAGGTAGTAATGGGATTTCACTCCCCTCCAAGTTCTCAACAGAGGTCCAAAATAGAGTAGAAGAAGATGCCACCCTTATCTTCACCAGTGATTGGCATCATCGTTGGACCTCCCACATAGGAAGGCCACTCAGGAGAAATGCCTGGTGGCCTCTTTCACAGAAGGAGAACGTCAAACCCGATACCCACCACAAGCTGAATTAAGGGCCTTGGAATTTCTGCCCATGTTTTGCTGGAATGTTCAGTGAATTAGATACCTGGCCACAGAGCCAAAGGTGGGAATTTTAGTTCCCTATTGTGTGTCTCAGGAGAAGAGCCAGCCGGTGTAGCTGTGGGCATGCTGCACAGTGCTGGGCACCCTTAGAAGAGAACACAGAACCACTTCCAAGCACTCTATGCCTAGGAAATCCTGAGAAGAGTGGTCATAAATTGGAATCCGCTTGACAGCCCATAGTGGTGGTGGTGGTGGTGGTGGTGGTGAGAAGCACAAACACTGTATGAGGAATCCACAATGTGGATATATGAGTGTGGTGGTGGGAAAATCCCTGCCCATTATTCCGAACAGTGATTGGAGACAAAAAGGACATTTTCCTTGCAGAGAGCAGTTCACAGAGGTGTGAAAAAAGATGTTAGAGGCCATCAGGGAACAAGGTGATAGTTTTTCTTCCTTTCCACAGTAACCATCCTGCTGCTTCTAGGAAATGTAGAGCAGGACATGTCATTATTCTCCTGACATTCTGACGAATAATGCCTCTGAGCTGACTAAGGAGCCTAAATCCATTTGCTAGTCTCAACTCAAGATAGCCCTCTGAATTAATGGAATTAAAGGAACTTACATAACTGCTGACTGGCACAGATTCCATTCATTGAATGGGTTTACTCAAGTTGAGACTAACAACTGGATTTAATCCAGAGACTATTTAGCTGCCATGATTGCTACCTGCAATCTGTCCCCCATGCAATTGTTTCTTCCCCATTCAAAATACTTCATCCAGAAACGCTGTAATCTCTCATGAGAGACAATTCCATACATCAAATGAAAAAGTGCTTCCTTTTATCTGGTTGGAATAAGATGTGGTGGTGGAAGATGGAAGGAATAGTCTTTTATGACTTATGACTAAGACTGTTATGTCCTTGGAAGGCAGGCCTGGATGCCGCACATTATAGGATCCTCTAGGACAGGCCTGCCCAAAGTCCGTCCCGGGAGCCAAATCCGACCCGTCGGGCCATTCTGATTGGCCTGCAGCTGGCTGGCCCGCCCCTCCCTCCCCCTCCTTCGCTTATGGGTCAGTGGATGGGGCTTTCAGTGGGATGGCAGGGTCGGGGAGCAACTGGCCCCTGGCACATTCTCAGCCACCAAATCTGGCCCTCCTTACAAAAAGTTTGGGCACCCCTGCTCTAGGAAATATGGGTGACCTCCCTAGATTTGTCAAAGAAAAAGTATACTTATATCCATAGATGGCTACTTCAAGTAATGTTGTCACTGCCCCCAGTAGCTGTACCATGTGATGTGAAATGCAAATCCCAGAAACCTTGCAATGTTCCAGAGAGCTGCTTTATAGATTTTTCCCCAACCTGAAATCCTCTATAGATGTTAGACTACAGCTCCCATAATTCCCTAGCCCAAGTGGTCTATGACTGAGGTGACAGAAGATAGTCCACCACATATGGAGGATGCCAGGCTGGATAAGGACACTGTAGAGCAGTGGAGCAATCTTTGCCTTCTGCTGATGCCTATATTCACCTGTCTCATGGAAAGTAATGAACTCAGTGCATGGATTCACCATGCCCTTATGGAGGCTAAACTATTGGTACTGCTACATTGGAAAGGCAAATTCCCACCCATCCTTACTTAATGCAATGAGGACCTTACATGTTTTTCATCATGCAAACACCATGGATACCTGCTGGTCAGCTTCCATTGAAATTTATGCCTAGATTCTTTTTTTTTTTTTGGAACACTGGGATTTGTTTTGGTTTGGTTTTTGTTCTAATGTCTCCATTATTGTTCTATCTCTGGCCCTCAGCCTCCACTATTTGATAAATTGTTTCCAGCTATTCGAATGAGGGGTGGTGTTCTCTTTTCTTCACTTTAATATTGAGCTTTTTTCCCATGCTCTTTTTAAGATTTAATCCAAGGAAAAAATGATTTTTTTAAAAAAATAGTCTCCCTCACATGGTTTTTCTTGAGGTATTTGAGTAGAAGAACTCAGAGAGGATAACAAAGCAGCACCATTCCTTTTAATAAATATTTTATTGCAATGTTAAAGTCTTCAATGACTCAATGCAATCTAAAACCAATAATAAAATTAAAATTAAAAGCAAACAATTCAAAAAACAACAAAATTGCAAGAGCTGACGGCAAGAACCACAACTATTGCAGAGAAGGTACATTCGTCTTTAAGCAGAGGCTGGATGGCCATCTGTTGGGAGTACTCTGACAGGGGTTCCTGCATGGCAGAGGGTTGGACTGGATGGCCCTTGAGGTCTCTTCCAACTCTATGATTCTATGATTCTATGAAGCTTCTGTCACTGTCAGTCTATGGCAATCTTCCACTGGGATCAACACCAAGCTAGAGGACCACAAGCCACCCACTCTTGTTCGCCTACCCCAGGCATGTCCAAAGTCAGGCCCAGGGGCCAAATGCAGCCCATTTTCAAATTTAGAGTAGCCCACAACCTCTTCTCCCCACTGGCTCAGCCTGTCATGCATCTCCGACAGCTGGCCCTTCTCCATACCAAATGGAGATGTCAGCTTGCAGTTTTACGGCTAGCCTGCCCTCCCTGCCTCTGTCCACCCCCACCCACCCCCCAGACACCTTCCCAGCCAACCTTCCCCCAGCTCCGTTGCTGCAGTGTCCTCCCTGCCTCCTTGCATGTTATAAAGACTTGTCCAAAGTTTGGCCTGGGGGCCAAACACGGCTGAATGGTCGACCCCAACACATTTTCACCTCATCCAACCTGGCCCTTCTTGTGAAAATTTTGGACACCCCTGGGCTACGCAATGAAGAAACCTACCTTCTGTCGGGTCCATTTATTCCTGCCTCCATTAGTCCAGTGTATATGCAAATGCTTGTTTGCTTGCCTGCCTGACTGTGTGTGCAAGTGTGTGTGTGTGTGTGTGCCAATGTATGTATCCACCGGCTCTGCCTTTTTAACCCTTGATCTAACCACCATTGGCTACCATGTTTTCGGCCCCACACATTGCAATGAGGACCAGCTGCCAGTACTGGGAACCTTTTAGCCAAGTAGCTGAAGATTCCCATCTTCCCTGTGCTTATTGGGACTGGATGTAGGATTAGCAAGGTAAGGGGGGGGCTAAACTCTATATGATTTCATGATTAGCTTTGTTCTGTCCTTGCCTATGCAGATAAAGGACTGTATCATGAAAAGCAGGTAGAAGGCTTAGGAGGAGAAGTGTTGAATGCCATGCAGTGACAGCCCACCACCATATGATTTTATTGAGCACTGTTTCCTTAAAAGCAAGGAACCTACCCTCTTTTTCTATGGCATCTTTTCTCCCCCTTTCCTTTGCTCTGGATCATTTAAATACTGTACATCTGATGCTGCCCTGCCATTATCCTTGAACCCAGGCTCATGTAAACAAGCCCTCTTAAAGCAAAGCACTTTCTTTTCTTGGAACCATCAAGGTCACCGTTTTCTCTGGGACAGTGGTTCTATTTTTAGTTCAGGGGCTGTGAATTTAATTACGAGTGAAAGCTATTGGCTCCAATAACCTTGATGGCAGACCTGAGTCCATTTGCTTACATTTGCACAGAAGATTTATTTGAAAGATAAGGTAAAATTGTGGTATTCAATTGCTCTCCACAAGCCATGATGTTCAGCTTTTGATTCCCCCCAACTACATACAGTATACGTACAGTTAGAATTTGAAACATTGCTTTAGAAAGTAATTAGCTATAGTTGTAGTTCCAAGGACCAGAAAGTAGTTGGTACTATGTTACAATTCGTTTTTAAAAAGCTCTATACTTTTCCATTTCCTAAGTAACTAACATACTCATAGCTATCTTTGCAGTTGCTTTAAATAAATCATGAGTCCTACAAACTCCTGTCCTGTCATACAAAACACACTGTGTACCCCATCCACTTTTTTTTGTCATTCAACTAAAGATTCAAAACAGAAAAGAGTTCATTTTATTTCTGTTCTTTCAGCTGTTTCCAAAACATAACCTCTTAAACACAAATTACTCATGATGATGAAAGAGGGGTACATGAAAAATGTGTGTTTTTGTGTGTGTGTTGTCATTTAGCCCCTCCATGACACTTTCAGAGGCTTTCCCTACAAAAGAAAGCCTGTGCAGTTCTGATAATGATTTTTCCTTGTCCTCTATCATTTCCCGCTTTTGTATTAGACTGATTCTGTGTTGCCTTGCCCCCCCCTCTTTGGGCGGTGGGGGGGTAGTTTCAAAGCATTATTTAGGGCTTTTGGAATGCCCCAACGACAAATGAAAAAACATGATTGGGAAACACAAAAGAGGCATTCCCTTTCACATAAAACAAAGGACTGTTACATGAAAAATATGAACACGAAAGAAGCATGAACCAAAAGAACCTGAAAGAAACACGAAATTCTTGCTATACACATCCATAATCTCAACATATGCTCAATGCAGGAGCACAAGGCAAGCAACTTTTGAAGCCTATGGAAGCGTTATCTTTTAGTGAGACAAAAGCCACAAATATAAAACTTTACAGTTTGATGGCAAAATGAATTAATTTATTCCTACTTAAGTTACCATTATAATGTAACTTTTCATTCCAGCTTGTTAAGGAACTAATACGCAACAGCTCATTTTTTGTAAATTCAAAATTCTATTTACAAAGCAATGGAAGCAATTCTAGAAGTTGTAAATTGCCCTGCTGACTCTGTGACAAAGGGGAGTCTCTACTTTCAAACCTACAAAAGTAGGGCAGCTTTTAGGAAGGAGAGATGGGTGGATCCATATTTCTTGGACTACAACTCCAAACACAAATTTGCAAACCTCAAATATGAAGTAAGGCTATTAGCTTGATTTCATTAAATAGGAATGTGTGGAAGAGCTAGAGAGAAAAAGAGCCTAGAGAAAAGAAGACTGAGGGGGTGACACGATAGCACTTTTCAAATATTTGAAGGGCTGTCATGGGGCAGGATCTGTTCTCTATCATCCCAGAGTGCAAGGCACACAACAATGGGCTCAAGTTAAGAGAACCCAACTTTCAGCTGAATATCAGAAAAAACTTCCTGTTGGAGCAGTATGCCAGTGGAGCCAATGACCTCAAGGGGTGGTGAGCGCTCCAACATTGGAGGCCTTCAAGAGAATCTTGGATAACCACCTGGCAGATATCCTTTGATCTGCATTCGTGCATGGAGCATTATCATTTTTCACATGATCACAGCCAAACAGGATACACAGGGTCTGCCGAAGTGTTTCTATATTCCAGCATGAAGAGCAGTTGCATACTCCACTCTGTGATCATCTTGAAATAAGACAAACACCCTGATTTGGTCCATTTCCCCATTGTTGTTGTTGTTGTTGATGATGATGATGATGGTGGTGGTGGTGGTGGTGGTGGTGGTGGTGATGATGATGATGATGATGAATAAAATGCTGGTTTTTGATGTTTTAAGGAAAAGGGATGGTTAATTTTTTATTTTTAAACCAATATTTTAAATTAATTAATTAATTAATTAATTAATTAATTAATTAATTAAAATATTTTAACCCTTCTTTTTCCTTAAAATGTCCAAAACCAGCATTTAAAACTAATAGGGGTGAGTATAAAAATATAAAAAAGATCAAACAAATATACTAAGAACATAAGCTAACACATTCAACATTTTAAGGCATAACAATCCATTTTAAAAATGCATTCAGGCAGTCAATTACTTAGGGAAAGCTTGCCTGAAGAGGAAGGCCTTGACATGCTTGCGGAAAGCCACAGAAAATATGGCCAGTCTGGGCTCATGTGGGAGGGAGTTCCAAAGTCTGGAAGCAGCAACAGAGAAGCCCCCCCCCGTACCCACTAAACGCATCTGCAAAGGTGGCAGGACTGAGAGAAAGCACTTTGCTGAGAATCTTAACTCCCAAGCAGGCTCATAAAGGAAGATGGAAGATTGCTTGATCCCAAGCTGCTTCAGGCTTTAGGGGCTTGAACCAGAATGTTGAATTCAGCCCCCCAAACAGGTCAGCAGACCAGAGGGAAGGGTGGTGGCATCTGAAGACAATGCGCATGCCTGACTTTAAAAGCCTACAAATTTACTGTAAATGTGTGAACATACTAGCTTTGAATGAATGCTCTTCCTGTCTCCAGTATGAAGCTTCACATCAAGATACGCAAAACTTATTATCATTATTATTATTTTAAAAAGAGCTTTCAGTTATCCAGTACACCTGATTATCGAAAGCTACGGATGCTCTAAAGGTATTGTGGTAGGTAACAGTGCATTGTCAGTCCATATAATTTATGAGAGAAATCTGAAATAGTTGGCAAATTTCACTCAAATTAATGGCCATTTGTACCTTAAAGGTAAATGGAAACATTCATGGTTTGTCTTTTTTTCCCCTTGCCTCTAATATTTCCAACTTTCAACTGTGGCTTTTAAGTCTTGAAACCTGATGCAAGAGCGCCCTCTGCTGACATTAGCATAATGCTTCGTGTATGTTCCTTGAGCTCTCTCTTTTTTGAATATTAGCATCATATTGCATTGCTCCTTGGTTGAAAACAGAAACCTATAACAAAAATGGACTCTCTGTGTCTTGAGAATTAGCAAATGAAAGAATCTGCCTGGCTTTGCCATCTTAGAACTCGTTAGTTCCATTTCCCACTCCTTCTCCTCCCCACAACATATTTGTTTAAAAGTGGTCTTTTAATCTCTCCACTCCACCATTCACTTGCACTCATTGGGAATCGGAGCGCCCTATTTAAAACTTTGCATAATATATCATTTTCACAGTTATATTAATCATGAGCTTTAAAAGAACAGTGTTTTATATTGCTTTGTTTGTAAAGCTTGTTTCCATCATAGCAAAAAAAAAAAATTCTCTTGAAGAGAGAAAACCTTTCTTGAATTAGGGGAAGCAAGCTTTCTCCTAATTATGAGTGGCCTGAATAGGATTCTAAACTGAATTGTTGTGCCTTACTGCTTTGAATATGTTTCAATGTTGCTTCAATTTACCATAATTTCCTGTGGTATTTGTCTGATCCTTTTTAACGTTTGCAATTTTATTGTTTTTAGCTTTAAATATTGTCTTTGAGGGATGTAAGCTGCCTTGGTGTCCTACTAAAGGAGAAAGATAAGGAACAAATGTTTTAGCTAAATAAAAAAAAAGATGAAAATTGAAATACACAAAGTATTTTAAATTTTTGACACTGCCTCCAAGAAGTGGCGGTAATTTATAGCCATTATAATAGCCAGTAATGGATCTTTCCCTTCACAAATCTGTCTAATCTTTTCAAGCCATATCAACAGTTGACCCCTTGGTTGAACCCAGTGTTCTGTGATCATGCACTTCTTTTTTGCCCATCCTAATACTTCCATCACTTCATAGTATGGATTTCATAAGAGCCTCATGGCGCAGTGGTTAAATGCCTGTACTGCAGGTAAAACTGTGCTCACGACCTGGGGTTCAATCCCCAGTAGCCGGCTCGTGGTTGACTCAGCCTTCCATCCTTCTGAGGTTGGTAAAATGAATACCTAGCTTGCTGGGATGGGGAGGGGGGAATGTGTAGCCTTCATAATTAAACTGTAAACCACCCAGAGACTACTTGAAGTGGTATGGGGCCGTATATGGGGTCGTACTGTCTAGATGCACTTTAGATTTTTCAAATCAGCAAAAGTTAGCCTGGGGAATACTATTCTAACAGGAACTTTTTAACACCAGCAAGCCCTTGCCATCACATCAGTTTTGATTTATGCTAACCCTTTTCCTGGTTTTCTAGGTAGAGAGAAGTCAGAAGGGGCTTACTATTCCCTTCTTCTAGGGAAGTGCAGCTTGCCCAAGGCCACACAGGCTGGCTCCTCTGGGATGCCCTGTATGGAATCAAATTCCCAATCTCTGGATGCACCGTCAGATATCCAATTCACTGAGCAGTCCAGCCAGCTCTTTTGCATTTAAACATAGGAGTGAGTCCAATGGATTCCAGTGAGACTTTTATCTAGGTAGAGCAGCATAACCCAAGACAGCTTGGGCTGATTAGTTCAAAAGCCAATCTCCTCCAGCCTGCTGTTCCCCACAGTGTCTTGTTTTTGGATGGGGAGCCCACATGTAGAATCCGAATGCCATCACATTGAAGCATGCTGCTGTGTAAAAGTAATATAGAAATAAGATACGATTCTGAGTTCCTAGGGTGGCAGATCCACTCCAGATCGCATTCTGAACATTATGTGAGCTCTCCAAAGTCCGGAACCCTATCCCCCAAATAAATTCAGCCTTTTGGATCAATCCTATGCAGTTCAGGATAAAACCAAGAGAGGGTTCACTGCTCTTTTGAAATCAGAATTGCCAGCCTCACCATCATGGTCAATGGTCACTCTATCTCCAAGGATATGTCTCATTCCCTTTCTAATGGCACAGAGGTCAGTGGCAATCTGTAGCTCTTGAGAAGGTAAATGCCATCATTCATCTATTCATAATTCATCAGTTATGAAGAAATGCTTCCTTTTCTCCTCAGCCTCTTTTCCTGCAGCCTTATTAGATTGCCCTAATCTCTAACATTATGAGAAAAGGGGGGCGAAGAACAGTCTTTGTATCCACATTGGCGCTCCATCTGGGAACTTCTAAATCTCTCTCATGTCCTCCACATTCATTTCCCTCCCCCAAGAACTTCAACTTTCCTCTGAAGGACTTGCTTCAGCTCTCTCTCTCTCTCTCTCTCTCTCTCTCTCTCTCTCTCTCTCTCTCTCTCTCTCTCTCTCTCTCTCTCTCTGTCTCTCTCTCTCTCTCTCTCTCTCTCTGTCTCTCTCTCTCTCTCTCTCTCTCTCTCTCTCACACACACACACACACACACACACATACACAGAAGAATGAAGTAGCAGAGTGAGAGCTAGTGGGCTGTGAATGAGGCTTTTATTCAGGTGAATAAACCTTTGGAAATAATGTTCCAGTCCATTTGCTTCTCAAAAGTGCACTCTCCTGGTCAGGAGACGGTATTACAAATACGAAAGAATGGGAGAGAAAGGAAATGGCTGCCTGTGTCACGTTCAGTAGTTTTTAAATGGACCCTTCAGTCTTGCCTTAAAAAAAAAAAGGAGGAGGGAGTGGTATTTCTTCTCAGAAGTTGAACAGTTGAAAGGTACCTTATTCACTTGTATACATCTTTCCCTCCCTCTTGTCAAGTTGGCAGGACTATCCTATGCATGTGCGTGGAGGGTTTCCAAAGCTGAAAAGAAAAAGAAATATTTCACATCGCATTTTTTTTTTTGTAGATTAAAAAGATGGAATGCTACTGCAGGCCGCCATCTTGTGAACACATCTGTACACACAGATTTCCCAAATGAGAGTGGTTTTGCCACCTTGGAGCTAAATTATATTGATCAGTGAGGGAACACACATTTTATTCCAATTGGACAGTCTGAGAGATACACCTGAAAAGGGTCCAGGAGATTCAGTTGGTTCAAAATATGGCAGGCAAGTAGCCAGCTGGTGCATGGGACTGAAATCGTATCCTCATTTCAGCAATGAAGGATCTAGAGCTAAGCTGACAATTGCTTTCTGGCTGCGATTCAAAGTGGGAGTGTTTACTTCAAATGTTCTAAATGGCTTGGTTATCTGTGAGATGGCCTGTCTTGTTATAAACATGCTTGGATGTTAAGGTCTTCAGGAGAGGTCCTCTTTAGAGAATGCTATCACTTTGGGAAGAATAACAGCGCTAAGCCTCCTGGAGAGGCTTCTTCATGTTTTGCTTCCAGGGTGTGGAATGTTCCCCTTCAGAGTTGCAATCAGTTTTCACTCTCAATACTTTTAATAAGGGTGCAGAAACACACGACTTCAAACTGGCTTTTCAAGCTGCTTTGATGTTTATGAACTACTGATTTGACTGGCTTTTTCATTTATTAAAAATGTTGTGTTGATTTAGTGATAACAATAGCTGCCTAGATGCCCTAAGCACATCTGATCTCACCTGATTTCGGAAGCTAAACAGGGTCGGCCCTGGTTAGTACTTGGATGGGAGACCACCAAAGAATACCAGGTGCTGTGGGTGCCTGGGGTAGGAACTGGCAAACCACTCCAGTATTCCTGCCAAGAAAACTCCATGAAGAGTCGGTCACAACCCCACCCCCATACACACACACAGTGATAACAATAATGGTTCTATTTCTTGGCTAGCTCTTTATGATGTTGCTAGCACTTATTTTAAAATGAAAAGGTAGGACACAAATGAAATAAGTCCAAATTCTCCCTCTCCCCAGTGGTATTTTTATTCTCAACAACCCTGTGAGATTGGTAACAGATGCTGGAACACTAATGGCCACTTACTCTTGTGCAGGTGATTAAAGACGCAGGAACAGCTGCCTGGTTCAGTAGTATTTTGCCTAAGGAATGTGTTACATATAAGCAAGGTGCCTGTCATGAGTAGAACATTTCTTTGGTAACCTTGTGTGCTGTTCAGGGTGGGGAAGTAATGGGTTTAAACTCTTCCAGTTCTCTGTGTCAGCATCTGTTCCTAGTTTGTCCTTGCCTTACCTAACTGAACATTTCTTAAATGCTTCAGTATCATGTCTCCTTAGGGGTGGATGGTTTGTAGAAAGTCAGACACTTCCCTATATTTCCTTTACTAAAATTCAGTCCACCCCTTAAAAACAAAAATGCAGTTCATAATTTAAAATTTAAAAACTCACCCAAGATGTTTGTTTTAAATACTTTAAATAAAAACATAAGCACAACTTGTTTTCTTTCAAAATCTTCATTTCAGACAGTAACGAATCTAACGATCATGGAAACCTATTAAATCTGACTGTGGAAAAATTATTTGTGAAAATATATGTGCACGACTCCACCCCTTGCCATCTTTTCACACCATTTAGAGCTGCTGAGCTCTCAGTCTGTGCAGCAGTAACCTAGTTTTCTACAGCCCCTCTCTTCATGTTTTGACTTTCGAACTGCCTTCCATCTATCTCAAAGCTGAATCATGACAACTGGACTTCTTTTCTTGAGAGAGCGAAATGTTTCACTACTTATCCAAGCAGCTTTGTGACAAAGCTGCTTGGATGAGCAGCGAAACGTTTTGAACTCTCAAGAAAAGTCCAGTTGCCATGACCCAACTTCCAGATAGTCTCACCTGGATGACTGAGAAGAATCTTCACAGATGCCTTCCATCTATTTTTCTCAAATTGATCCTGTGGATTTTGACCCTGATTGGCCCTTAATTGCTTTCAGATCTTACTTCTCAGGTTGACCCATAAATAATCCCTCATTGCTTTGATTGCATGGTCCCTAAAGCTGATGAGAAGCTATTCTTTCCTGGTTTATATATGGAAATCTAACCACTACATGGCAGAGTGATTATATTAGTTTAATATAATCCTCTTCACTGTCAGAGACTTCCTTGCTCCCTTTTTTGCAGTGCATCTTTATTTGGGAAGGTTTGCTGGCTTCATTCTTTTTCAATAGGAGGAACTTACTGAAACATGCAGATTCCATCATAAACCAGACAAAGACCGTTTGAGTATTAACAATCTCAGGCCAATAAAATTTGCAAGAAACTGAGAGAGATTTGTTTATACTATCAGAGGGCTTTTGGTATTAAGCTCTTAAAAGCTGACATTTGTGTTCCTAAACATCCAGCTAATACTGAGTTAAGACTGCCTTCTCTTTGGTCTTGGCAGGCACATCATCAACAGCTATAGACCAGGTAAATATAATATGATTCTACATTCTGCTGATATTTTATCTAATGTAGCCAGGGGGACAATTATTTTGACTAAAGCATAGAAACTGACAAACAGAACCCTGATGCGCTCCCTGACACTCAAATGAATGAATAACCAGTGTGTCCTCTCTGGAAGCTGAGTCATGGCTACTGGACTTCTTTTTCTTGAGAGATAGAAACGTTTCACTGCTCATCCAAACAGCTTCATCAGTCTGAATACAGTTGAATACAGCTAGTGCGAGTCCTCCATCTTATAGTCTGCTTTGACCTCTTGTCACCTGGTCTGAAATAGGCTCATAAGATGAACAATGGCCTGAATAGGCTTGTTAGGTTAGCCTTAAGGTGAACAATGGCCTAAGGTGCTGAAAACTAGTTCAGACCAGGGTGACAGCTTTTGAGGGTAACATGAGAAAGAAGACATATTTCAAGAACATGTAAAATAATGCACGTTGAGTCGAGTGGAACTAAGTGGAAAGTATAGTTGGGCACTGGTCAAGAAATAAAAAACAAATCCGATTAAGGCTGTTGTATTGATTTCCTAACCATAGAATCTAGCTATGTTAGTCTGTTACAGAAAAAGCAACAAAGAGCCTTGCATGAAGTCTCTCTAATGACTTTAGCCCACAGCTTCAGATGCATCGAGTAATGACTCCATAATCAGATAGTTATACAAACACAGAGAAGAAAGGAATATGAAATTGTATGGAAATTCATATACTTGGTGATCAACATGGTGATCATTTCATCAATAGACATCACAGACATAGGCCATTAAAAGTCCTTGGGGGGTGACAGACAGAAATCTTAATGAAAGTAATCAAGGGTCTTTCAAAGGGGATTGATGAAATGCAATGATACCTGGGTGAGTGATAAAGTAGCTTTGCCCTAGGGTGCCAAATTTAGAGGTTACACTTCATACCCAGACCTCAGCACTTGATCCGGTACCTGGTCCATCTCCATAGGAAAACACAAAGTAAACCAGGCATTTGGATAAGCTGGGAGGCACTAAGGAAAAAAGAAATTATTGGTAGACTAGGCCTTGGTGAGGCAGCATGGTAGACAGGGTCTAAAGCATAAATAAGAGCATCCAAACAAACAGCTGCTCTACCTTAATTTGGAGTAGACCAGACTTCCCTTCTGGATAAATATCAAACCAGAGCTCAGTATATCATGTCCTTTCTCAGTTGGAAAAGAGCAAGCAACTGCAGCATCCAGATAAATGGTTGTGTTGAGTTTAACTTTTATTTTCTATATTATTATTTTTTTGTTGAAAATGTGTGTATTTTTAGTTGTTGTACACCACCTTGAGTCCCCTTCACTGGAAGAAAGGTGGGATATAAATAAAGTAAATAACCTAAAATTAACTAAGGTAGTTTTTCTTGACAGTCATCCAGACAGTTTTCTCTACTGGCAGTTTTTACATTCCTGCCCAGATTTTAGCTCTGGACTAATGGTAGGCCATACTCTTCCTTTATTCTGGCTTCTACAAACAGTCTATAAAGTTTCATGTGAAATCAAATTTGTTATTGTCTTTAAGGTGCTACAAATCTCTTTGATCCTTCCCAATCGCAAAGACTCTGTCAAGACTAACTCTTGCCTTGGCAGAGATACTAACATGGCATTTCAAAGGTGACAATAGGGAGAATTTATGGAAGGAAACATTCACTTCCTAAGCCGTGTCCTTCTCTTGTGAAAATGAGAGCAGAATGTTCCTGTCAGCACCTCCCCTCCCCACCCCTCTTTGACCTTTTAAAATATTCTGTCCCATCGACACAAGAGGAAGAATAATCATGCCGTCTTCAGGTTGGCATTGTTTGGGGAGGGGGTGTCTGAAGGCAAGCGATTAAGTGCGACCACGCCCACCTAAGCGCATCCCAGCACACTTTTCATGTACCTGCTCTTGGAGGGTGAAAATCCCCAGATCCGGATGTAACCTAGAGTGCCGGGCTCTCCTCGCTTCTGTTTGTTGTTGTTTTTTGCCTCCTGCCCCTTTAAGAGAAGGAATCAGGACCACGATGGGGCTCTGGGCGGCTGTGAGCCTGCATTTTTCCTCTCTTTTTTTCTCCCTCCCCTCACGCAGACAGGATCAAGGAAGTGTGGAGGGGTGGGGGACGCAGGAAGAGCAATGAACCCCCAAGATCTCTGGTCCGAATTTAAGTGGTCAGCGGATCTTAGGGGTCGTGTGAAAAGGCCCTATTAAAAAGATAGCACACCACCAGAAGGATGACTGCAGAAGGCTAACCAGAACAGCTAAAGAAACCAGAAGACAAATGACACCTTAATAAGCATATAAACATCCTCCATTTTGAAGAACTTCCTAAGAAGCTGCCCTGAAGTTGCCAAACCTCTGTTTTCACCTTCACAAGCGTTTTCGCAGAAACAAACCATCAGAAGCCCAGAAGCTCAAGTTTTCTTAAAGCACTTTCTTCACCCTGCTTAGGAAAAAATAAGAAACCTTGCTTTGTGTCTTAAAGAGTTCTACTTTCTCTAGTTGTGCTTCTGGCCATGTCTTAGTTCCTTTAAAAATACACATTCACTTAGTCCTCTTTACTGTTCAATATTGCATGGATTTCGTGTGGGGTTAATTGCTCAGTAGCCCTTTGGAAATCACTGCCTACTTGAATTTGCAATAAATGTATGATTTGTTTACATGCAATTGAGTTCAGTGCTCAATTATGCCTGTTGTAAGCTTTTTAGCATGGGGTGGCAGTGAGGTCTCAGTATAAAAGCAAGCCCCATGCATCTTTCAGAGTGAAAGTACTTTGGTAAAGCCATTGTCAAGGCCATCAAGCATGTGCAAAAAACAAGCATTTTCCAGAAAAGTTCAGTGCCCTAACTCCATGCTATATTAATTTACCATTTTCTGGCTTATTTATTTTAAATGCTTCTTGGCCATCATTCACCAAAAAAAGAGTCCGTGGTGACATACAATAGTGTAAATAAAAGTATTTGCATAAATACAACCTAACAACAACAAACCCACAACTGCTAATAGAATATAACAGCCAATTAAGCCACATCAAAATAGAATAAAGCTTGCAAACAAAGTGATACTTCTTTTGGAATGCTTGGGCAGACAGAATGGTGAAAAAAATAAAGCAATGGTGCCTGTGGAATGCCTTGAGGACAGACTTGGGCGGGGTGGTGGTGGTGGTCAACATGGCATTGGCTTCTTTCTTTCACCAGAATAGAGATGAAATTCAGATAAGAAAACTAGTTTATTATGTCAAACAAAGAAGAAAGTGTTTCCCATTGCAGAGTGTAAAAAAATACACATGCTCTGAAGAAACAAAATGTTTGTTACTACAAAATGAGAAATGTTCATTTGCTATTCTGGATAAGGATGGGCATCCCCATTTGCCTTGTTCTCTTTCTGTCCTCACTGGTGAGGATGGCAAGGAATTTCCTGTCACTCTTGATTGAGTTCTCCAGTGACAAGAGTGATGTGTGTTGTACAAACACTCCCAATTATTGTGAAAACTTGCTTTCTTTTTTTCTTAGTGGAGACACACCATAGACGTGTGTTTGCATTTTTCTTAACAATTAGCTGGTTCTTCTCTCCTTGCTCTGTGTGTTTGTGCTGTGCTTTTCAAAAGGAAAGGGCACTACAGATGCTCCATCTAAATAACTCACTTTAGGTGGAGATGAGGACATTTCAGAGGGCTTTCAGATTCCTTGCACTGGAGTCTCTTTATGTTGAAATGGCCTAAATCACAGAAAAGCAGGAATCTGGCCATCATTTTCTCCATCCCTCCTCTGGGGATGGTTACACAAACATAATATGAGGCATTCATATCACAAAATGAGAGAATGGGATTATTCACTGCATAGAAACATAGGATCCACTTGGCATAGTTTCTGAGAGTTTTGTTAAACAACAAAACATGATGCTCCTTTTATAAAATGAAGCCAACATTGTGACTGAGCAAAAAGAGAAACTGCATCCCATGTCATGGAACACATGAATTTTGTATGTAATACACATGTAATTCACATGTAATGGCATGGTTCCATCCAAATGCTGTCCTCTTATTCTTGTACCAGATCTGATGACAGTCCAGCTGATCAAGATCCTCTGACCCCTGGATTTCAGTTTTCCCACTAAGCAGCTGTGAGCTGGCCTTTCTCCAGCTGTTCTTGTCGTTCCTTCTATAGGATGGATCCTTGACTTGAGTACTTACCACCCTTCAATAAGATAAATTAGGGACATTCTAGCAATTGTTCAGCATTGCCTCAATTGGAGAAAACAATTAGAAGCTTTTTAGCACTTCTTTATTGCAACCATATTATTATAAATTTTCAGTCTCATCATGTTAGTAATCCTATTTACTCAGCCTAATTAGATATTTCACTCTTCAATATAACCTTTTTTTTTATAAAAAGGCATCCATTAAAACAAATGGCACAACTACGCAGGATATTTCCACCTAATTTTCATTTTCAAAGTATTCTGCCCCGATTTTACAAAATGCACATTCATTCTGTTCATAAGCTGTATTACTGCAGCCACAGTTTTTGAATCATAAGCCATCTGTCAGAACTGTGCAGAAGCAGCAGTGCTAGTTGGAGTGTAAAATGTATTGATCTCGCACCAGTGACAATTCTACACAACTCTGGCCGGACCAAAATATCAAGCACAATTGGAATTACCATTCCTAGAATCTCTGTCCCAGCAATTATTTTCTTTTTTTTGGGGGGGGGGGTTAATCCCAAATAGGGACTTCCTTGCTGCCTAGATGCCCTAGGCCAGTGATGGCAAAACTTTTAGAGACCAAATGCCCAAAGTGCAATTCAAAACCCACTTTTTTTTTTTTTTGCAAAGTGCCAATATAGCCATTTAACCTGAATACAGGTGGCTGTGGAGGGACAATGTTGAGTGCCCACAGAAAGGGCTCCGAGTGCCACCTCTGACACCCATGCCATAGGTTCGCCAACACTGCCCTAGGCACATCTGATCTTGCCTGATTTCAGAAGCTAAGCAGGGTCGGCCCTGATTAGTACTTGGATGGGAGACCACCAGGAAATACCAGGTGCTGTAGGCGCCTGGAGTAGGAACTGGCAAACCACTCCAGTATTCCTGCCAAGAATACTCCATGGATATGGAGTCACAAAGAGTCGGTCACGACTGTAATGACACAACACACACACACACACACACACACAGAGAGAGAGAGAGAGAGAGAGAGACTTCCTTGCACCAGAAAGAACCCATAATAGGAGTCTACAGGCACTCACAGAAACATCCTTTTCTTTCTGATTGATAAAAGAGTAGTTGATTCCACAAAGCTCTCTCAGCTATGTACAGATCATATGCTTAACCATTTTTAGAGTCCCTGGCATGTTGTGATTGAATTCCTTGTATGTTGTGCTTTAGGCGTTAAATAATTCAACAACAGCAACAACAATTCTGGAGGAGATTTGGACTAAACCATATACCCAGAACTAGAGGGTTTTTGCTTGTTATCAAGTAGCCATAGCTGATGCGAGGGAGGCACGTCCTGCCACTTGAGATGAGATGTACTCCCCGCCCCATGGCTAGACTACCCCCTGCTGTTTATATACTCTCTCCATTTGCACATGAGCTCTATTTTCTGCAGGACTTTGCCAGAGCAACTACTTAGCTACTACATTTTCCTGCCCTTTTCGTGACAGCACTGATAGTCTAATTTTGCTTAAAGCATTATTAGGGAATTAAGTGAAATTAATTAAGCCTAATTCAATTGTTATTTTAAGGGCTTCTCTTTATCACAAAGTCTTCTAAAAGGCTTAATTCACTCACAAGCTCAGACTGGCATTAACATACACACCCCTGCTGAGCTGTTGCCGCAAATCCCCAACTTAGCCCAGCAAAAGTGTTACTTAATGCTAACAGCCACGGGCCTAGGACTGAGACCAGAGCTTTCTGGGAAATGGAAGAAGAGGAGATGAGGTGACGCCGAACCTCTTTGAAGGGGGTTCTGCCAAACATCAAAAACAAAATCATTAATCGAGCATTCCTTCCTTGGGCCTAAATTTGACTAAGGAACGTAGGTTCACTCCATCGTTGCTGAATCAGAACCGCTGTTACTGCTGACTGTCGGCCGTGCTGACTGGCACTGACATGGCTGCTCCAAACTGTGAATTTGATGTTTTGGGAAATGGAAAAAAATTCTTTAGTTAAGAAGGCATGTGTCTTGGACCCTCTATTTAAACATCTCACAGTGATCCAAAATTGTGCTACACCAGGGGGACTGTAGGCAATGAAAAGCTTATCTCATGGACCAGCCACCAAGTGGCTGAGAAGAGATACCAGAGCTCTTTCTGAGTTCCTAAGATGCCGCCAACAGCCTCAAAGTGCCAGAATATGTCACTGGGTCTCCAAATGCAGAGGCACAAAATAAAAATGCCTCTCTAGTGGAATGATTTTAATTTGATTTGTGCTTTGCATTCTAGCTCTACTTCTGCATTCCCTCTCCTTGATCTATCAACTCATTGTTTTCAGTCCTGTTTGTACTGACTCCAGATTGTTTAGACTTCACTGAGAGAACTGACATTATTCCTTGATGCATTATCTCCATGGAATAACATTGTTGTGCCTTTGTGCTGCAAGGAGAACATGTTAATTACCAAAATACACAGATTCCCTTGTTATTTGTAACACTTAACTTAAATTCTGGGAAATCTGCATTTGAAAGATTAAGAAAGCACAGTAATTTCTAAAAACAGAACATTTCTTTGTTCTGTTTTTAGAACAATCCAGTCTAAAATTGAGTTTCAAGATGTAGTGCCTTTAAAATTGAAGGTTGGCACCTTGAATGAGCCTGTCACAAGCTAGCAGCTAGCCAGCGGACTCAGTAGATGTATGGGACACCTTGATATACAATGAGAAAACATCTTGCATTTCTGTTTCATTTTCAGTAATTATTTCAAAATTTGCTTCCATTTCTATAGAGTTAGAATAAGAACACTTTTTACAAAATCACTCCCACTTCTGTGTATTTTGAGGGGCCCTAAGCACATCCGATCTCACCTGATTTCGGAAGCTAAGCAGGCTCGGCCCTTGTTAGTACTTGGATGAGAGACCACCAGGGAATACCTTATACTGTAGGAGCCTTGAGTAGGAACTGACAAACCACTCCAGTATGCCTGCCAAGAAAACTTTGTGGACATGGGGTCACGAAGAGTCGGTCACGACTGTAATGATGCAACTCAATGTACCTAGACAACTATTAAGGAAATCATACACAGGATTTAAGTTCTCCAGGTTAAGAAGCACGCAAAGCTTCCAAGGGATGGATTTTGCAGAAAGCATATGTTGGTTTATATGTTGGTTTATTTGTTGGGTGACCCATAAAAATGACTATGTCATAGAGGTACAACCCAGAAACCTACAGAATTTCAGAAGGGTTGCTGCTTGAGTTTGGAATTCTTGAAGACTAAATTCAGCTCTCTTCGTGAGTTCATCCTGCACAGTTTTTGTTGTAATTATCTGTAGACTAAGATCATCCATTTGCTCTGACTCTGTATCCTGATCAGATTAAAAATCTCTGTATCTTCCGAAGGTGGTTCCATCTGTGATGTAAGAGTGTCTATTAATTTTTTGTAATCCACATAAAATTGTGTTGGCAAACTGTTTATCTGACAACATTTTCCAGCTCATTGTGTTCTTATAGTTCACATCAAAGGGTTAATATCACTTTAGTTATAGTTTCTGCCACTCAGTTTCCAAGAGGGAGGGGTATAGAAGCAGGAGACTGGATTGGAAAAAAAGGAAAAGAGGCAGAGAGCAAGGAGAGGAGAGATACTTTCCAGCAGTTTATTTTGAAAACATTGGAATTGAACCAAGGTCAAATAAACATTCCTTTGAAAAACAGCTTTACCAGTGCTGCTCTTAAGCTGTCTTCTTATGTCCACCACATACAAAGAGAAGAAAGCAAAAAGAAGTTTCCTTTAATTTTTTTTCTTCTACGAGCCCAGGGAGGTAATAGGCAAAAAGGCAAATCAAAATAGTCAAACAAGCGTGGGAGAAATCACTTCTTCAGATAGCTATGTCTTCCCATGCATTCACACTCCACCAAATGCTGCTCTTCTATGGAGGGAGGGTTAATGCTTGTTTGAAGAAAGAATTCCAAACATCACCTAGATGATACTTCACAGAGAGAGAGAGGGGGATGAAAATGGTTTTACTCACAACAGGCCAAATATTTGTAGCTTTTTACACTTCTCCAGTGCCAACAGCTCATGCCGTCATCATCAACTTAATTGATGGTGTCCAGTTTTCCTCCAGCGGGAGATAAGACATTTTCCTGGACCAACAAAGCTTGCTACCACTTTCTCCATGGTCAGACAGGTACTGCCTCTCTTCGTCTCCCCTCTAAGGAGACTTGACCTTCTTAGGGTTCCTTTTATCTGGAGGAATTCAGCCTGATAAGCTGCATGACTTATCAAATTGTCTCACCACAGTGAAACTGGAAGTCATACAATCTGCATCTAAACTGCTAATCAATCTTCAGGAGTGTTCAAACTTGAACGCAATCTGCTTCAAAAGAGACATGCTCCACTTTTACGTTATTGAATCTGTCCAAATCATTGTGATTCAAATCAAGATTAATTCAAATCATGGGAATTTCCCTCCAAACTTACAACAAATTTGGGGCATATTGAGGCAATTTTAATGACATCACTTTGGATTCTTTATGGACTCTGTTTTGATGAGAGTTTTTGTGTAGTGGATGGATTGTTAAACTAGGACTCAAATTCCTGCTTGGCCATGGAAATTCACTGGAGGGACAGCAATGGTAAACCACAGCTGAGTATCTTAAAAACCTCAAAACCTGGTTAGGGTCACCATATTTTGGAAGAAATTGAATGCCATTTAACAACAACAACAACAACAACAACAACAACAACAACAACAACAACAACAACAACAACAACAACAACAACAACAACATTATGATAACAATGGCTCTACTTGTTTTAGTATTTCATGAGTTTAACATTTGGGAACAATAGATGGTATTTTGCAAATAATGGTGTAAAGAGCCAAACTTGATATCAGTGTGCTAACAATTTCTGTGGATATTTTTGTGGTTGTTGGAAATCTCCTCAAGATATTGCTGAGAAAGAGGCATTATTGGATTTCTTTGATCCCTTTGAACCAAGTTATTTGAAATGGAGGAGCTTGTGGGATGAATAATCAGCTGTTTTCTAGCATGGTCAAGCCTATCAAATCGCACTCTGAAAGAGCCTGAATTGCCTTGAATCACAAGCCAGAAGTAATGAAATAGGAGCTTACTGCTAACATTTGAACTACTCCAGCACCATGTCCAGACGCTGATGGCATTACAGCATAATTTATTGCCAGAGAAGCTGTTGGGCAGCTCCTGCTAAAAAAATTGCTTGCAATAGTTCCAGAGTTTATACCTAGTCCCCGGCTTCAGGAAGGATTTGCAGCTATGATTTGTACTCTGTGTAGCTCTATAAATACAGACCCCGGCCTGTTATATACAATGACAGCTCTACACCTCTCTCAGTGATATATCTCCTCCCTGTGCAGCTGTCTGCAAATAATTTTGCATTGAGCTTCTCAGTGCTGCTGAGTGCAAGGAGAAGATAAAACAGAAGAGTAACCCAGGAGCATGACAGCATCACAGGCCATTTCCAGACCTTGTTCATATTGGTTTTTTCCAACCTACTGTGTATTGTATGCCACAAGCACAGCACCCCAAATAGCCAGTGGAACCAGATCCTTTTTCTGCTCTAAATCTTCTCCATCCTATGCTCCCAGAACTCTCCATCCAAGTGACTAAGCTGCCTGTGGGGTTGGGGGGTAGGGTTTCTGTTTTCTTAAAAAAATAATTTTTCCAAGTTCTGGTATAGAGATTTTAATTTAGAGAACCAAGGCTTTGCACTGAATAAGCCAAATCAACCACAGAGTAACCTCCCTCAACCTCCCATCAGTTAAGCCTTATAGTTCAGTGGAGGAATCAAGGGCTACTCAGGTCATTTTGTTGCCTGGAGAAAACAACATGATCACATTCCCTCCTCAGTCTATCTTAATTCATTACTTTGAGCAACAGGACAGCATCCCCCACTACAATTGAAAGCATCAGGCATGTTTAGAGGATCAGGACAAACCTCATGGAACAGTACTACACACAACTCTATTTTTTCAGCAGAGGGGAATTATTATGGGGCTCAAAAGAAACATCCAGCCATCTCCCATCTGTCAGTCACTGGAGACTGGTAATTCCAGTTTCAGAATGTTGTGAATCCACTCCAGGTTTTATTCTTTTTGGGGGAATGGGATTCAGCACTTTGGATAGCTCCTGCAAAGTGCAGCCCTATCACTACTGCCACCTTGAGTGCTTGTTCCACTCTGCCTACTGGTAGGGCTGGTCTGGCTTCACTTTTTGCTATGGATTGCATGCCAGCAGTACAGCACCTCAAACTTCCAGTGGACTCAAATCCTTCCTCTGTTCTCTAAATCTTCTCCATCCTATGCTCAAAGTGGAAGGTGAAGGAGGGGGGAAGGAAGTGCAATAGTTTCATTTTAAATTAGACCGGAGGCAGCCTGTTAATGGAAAAGGAATCAAATGGTTTTTGGTCCATCTGAGAAAAAGTAGAGAGTGTCTTCACATATCCCTCAGCACCTGCTATTGTACATGTGCTGTTTTATACTCAACACTAAGCCACGAACTAGGCATTGCATTGGATGTTGTTTGGCAAGTATTACAGCACAAAAGAACTGCAAAGGAAACAGAGCCATCTTGTAAAAACAATTCCTATACTTTTCAGTTCTCTTATATAATACATCCCAGCTCCCTTAAAAAAAAAACTCCTTGATCCCAGCATTGTTCAGCAGTAACAGCATGAAGAACATGATCCAGAAAATCCCAGGCTAAGCATTTGCATTTAGCCTGACTTAATCAGCCCAGGTACTCTCAATGGGCAATCACAAAGCTTTTGAACAGGACATTCTTCACTGTGGAAAAGGAAACAAATATGAATGAAGTCACTATGGCAACCACGGGTGTCTGCAGGAAGTTTTCCCACCCCCCAGAGCAGGGAATAAAATTGAATACTGTAGTAGTACGTGAACAAAACCTGTTCGCATAGCACATGCCACTGCAAGATGCTACTGAATTTATTTTGCGTGGATCAGCTTGTTTGATTCTTGAGTGTCACAAACAGGCACATTTAGAAAGCTGTCCACAGTGGGTCAAAATTCTCAGAACTTAGAACCTGACGGTACTAATATGGAGCACAAGAGGCATCATAAACTGCAACAAAACTGGTAAGGTAAACCCTACACATAAAAGACGAACATCCAGATAAATAAAAACAGCACTTAGGAAAATGCTTATTTTCTGATAATAATAATTACATGCTGTCAAGTCAATTTCAACTTATGCTGACCTCTTCCAGGGTGTTCTAGGTAAAGAATACTCAAGAGAGGTTTATTACTCCCTGTTCCTAGAGGCACTCTGGAACTGTGCGGCTTGCCCAAGGCTACACAGGCTATGTCCCCGTATCACCATCCTTGTGTTGAAGCTGACAGTTTCATCTCACTTGTGAGGGAAAGGGTCCAAATGCTCTAGAATGGTTTTCATCATCCTTAACAGACATTGGTGAAGATCAGCAGTGGGGTCTGCCAGGAGCATTTTTGGCAAGGGAAGGGAAAATGACTAATTTTGCATCAGAGTTGAGGGGAGTATCTCAAAAGACTTGGGATGTCAATTTGACTTTTCACATACTTATCAGCCACATTTTACAGCCACAGACAAGAAATAACTTTTGCATTCATTGAACATCTGAATTGCACAAATTATATAGAAATCAGTCTTGATTGCAGCTTGTGAACCATTTAAATCCTCTTCTTCAGATATCTGGTCCCTGGGGCTGCTTGTTTCCTTCTTCCCTTTTTCTTTTAAAGGCATGCTATCTATGCACTAGGACAATTAGGAGACTAGAGAGAGAGAGAGAGAGAGAGAGAAAGTTAAGCATTGTGTGAGAAATAAGGGGAAGTTTCCCCGTGTCCTGTTTCCAGTTTGTTAAGAAGTGCATTCTGATCTATCTGCCCAAATTTACAGGAGGCACCATTAGAGCAGAGCTACCCTACAATGCTCTCCTTTTGTTCAGCTTTGTTGCCAGACACTGGAGCCAATTCTAAGTGTAGAGGACTATTTTCCTGCTCAGCAACTGGGCAGATTCACCCCGTCTTGTAGGTTGTGGGAGATTTGCCAAGGAGTACAGGCGCCTGGAGTAGGAACTGGCAAGCCACTCCAGTACTCCTGCCAAGAAAACTCCATGGACATGGAGTCACAAAGAGTCGGTCACGACTATAACGACACAACACACACACACAAGGACATGGTGGCTCGGTAGACTAAGGCTTCTGAAAACCATCGGCTGCAAAGTCAGCAGCTCTATGGTTCGAATCCCGGGTGCCACGCAGCAGAGTGAGCTCCCACTCTTAACCCTAGCTCCTGCCAACCTAGTAGTTCGAAGGCATGTAAATGCAAGTAGTTAAATAGGTACCACCATAAAAAGTGGGAAGGTAAAACAAGTGTTTTTTGCAGCCATGCCAGCCACGTGGCCATGGACTTGCACGACACTGGCTCTTCAGCTTGAATACGGAGATGAGCGCCACCCTTAGAGATGGACATGACTAGTACGCATGTGCAGGGGGAACTTTTACCTTTACCTTACAGGGTTGATGAAAGATGCATGTGGGTCCCTCTGTTCCCAAGCAAGGTTCGAGGACCAGCAAAACAGAGTGGAATGTTAAATCTGGCTTTCCCAAATTACACTCTCAAATGTGGAGAGGACACACAGTAACTCTCCACATTTTTCTCTAAAGAAGAGCGATAGTGCTGCATCTTTCTGAATTTCTTTGCTGAGGGTTTTATTTTGTTCTGGGCTCAGCCCTGGCACTCCTCCCCTGAAGCTGTCACAAAACAGCAGCAGCAGCAGATGTCCTCTCACTGAATATATGCTTCCTGAGCCTACTCCTAGAATCATTCATTTATTCACCTTTCCCAAGAAAGATGGTGTCCTTGACATCTGTCTCCAGTCCAGTCATGGTTTGATTTGCTGTTTGCCTGCAACAAACCAAAGAGCAGGGGAAAGGGTTTGTTTAACATTCCTGATGTGAAGCCCACCCTGTTCCAACGTTGAGTCCCCAGATGTCATTGGACCACAGTGCCTAGAATCCAAGACAGCCAGTCAGGCAAGTTAGAGATGATGGTACCTGTAGTCAAACAATATCTCAACCCCCAAGGTCCAGTATATTTGGTATCCCTGACTGTGGGTGTCCATGTTCACCCTTTTCTTTCCCACTGCATGGTGAAACTTCACTTGGGTCTTGGAGATTCATACCCGCATGGGCTTCCAGTTCTCCTGGACAGATCAGATCAATGGCGAACAGCAGTGAAGGGGACAGATCCAAGCTAGCATTATCAAAACACAAGTGGCTCATTCACTGGTGACAAGCAATTGATGGGGTCCAGAGGTTACAGGAAAGAGTGAGTTCTTAGAATTTTCTTAGAATCTTGGTTTAATTTTATACAATTAAAGAAATGGACTGATAATTGGATAAAGAAAAATAATAAATGCAGAGGGTACACAAAATATGAGCAACTCTTATTGTTGTATGAGGATACTCAGAAGGAAATAGTAGTAAAAGGTATTGTTAGTAAACTATATAAAATTATTTCAGATTTAGATGAAAATAGGGGAGGATCTGGATTGAAATTATTGTGGGAACAAGATTTTAAAAAAGAAATAAGAGAAGAAGACTGGGCTAAAATATGGAGAATGAGAATACTTAGATCTATGTCTGTTAGAATAAAGGAAAATTTCTTTAAAATAAGTTTAAGATGGTATTTGACACCAGTGAAATTGAATAAAATGAATGCAAATTTTTCTAAGCTTTGTTGGAAATGTGATAATGACATTGGTACCTTTTATCATTTGTGGTGGGAATGTAAAAAGATACAGAAATTTTGGAAAAGTATTTTTAAAGAACTAAGTGATGTACTAGAAATGACTATAGAGCCCAAATCTGATATTGCTTTGTTATCAATATTTGTGGATCGTAGTTATGATGTTAAAACTAAAGAGTTGATTACAAATTTGTTGACAGCAGCTAGATTAATAATTGCTAGAAATTGGAAATCTAAATATGAACTATGTTTAGAAGAATGGTATAATGAAGTATGGAATATTGCTTTAAATGATAAATTGACTTGTTCTCTCAAGGTTAAAAAAAGGAGAGTTAAAAAAAGATATTTTCTATGATATATGGGGTAGATTTATTGAATATGTGCTTGTACAGGATAAGGGTAAGGTTTCCACGCAACAATCAATTTTGTTCTGGAGGGGAGGATGATGAATGTAAATATGAAGAGTGATCCTGTTGGTGAAGGGGTGCACTGTTGTTGATGTTTGTCTTTTTTATGTAATTTGTATATGTTTTTTTAATAATAATAAAAAAAATAAAAAAAGAATTTTGCATAAAGGTTTGAGGTTAGACCAAGAAGCCCCTCAGCATGAATGGTCCATTTCCTTAGATCAGTGGTTCTCAGCCTTGGATCCCCAGATGTTCTTGGACTACAACTACCTGAAGGCTTCAGCACTAGCTAGGCTGGCCAGGATTTCTGGGAGTTGTAGTCTAAGAACATCCGGGGACCCAAAGTTGAGAACCACTGCCTTAGATGCTATTGGATAGGGCCACTGACCTATAGGGGCCCTTAGGGCCCAAATAAGTCATCATCCTATGTTCATAGAATCATAGAATCATAGAATCATAGAGTTGGAAGAGACCTAAAGGGCCATCCAGTCCAACCCCCTGCCATGCAGGAATCCCCATCACAGTATTTCCGACAGATGGCCATCCAGCCTCTGCTTAAAAAACTCCAAAGAAGGAGACTCCACCACCCTCTGTGGCAGCATATTCCATCCACCCATTTGTAGAAATCCATCCCTTATATATATTTTTCCATGTTGCCTTTCCTTGTAGGAACTTCCCATTTGGAATTACTAATATTTGGCATCATACTGTGGCTGATGTTGCAAGTTCATCAGTTATGACCAATGACCATGGATATGCTTGGCCTCCATTAATTTGTTAGATCTGTTTCTGAGGTTGTCTGAACCAAAAGGCATTAGACCAGGCATGTCCAGACTTCACCCCTCCTGATGTTTTGGACCACAACTCCCAGAATTCTAAGCTTAGAATGCCAATGGCAAAGGATTGTGGGAGTGGTGGACCAAAACATCTGGAGGGCTGAAGTTTGGACATGCCTGCATTAGACAAAAGCAACTTTTACCAAAGAAATTGTTCAAGATTGAAGTGTATAATAATAAAAATGACTCAGTTTCCTTAATTTGTAAACAGATAATTATAATACTGTATAGTCTTGAGTCATGGGATGGCATAGGATGATTTTATTATTATTGCTCTGGCATGCCATCTTTAAAACCAAAAATGTAAATAAACAAGTTTCTGTCCATTTCAAAAATTCCTTGCCTAAAAATAAATCGAGCAGTGATAGAAAATAGTTGGATAACATGTTTTTCATGTTAGGCTGGACTCTTGCTTGAGGTGAGATCCAGATATTTCTACCCTGACTGTACAGGGCTCTGGTGCAGGAAAAGTGCAACATTTGTTCGGGTGGCCAAGGGACAAAGCTGCTCATTGGTGTGCTACCAATAATTTGCACCCATGGCAGGTACCACTTCAACACACTGCATCTGTGCCCATACTTTAAAATAATAAATATGTTCAGTGCTCTGTGAGGCTGCAGGCAGTGATGAACACAGAGGATGGCGGACTTCCTGCAGAAGACTGAAATCCATCTTTGTGCTCCTCTGCCTGTGATTCAAAAGCAAACATTTACATCAGCTACGATGGGTGTGCCACACGGAGGTGGCCAAAGGCAGGGCATTGCACTCTCCTGGGCAAGATCTTTTTGAAAAGACAAGCAGTAGAGATAGGGTGGGCTGAGCCAGAGCATGGCAGGCCGGAAGGAGGCTTTTTAATCTTCGGTCCCTGGCAGGGTTCCAATCTGTGGTAATGGTTGGAGTTTTCTTCTCACATAAAAAGGTTCTGTGTGAGAAGGAAGCCTGATTCCAAATGGGATCTGTAGTCAGGGTCCACTCCCACTCTAGGCTATGCCCCCAACCCAACCTGTCACTTTGTTCTGCTCTGCTTCGTTACTGAATGTCACGGCTCTCAATTTGGTCCTCAGCCTAACCTCCCTCACAGTTTCTTGTGAGGATAAAACAGGGGAGAAGTGGTGAGAAAGAACCAAACTGCTCCCCTTGACTTTGTCAGATGAAAAAAAAATTGGAATGGACAAACTTCTTTTTGCCACACTAGTTTTTCTGCGTAAGATTCTTTCTGCCACCCATCCACCCTTGGAGAGGCATTGAATTGTGTTGCAAACACACATGGAAAAGGGAATTGGGGGGGGGACAATTTGTTTTGTTTGAAAAATATCAGTCCACATATTTTGAGATCTGGCAGGATATCCAGCAGTGAAATTGGTTGGGAGTGCCCCCTTTCCCTTTGCTGGCATTGCCCTCGATGAGCCACATTGAGGAGAGGTGTGACTGTGTGTATGTGAGCCGTGACACGTCTTGGAAAGGACTGGCACAATAAAAACACCTCCCACCCTTCATTTCAGATGCAGCCTAAGAAATCCAAGCTCTGGGCCCCAAATAAGAAACCTCCTGGCTTTTTTCCCCCCATCTTGCCAAGGACCTTACATCTAAGAAATAACTCCTGGCAAATCCAGCTTTTGCCATCTTATAACCTATTGGTACCGCTCTGAGGAAGGGGGGTTCGCCCTCAAAATATTAGCAGCATTTTTGTGAATTTTCAAGTAGCGTAAAGGTATATCAGTGTTCCACTTTTGTTCTGCCTTTCTGTATTACTGCATTGCTGCTTCTGTGCCGCTAAAGGGGGCCTATGTTTGTTTAATGTTTTTTTTCTATCTAGGACACTGCCATTGGCCACCAGAGGGAGCCATGAGCCTACTTGCTTTGTTCAAGGTTTTTTTTTTCTGAAGTAGGTCTCTCATTCATGCTTGTCAGTTAGTGGAACGTATAAAATTTAATGTAAGCCACATTGTGGCACTTCCTTCCAAACAGAAGTGTTTAGGAGGAGACTGGTGAGTTGTTTCCCTGAAACTGTGGACAGAAATATTTCTAGATGAGCCTATACAGGTAGGTATAGCCCTTGATAATAAAATAGTCCCAACCCAAGAAGATCTTTTTGGCATTTCTTTTTCATTTTAAACACCTAAAATCATTCCACAATAAACTAATTGGATGAGAATGTAGCTTTTGTTTGCTAAAAATTTTATCAGTTTTCTATTTTTGTAAATAAATAAATACGTAGAAACATTCTGTGAGTGTGAGGTGATACAATGAGATTCGCCTTGACTGTGGGGTGGTTTTTAACCACCTTCATTTTCCTGGACTGAGTGATAGGAAGTGAACTGAAGCTGGCATAGAAAACTATCTCACTTCATTAATGTAAAAGTATCTCCCCATCAGTTTCCGCTTTGATGCCATTTCTGCTGGGCACATGGGAGTGGGGGTACTGGTTTGCTTTGGGACAATGTTACCAACTCTTTAAGAATTTCCACTATAAAAATGCTATGTATACTGAATAAAAAAATTATAAAATAATCCGTTGTGGAGAAAACCTAGGAAAAGCAAAACCTCTTACACTCCTGTGCTTTGCATTCCTGCAAAAAACGTACAAGTTGACAGCAGGGCAGAGCTACAGGGTTGGATAGGGAGCAAGTCTTGGACTTCAACTCCGAGAAGCCTTTGCC
Source organism: Phrynocephalus versicolor (assembly GCA_023846285.1). Lineage (NCBI taxonomy): Eukaryota > Metazoa > Chordata > Lepidosauria > Squamata > Agamidae > Phrynocephalus > Phrynocephalus versicolor. Next base: position 15,309,564 of record JAHTLZ010000379.1, on the reverse strand, counting down.
ATTTGTTGTGCTGGCCAGGATTTCTGGGAGTTGTAGTCCAAGAGTATCTGGGGCCCTGTAATGAAAATGGAAATGGTTATGAATATTTATTAATGTGTATAGCTTAGCCAATAACCAAGCTTGTGGGAAAGGCTAGAGGCTACACAGAGAGGGGGGGGGAGAGAATAGACCAGTGGTTCTCACAGCCTGTGGGTCCCCAGATGTTCCTGGACTGCAACTCCCAGAAACCTCTTCCAGCACAGCGAGTGATGGAGGCTTCTGGGAGTTGCAGTCCAAGAACATCTGGGGACCCACAGATTGAGAACCACGGATATATAGACCCTTGTTGTGAGTAGGGAGTTGTAGTCAGCTAGCTGAGAGGCAGCTGAGTGTCAGTTGGTCTGGTGTCAAGCCCAGTAACTCGCTAGGGTCTGGTTAATATAAGACACTGTGTTATTAATGAAAAATTGTTTTAATGACATTTTATTAAAGCACATGAGTACGTCAGCCAATGCTATAACAAGAACATTGAACATTTGATGGTATCACAACAAACTTTTTTATTTTTAAACCATAAACCTTGATGTCTGATTCCCTCTTTAATAAACTGTATAAGTGTCCAGCAACCTGGTGGTGGCAGTGTGGGCATTTTGGCAGCATCACAGGCTCGCCAGCTCAGAAACAATGAACTAGGGCAAGTTTCCCAGGCCTTTTCAAAGCAAGCCTCCACCACCACCTCGTCTCAGCTCCCCTGAGTGTCTTTGCCCCC
>JAHTLZ010000379.1:15287444-15308806 GCA_023846285.1 Phrynocephalus versicolor | reverse complement strand
CGTCTCAGCTCCCCTGAGTGTCTTTGCCCCCTCTCCCCCCCCCCTGATCCCACTACAGGGATCTTTATAATTCTTGGTACTGTTTCACAAAACAGGATACGGAGGCAATCTCCCACAAGCAACTGAGACATAAAGAGATATCTCCTAGCTATGATGAAGAATATTTAGCATGGCTGTGGGTCATTTTAAGGAGAAAGGCACAGTAAACATATTTTACATAAATTAAATAAATAATAAATGCTAATTAGTGTAAGTTGCTTATAAAAGGTACAAGATATTTAGGCTTTATCTCTATGCCCCTTATTGATGTATAAAATATTGAACAAATATTTTCCACTCAAGAAGAATCAGTCTGCTACTGCCCTTGTTTTCCTCCAAGTTTTCACTGCCTATGATTTTTTTTCTCCCTTAGCTAGAGAAAAACTTACCAATGTGCATTTTTTTGGCTTTTCTCCTGTTCAATATTCATGCACATGCAACTCCACCTGCGGAAGCAACTACTATGATCTGATGAGTTGCCAATCATGTGAACCTTGAACAGCACAAAATATGAACACAATTCCTGTCAAAATGGCTGTAAAAGGTATACTTTAAATGTAACATTTAGTATACAATTGGAGGTTGTTGCTTGTTATACCAAAAAAGCAAATTTATTTGCATTCATTTCCTTCCTTCTGAAATGTGACTTTGTTGTAACCTTCTTAGAGGGAAATGGAGCTGTTGTAGGAAACCACATCATGGGTTCATCCTTCGTTTCAACACCCTTTTTATTCTCTCTCAGTTATTTATTTTATTTTTATTTTACTTTTATATTTATATACCACCCATCTTCCAAAGGGAACTCTGGGTGGTTTACAACAGTTCCCACCCTCTGCATCGGGTGGGCTGATAGGCCATCGGATGCTCTTATCAAGAGTTAAAATGAGCACTTGTCCACAGCTTTTGAAATCAGAGTGAAGAGAAGAGCCCTAAGATTCCAAATTGCTGACCCCTTTCTCTACTATGTCAGAAAAAGAAGTTGGACAATAAAAATCCATGGGTAAATATAATACTTATACACTTTAAAAACTTTTCAAAATTGTTTATCCTGAAGATATGGCACTTTCTTTCATATTTCAGCGGTGGCCTGTCTTTAACTCTGTCATACCAGCCAGGGTCTTTACCCCTTGATTTCTACCCCCACTCCAAATCTTTGAAATCTTTTTGGTTCTTCTTATTACCCCATCTGGAGCAGCCCCTGAGAGGCAGAGCAAGATGAAAGCAAGGATGCTCAAGTGACAAGGGATTGACACATTCTTGGGAAGGCCAGTTTGAGCAAGTTGTCTCCAGCGGTAGCTGTCACCTTGCAAACCTGAAGCAAGGCAAAGGCTGCAGGCCAGAGCTGGTTCTGTTGTTGTTGTTGTCATCTTCTGCTTGTTTGATCATTTCTCCAAAAAAAAGAAAAAGAAAGTGTGAACAGACTTATGATTACCCCTATCCTCTGGATGGGAAGATGGTTACAATTATAAATAACTAGTGGCCAAGAATTTGGGGTGATGGAGTAGCAGGCAAAGAAAAAGCTGGCATGTTTAAAAAAAAATGAAAAGGTAAACATTTTGCATAGGGAATTGGGCGTGGGGTGGTGGTGGAGGAAGGGGAGGTGTCCTTCCCAGCTCAAAATACTCCAAGCTTCCCTAAAACTGAGTCCTGTGCTGAACGGTGTTGGGTACCACACAGAGCTGTATGGTTTGTGTCATTCTCTTCTCCCACTGGGGCAGCAGCTCAGAGTTAGCTATATGCATTTTTAAAAGCTGTAGGTGCTACTATAGGTACCATTTTATTTGACAGAACTAGCCTGAGGCTGAGGCATTTTGTTATGTGAAATGCACGCTGAGATGCATTACCCTTATGGAACAGACCAGCAGATTACATTACCCCTATGGAACAGACCAGCAGATGAAATATACTTCTGTTAGGATTGTTTGGTATTAAGATTCCCCATGCACATGTGTGGCACACTGGCTAAATGCCTCTACTGCAGGTAAAACTGTGCTGAAGACCTGGGGTTCAATCCCAAGCAGCAGGCTCATGGTTGACTCAGCCTTCCATCCTTCCAAGGTCAGTAAAATGAGTACCCAGCTTGCTGGGGGGGGGGCAATGTGTAGCCTGCATACTGTAATTAAACTGTAAACCACCCAGAGACTACTTGAAGTGGTATGGGGCAGTATATAAGCAGAACACTTTTGCTTTTAGTCATGTCTGACTCTAGGGGTGGTGCTAATTGCCATTTCCAAGCCTCTAAAGCAGATGTCCACCACATCTGCATTTTTCCTATCTACAGTATCTTGCTAAGGTGTAGGAGCAAGAATAACCAGGAAACGGCTTCGGGGAAAGGAGAAAAGAAGCCTTAAAAGTACCAATGTTATGTGTCAAATTAGAGAAGATAACAGGTGAAACAATTGACTATGTGCCTATTTCCCTTTTCCACACTCATCCAGATCTTAATGCTCTATTATTCCAACAACTAACAGGGATAAATGAGATAACTTTCTCCATCTTATCATTGGAACACAAAGTTCTTTCCTCCAGTGGGGAGAATTGGCTAAGGGGTCACTGACACCACCCATTCCACATCACCAAGCACCCACTCCATGAAGCAACTGCCCAAAGGAAGGGCCGGTCCTGCTTCTAGCAAGGCTTCTGTCTCCACCCAATATAACTTGTACTGTCATTGCAGTGTTGTCTGCACTGCTACGCTCATCCATTGTGGGGGACAAGGACGGATGCATCTCAAACCGGGATTCTTCCTCGTTTCCAAATCCATGTCTCCATGAATGAGTAATCCAATATTCCTCCCAAAATGTTGTTCTGCTGAACTATGGTGAAGGCTTCAGTCATAAACCTTTCCATTACATAAGGCATTACGTGAGGGGTCTGAAAGAATCATTTCATTCAATGAGGCTTGTCCTTAATGACAGCTGCAGTTATGTTACTGTAGTCTACACTGTGATAGTTCAGTCTAGTGGCTGAGTCTGAACAATGATCCATAGAGCCCTTTATCTTAAACTACAGTGGTACCTTGTATAAAGGAATCAATTGAAATTATGTTAAGCAAATTTTCCTTTATACAAATTTCCCATAGGAATGCATTGAAAACAGAGTAATCCCTAATCACGACCATTTTTATGTCGTACGGATTCGCCCCATAGATGATTCTGTTAAGCAAATTTGCCCTATCCGTGGAATTTTTTATGTTGTACAGATTTTATGTTATACAAACCATTTGTTATACGAGGGTCCACTGTACTTAAAAATGTCCCCCCTTATGGTCTCAGCCTCAATCTTCCATACTTCCAACATGTGGATAAAAATGCGAGAGCTTCTGTGAGGACTACAATGAAATAAAGACTGGAATTTTTGGAAAAACTAAATAACTTGTAGTAGGACAAATCAACAAACTGTGCTATGCAGCAAGCTTGGAGACCTGAGCAGTTAGATGTTGGGTTCCTAGCATGTGTTGAAATGATCTACAATGTAATTTCATTTCAGGCTGTTATCCTGCATCTTCCTGTGATTAAGAGGTCCAAAATGCAGTGAAGACAGAACCTGTAACTGTAGGCTGATCTGTTCATCCATTTTTTTCTTCACCTTCTCATATACAAATCTCTTGGACATTAAGGTTTCTTCTCCTCATTCATCTCCCACTGGTGGATAGACAGCACCTTGGCTAAGTTCTTCTTGCCTTATGTCTTCTCCCATTTATTTTCAACTTAAATGACCAGCCTTAAGCCGTAAGTATTCTAGCTTTCGTCATTTTCTGTTTTAATGATTTCTTTATCTTTTACCAATTTCCCTTTGTTAGTGACCTTCTAATGCCAAGAAATTCTTAATATCTTACAATAAATCCCCATTTCAAACCTTTCTTTTAAAAAGAAGATCAAGCTTTCAGCATATATACCCATCATGCCATCCTCAGGATATCAGAAATGACAATTACTAAAATTGCATGTTAGATATAGCAGAACAGTCAGGTTGACCAGTTTGTTCAATTACCTTACTGCTGATCTTATGCAAATAATTACAGACAGCCGTGAGTCACTAAGTTTTTGCCTATCCTCCTGGTTTGCCAGATTCCCCCTCAAACATATCTCTAAAGACTTCCTTATCAGCCTTGAATTCCAAGTGAGATTGGGATAGCTTTTTTGTTTCGTTAAAGCATATGCTATGCCCAGTTTCCCAGTCATGTTTAGGTAACACAGGCTTTTCTTCTTCGGTCAGTCTAAGGCAGTGGTTCTCAACAGGTGGGTCCCCAGATTTTCCTGGACTGCAACTCCCAGAAGCCTCTACCACTTGCTGTGCTAGAAGGGATTTCTGGGAGTTGCAGCCCAGGAACATCTGGGGACCCACAATTTAAGAACCACTGGTCTAAGCTAAGGTAACACTGATGTTCTATGCATCAAATCTCAATGCTTCTTCCTATCTGTCCAATATACTGTAATTAAAACCAATTTTCAAGTTATTCTACACTTCTATATGGCCTCTTGAACTACATTTTCTTCAGCTGCTTGGTTTTTTTTAACTGATTATGGTGAACTTGGTTTTCTTACCATTCATGTCTAAACCAAATTAATTACTTTGGTCATTTACTTTGTCAAGAAACTCATGTAGAGCTTTAAGTGGCCAGCTTCTAATACTGTATCATATACATGTTGGATGTTGTTGCTAATCTTCTCACTGGCCATGATACTGTTATTTGAATCAACAAGTGCTTCTCTGAAAATGATCCTGAAGTACAAGTTGACAAGCAATGACAGAAGGATACAAGTTTCTCATTCTTTTTGTTGTATCTCTATGTCCTCCATTCAGTTTTCACTACAGCTTCTTGCCAGTAGATGCTGCCAATTATATGAATATTTCTTAAATCAAGACCATTGTGTATCGACAGTTCCATCATCTTATTGCTTTTCATTTTGCTTTTTGAATGTTGTTGGCATTCCAGACAGATTGTTTAGTGGTACCTTGAATTTTAAATTTCCCATTTCATCATTTTGCCAATTAAAATCATATAAAAACTGCTATTGACCAATCCAGTCTGTATAAGGTAGAATACAATTTCAGGCATTCTTTCAGTTTGCCACTGTTCCTTATCATTATAATTTTATTTTAATTATTTTGCCATATTTATTTAGCTGGTACTGGTTATTTATTAAATCTCATTTTAAGTTCAGCCAGCATTTGGACATGTGAACTATTAATTCTGAACACTCTTAACTTTAACAGTAGACATGAGTTTATAATAGTCATTGAAATGGTGCAACTGTTCGACGCCAGATGAAATATTCCAAATCATTTCCATTCCAGTGCAGAAAAAAATATTCAGACTCCTTGACTAAAATGTAAGCAGCCAACCATCAGCCACACATAAGGGATCTTTTAAGCTGACACTCTCTTCAATCAGAGCTTCAACGTGTTACTTTTTAAAGTCGGGACCTGCCAGACTCTTCCACTAGCAAGTCAAAGCTGTATTGCACACTGTACAACTCTGAAAGCATGAGATGGATGTTCTGTATTCAGGGGAGATCTCAAGGGGTCCTTTCAGATATCTGGTGGTGCACTAACTGAATCTTCAGTAACCAGGTATAATTCTTGTGGCTGTCTCTACTCTTTAATATATACCTATAAAAATTATATCTGCAAAAGTCACATCAACATCAAAACATTTCTTCTGATACCTGGTCATGTGGGGGGAAAGCTGAAAAACATAGAGAGAAGGCACATTTAATGCACATATGTTTACATACCATCCAACCTGTAATTTGGAATCACAAATCATACACAGTACAAACTTTTCCATTTTGGGTCCTGGGATATTTTAAAGATGATAAAATCCTGGTTTTCAATTGATGGTGAAGAGCGGTTTCCCATCTTGCATAGAACTAATCACCCCTTATGCCCTGATAAATAATTTCTTTTCAGCAGTTTCTGTCTAGCAATTACTGGGCTGGAAATGAGGATACCAATTTTACTATAAAAGTTTTCCTGATGTAGTGCATAGACATTCCATTAAAAATTTTATCTCCTCCAAAAGATACCTAAAATTCCAAGGCAGTTCTGATGCACAGGTAATCAGAACAGGCCACTTATCATCACCCCATACTAACAAAACTTCCCTAGTAATGTACCATTAGCACTTCATGTAGGCAATCATTTAGCTTTTAACATGTAAACCTTAAATTGGCATTGTGCTTCTTAAATTTTTAAATGCTCCTTCTTCAGGCTGAAGGGACAGCGAATGTGAGGCATCTATTTGTAACAAGAAGAATATTTTGGTCTATTCGGGCTTTGCATTGATATCACAGATAGAATTGGTTAAGAACCATTTAAAAATCCAGAAGTTGAGTCATGGCAACTGAACTTCTCTTCTGGTGAGATCAAAATGTTTCACTACTCATCCAAACAGCTTTGTCAGATTCAATGAGAAGTGAAACATTTCAATCTCACAAGAAAAGAATCCCAGTTGTCATGAAACGTTTCAATCTCACAAGAAAAGAATCCCAGTTGTCATGAAATATTTCAATCTCACAAGAAAAGAAGTCCATGGGGGAGAAAAGGTGCATGGGGGGGATATGATTAAGATGTACAAAATAATGCAGGGCATGAGTAAAGTGGATAGAGGGACGCTCTTCTCCCTCTCACAAAATACCAGAACTAGGGGACATACATTCAAATTGAGGGCTGGGAGAGTAAGAACAGACAAAAGAAAATATTTTTTCACCCAGCGTGTTGTTAGTCTCTGGAACTCCCTGCCACAGGATGTGAAGAAGAAGAAGAAGAAGAAGAAGAAGAAGAAGAAGAAGAAGAAGAAGAAGAAGAAGAAGAAGAAGAAGAAGAAGAAGAAGAAGAAGAAGAAGAAGAAGAAGAAGAAGAAGAAGAATACTTTATTGGCCAAGTGTGGTTAGACACACCCAGAATTTGTTTTGGTAAAAATGATGGCATCTGGCCTGGATGCCTTCAAAAGGGGATTGGACAGATTCCTGGAGGAAAAGTCCACCACAGGTTACAAACCATGATGGAGATGTGTAATCGCCAGCCTTAAAACCAGGGTACTTTAAGGACCAGATGCAGGGGAATGGCATCAGAAGACAGATATCTAGTCTCGTGCACTCCCAGACACATCTAGTGGGGCCACTGTGAGATACAGGAAGCTGGACTAGATGGGCCTTTGGCCTGATCTAGCATGGCTCTTACGTTCTTATGTTCTTATGACAACTTCTTATGTTCTTCTTATGTTCTTATGACTCAACTTCTGGATAAACTCACCTCGAAGTCTGAGAATATTCACAGACAACCTTTTAAAAACTCTGATATAATGAAGACCTGATTGTCTCGCATATTGCTATAGCTACCTCACATTCATTGTTCCCCACTGAAATGAATATTAAGCGGAATGCATGGGTTTTATTATTATGGGATGTTCAGGCCCTCTAGCTGCTTCTGGACTTCAACACCAGGTCTTCTAGAAAACCATTGTGTTATCTCTCATTCGAAAGAGAGAGAAAAAGAAAAGAAAAGAAACACAGGAAAATGTGTTGGTTTTTACCTTTCCAGTAACTGGGACTGTTTTTCCCCTTTTATTTATTTTTTTCCACATAAATTACACAAACACTTTAGAAAAGGGGTACACACTCACACACAAAAAAAGAAAGCATCTTATAAGTGCATAACTTAAAAACAGACTGATGAACGTGTTTCCAAAACAAAAGGAAAATACTCTTTTCTAATAAATTGTCTGATTGGCTATGTGTACCATCAGATTTTAAGTGGCAGTGACAGTTTAAAAATAAATGGAAACTATATATTGTAGATATCTTTTTATATTCTTGGAGTTTGCTATAAGAAGTACTTAAATTAATCACAAGCTTTTCCTCAATGCAATGAAAAGAATATTATGGAATTGCTGGTCAGGAAATAGAACGAGAGAGATGCATCCCTCCCATTACAAAGCTGACTTCTCAAGCAGGAGTAAATAAAACATTGAACAATATCATAAACAATACCAAAATAATCCGTCAAGTGAAACTGCATTACTCCTGCAAAAATGCCACAGATGCCTCAGAGTTATTAAAATATAAGTTGATCAATGCAGAGCTTGTGGTAGCCAGATAAACTGATCCTAGATGTCTCACACAACAGCTTGCGATGTGAGGTTTACATTCAACAATAATTCTGGTTTCATTCCTTTAGCAGAGAGAAAATGAGTTTGAAACAATAAAATGATGAGAGGTCCAAAGAATTTCATCTTTGAAAAATGTGTTTTTTAAAAAAAAAAAATGTGGCAAGTTTTTGTTTCTTGGGAGGATCTAAACTGTTTTCTGCAAAGGTCCCCAGATGGAAATTTAAGAACTGTTGTTTCCAACTCGCCTTTCAGACTGTAGTTAATTATTTAACTTAATTAATGACCAGTCTAAAACATTATTTATTATTTTGGATTTGGGAAACATCTGAAACACATCAGGGTTATTTTCTCCCCAAAAGAGTCTTAAAGGAACCCTGTTTAGATGTTCATAATCTGTGACAAGTTCAGAGAAGATCATGATGGGGATGGCGATGAGGACAAAGAGATGGAAGTGGTGGTCTTATAATTAAAGTACTCCAATAGGTCACTCTGTGGGCATTTTGTTCACCAAAAGAGTATTCTCTTGCCCTGGGCATCATCCGGTTGCTGGTCCATCCCCTTTATAGGCAATTTTGTCTTCCACCCATGGTGCTGAAGCAGGCCAGCCATTTTGTAATTCAACAATCCATGCATAGGCAAGCATCCAGGCTTCACTCACAGGCAGAGGCTACAGAAGTCACGCTGGTAATCTTAGAAGAGTCATCGGACCATGGCTGGAGGTTCTGGAGGGCAAAGAGGGACGAGTTGTGGACGCAGATGGGGTCTGCTTGGATGGGCTGGTTGATGGTTTTCTGAAAGGCCTCTTGCTGGAGTTGCATCAGGATGCGATTGGCTTGCTGCCTCTCCGCTTCCCGCTCCTCTGCCGTCTGCCGCCTGGGAGAAATAGGCAGATCGTGTCATACTGTGGCCATATGACAGATAACCAACAAAGACAGAAGGCTCAGTATTCCTTGTTCAGAACATGCAGGAGTTACTTAGGGCTACTCTCACTCCAAGAACCCCCTTAGCCTGCGTAACATTCCCAGGGCGTGTGCTTTGTCAGAACATGAAACAAACAAGCTGGTCAGTATCCTCTGGACATGTTTTGCTACAAGTGGTGGCCTGGGGTTTGGATTCCCCCATTCCACCTCCACGGAGCAGAGCCAATCTATGTAGCAAACTGCACAGTCCCAGGATGAGCTCAGAAGAAGGGAATGACCAGTTGTTTCTGAGTACTCTCTACCTAGAAAGCTCTGAAAAAGGTAGCCATAAGTCAAAATTGACTTGACAGCACCCAGAGATGTTGGTGGTGTCAGAAGATATAGCATCGGGACTTGAGAAGAAAGGGAGCCAGCTCTTTCCTCTGTGTTCCTTAAGGAAGACATAAGGCAAATATTGTCTCAGTGCAAACTTAGGGCTCTATCACACGTCCTTTAAAATGCTGATTAAATTTCAAGTTAAAGCGTTTCCAAAAATCTTGTCCCCACAGCCACCAGGCTTTTTAAAAAAACGGTTATGCCCCCTTTAGCGAGTTTTCCAAAAGGTTGGGAATTTTTTGCTCTGGTAAAAAAATGTGAGCCAGAAGTCCATGGGAGCTTGCATATGATCCAGTTTTCTGCTCCCCCCCCCCCACCAGCTCATCCTGGGGCTCGTCTGCGCTTTTAAAAAACAATTTTAAATTTCCCCTCTCCCCCCCCACCAGCGCTGATCAGCTGGCCTTCAGGCCGTCAGCGCTGTCTGTTTTTTTTTTCCTAGTACCACCTGCTAGGCCTGGGGCTGGTCTGCACTTAAAAAAAAACCCTTGTGTGTGAGAATGGAGATCCCACATCTTCAGTCACGTGACCAAGAAAGAAGAAAAGCTGGACTTTCACAATATCCAGATTTTCCCCCAGGTGAGATAGCGGCCTTAGAGATTGTTTGACAGCAGCAGCCAGTAGCCCATTCTTGTGCATCTGTCCTTTTGTGTACTTGCAATCTCCCCCACTCCATCAGAACCTCTCATCCATGTTCTTGTTTCCAATTGGGGGGGGGGGAACCAGTGGCCAACAGGATATCCATATAGGGAGCACAAACTTACCAACTCTCTTCCAGAGTTAGTTCTTTAGGTATGGCCATAGATATTCTGTAGAGTTTCCAAAGCCTATGAGATAGTCTAACCCCTAATTCTCACACAGCTATCCCTGTTCCCTGCTGTAAAAAGGTAAAGCAGCAAGTTAAAAAATACTTTGCTAACTTTTAATGACATCCAAAATCTGCCTGACTGAAATGGCTGCTTCATTCTTTCTTACCAGAAAGCCCTACCGCTTTCAGGAGTCAAATGCATGTTCAACTCTGTTCCACTTATTTATTTTATTTATTAAATTTGCATATCATCCTTCCTCAAATGAGCACAACATGCTATGTGGCTCTCTTTCTCCCCATGTTATTTCTACAATGGCCTTTTAAAGAAGATCAGGTTGAAAAGAACAGATCTTAAGTTTTAGGGCACACGTGCTAATCTGGGGGTAGACAAAGTACAGCCTTTAGGCGACACATGCTCCCCCCCAACCCATATCCCACAGAAACCAGTCTTATTTAAAAAATCATTAATTATCTTCCTTAAAAGCTGCTGCAGCTGACCTTTTACAGAGCTCAACCTCAGAAGCTTTTCTTATTCCCATATCAGAGCTGGAAGATATGGTATGATGCAGCAATGACTCAAAGAGCCATGTGCTATTGCAAAACTACATCAAGATTGTTGGGACTTGAACATAGTCAGTGAATGCAGAATGGTTAGAAATCCAACAAACAAGCAAAATGGAACACTTCTTTGTCAGTATGTCACAGTTACTCCACCAGGAACATCAACAGTTGTGTCACCTAAGGAGGTGCCCAAGATAGATTTGCAACCATAGTACCAAGTGTTGCAGGAAACTGGCATGACCTGTGAGCAGTTTAGCTGTACTGAAGGAACATCAGTGTGCTCAGTCACACAACTACCTACATGCAGGACAAGGCAAATGAGTGATGTCACTTAAATAAAAGGTCAGAAGGGATCTTTAGAAGGAGATGTTCCCCATTTGGAGCACATGCTGATGGGCTGGAGTAACAGTGATTAGGAGATATTTGAAGTGGCAGTACATTTGAAGATATTTTCAAAGTATTTACACAAATCTCTTTTCAAAATGCTACTGTAGTGAGGTCCATCAAGACATTCAAACAGCTCTATCTGAGCTGAATGAAAAGCCTGTAGTATAAACATTGATGTATTGTGGCCTTATTTAGCATATACATTGGCCAGAATCCCATTGCGGAACTTTACAAGCATAAAAGTTGATGAAATCACAATGGAAAGCAAGGGATTATTAAAGAGGAAACAGAGATTGCAGAGAGACTAAATGAATTCTTTGCTTCAGTATTCACTGAAGAAGACAGAGACCACATGCCTCAAACAGAGCCTATCTTCGTAGGGAGGGAAACTGAAGAATTAAGCCAGATAGAAATAACCAGGGAGGAGGTTCTTGCATGTCTTGTTAAACTAAATGCTAACAAATCACCAGGACCAGATGGCATCCATCCACAAGTTCTCAAGGTATTTAAAGATGAAATTGATGATGTCCTAGCCAAAATATATAATCTTTCCCTCAAATCAGGCATTGTGCCTGATGACTGGAAGGTAGTGAATGTGACACCAATCTTCAAAAAAGGATCCAGAGATGATCCAGGAAATTACTGACCAGCCAGTTTGACATGTGTCCCAGGTAAAGTGATGGAAACTATCCTAAAAGATAAAATTAATTGGCACATAGAAGAGAAGGCACTGCTGAAGGACAGTCAACATGGCTTCTGCAAGGGAAAATCATACCTCACTAATCTGTTGGAATTTTTTGAGAGTGACAAGAAGTATGTCGATAAGGGAGATCCAGTTGACATTGTTTATCTGGACTTTCAGAAGGTTTGTGATAAAGTCCCGCACCAAAGACTCTTGAATAAACCTGCCAGTCATGGAATCAAAGGACTGGTCTTGTCCTGGATCAGCAACTGGCTAAGGGACAGGATACAGAGGGTAGCACTAAATGGACACTTCTCCAAGTGGTGGGAGGTAAAGAGTGGGGTCCCCCAAGGTTCAGTACTGGGACACCTGCTTTTCAACCTCTTCATAAATGATCTAGAAGTAGGAGTAAATAGCAAGGTAGCCAAATTTGCCGACGACACTAAATTATACAGGGTAGCAAAAATTGAAAGAGATTGTGAGGAGTTCCAGAGGGATCTCTTGACACTGGGAAAGGGAGTAAACCAGTGGCAAATAGGCTTCAACATTAGTAAGTGCAGAGTGATGCATGTTGGGGCAAAAAAACCCAATTACGTTTATAAACTGATGGGGTCTGAACTCTCTGCAACAAACCAGGGAAGGGACCTTGGTGTCTTGGTGGACAGCTCAATGAAGGTGTCAACCCAGTGTGCCACAGCAGTGAAAAAAGCAAACTCAATGCTAGAGATGATTAGGAAGGGTATAGAAAATAAGTCAGCAAGTGTCATTTTGCCTCTTTATAAATCTATGGTGAGGCCCCATCTGGAGTATTGTGTGCAATTCTGGTCACCATACCTCCAGAAGGATATTATGGGGGAAAGTGCAGAGGAGGGCAACCAGAATGATCAGGGGACTGGAACACCTTCCTTACCATCTGAGGCTGTAAAGGCTGGGCCTTTTCGCTCTTGAACAACAGTGTCTAAGAGGTGACTTGATTGAAGTTTATAAAATCATACACAGTGTGGACAAGGTAGATAAGAAAAAGCTGCTTTCCCTATCGCACAACACTAGAACTAGGGGACATTCCATGAAACTTTGGGGTGCTAGATCTCAAACAAATAAGAGAAAGTGTTTTTTTCACCCAGAGGATCATTGGTCTCTGGAACTCCCTGCCAGAAGAAGTGGTGACTTGACAGACTTTAGAAAGGATTGGACAAGTTCAGGGAGAACAAGGGTATCAATGGCTATCATTATGGATGCCTAAGGACAACCTCCGGGTTGGAGAGATAAACGTGATATCTCAATTCTATTTTCAGGGAATTGTAAGCAGGTGAAGATATCTGCTTGGGAATACCCTGAAGCAAATGGTGAGCCACTATGTGAGACGGAATGCTGGACTGGATGGGCTGTAGCGTGTTCCAGCAAGGCTATTCATATTCTTATGTTCTTAATCACCAACTGTGGATTTTAATCCTGAATGTAAAATTTCCTATCTCTGCCCCCTTCCAGGTTCAGAGGCTCTGAAGAGGTCGATTTAAACCTGGGAAAAGCTCTAGGAGCCTTGATGAGCAGCACATGAGGGACAGTCTTTCTGCCTATACTGGTAACATCAAAGTAACTTCCTCCACATGTGAAGAACACAGGATAGGCCTCCCAGCACATCTCTTTGCTGCTACCTTCCATCATTTACCACCTGAGGTGACTGTCTTATTCGGCCTAATGGGGAGGCCAGCCCTGCATCTCGGAACATGCCATGGTAATCCAAATTCAGTTATCTGAAATTAGCAGGGCGTAGAAGAGATGTTGCAGCACAATCAAACCCCTTGCTCTTTTATTTATTCTCAGTAGGGATCTCTCTCACACAGAGAGATACATACAAATTGAAAGTCTCAGATTTTCTTTCCCATTTTTTTTATCGAAGCCCTTTGGCCAGGGTTAAAAGGTGAGCTGATTTACTCTATCAATCCATCAGTTCCCTCTACTCTCACTTGGTGATAAGTTGTTCTGAGAATCTGTTTCAAATGGAACCATGGAAGAGAGAGATTCCTTTTTATTATCTTCATTGGTATTGATCTCCTCCACAGTGTCTCAGCTCATAAACCATTAAAGTTTTAGAAAGATTATGAAACAGTTTGATGTCTACGGTGTTGCTCTCCCAGTTACTGCTGTCAAAAAGACGGGAAATGGAATTGACAGTGGCTCATTTCCAGCACATATTTTAGAAAATCCGCAGTTCTGCTGGATTAATCTGAAAATCCAGACAGTCTTCTTTATGATGATTAGGACAAGATAAGAGGTGTTCTACATCTAGGACTCTTTTTGAAAAATACTTCTTTCTCACTCTTTTGATGAGTAGAACACAGTCTAGCAAAAGTCAAGGCATTGTCATGATTTTTGACTATCACTGCATTTCAAATTACTCTTTAAACAAAAGAAAACAAACAAACAAACAAAAACAAGAAAGTCCCACTGGAATATTACTCATAAAGATATCTGGAAGTTGAATCATGACAACTGGACTTCTTTTCTTGAGAAATTAAAACATGTTGCCGCTCATCCAAACAGCTTCGTCAGTCAATTTACGTAATTTCCCAGTCACCTAATCTACAAGATTCTGGCCAATGTGATTTAGGCTGCAACCTTATATAGTCACTTCCCTGAGTCTTCTTTCTGACTCAAGGTATGGAGCACTGAACTGTTAAAGTTGGAATCCTGCAGGGCAGGGATGCAGCCTTCTGGATCTCCTGGACGGCGGCTCCAATGCTCCCTAAGCAAAATAAGGCGCAGTGCCAATTGCCATCTCTTGGCAACGTCTGGAGAGTGGCATGTTCCTTTCACCTACTAAACTCGTCTACTCAGAAAGTCCAGCCGAGTTCATTGAGATTTACTCCAGTGTAAAGAGTGTAGGAGCATAGTGAGATTCTGATCTTATTGTTGCTACGGGATTCCTGATATGGAGCGGTTGAGGGCAGAGGATGTTTTCCAGTCCTTCTGTGACTACAAGAAAGTCCTACAGTCCTTTTGTGACTACAAAAAAATGCATGAACAATGCACTGGCTTTCCTTTGGCTGCAAATTTACCTCTGATACATATTTAATATTGTTTTGACTTTGGGAGAGAAAGGCAGCCCACTCCGCTCTTCTTTTAAATAATTAGTGAAAACAGATTATTAATTTTGGTGTGTAGCATTTTTCTTAGTAGCGCTGGTGGGCAGGCATAAGGAGTCATTTGTCAAACTAAGGGGTGGGGGAGCAGGCGCCACGTGTCACAGCACAATTTGTTTCAAGATTGCAACAAGAAGCAAACAAGCAGGCTCAATTATCCCCCAGAACCTCCTGCACTTTAATTGAAAATATGCAAATAGTGCCTCATATATAAGTGGGTGATCACACAAGCTGCTTCCTTTCCCTTGAATTAATAATATAACCAAGTGTCCAGAATCAAGGCTGCTTTTCCCAGCGTTTTTGAGGTATAAAATTCTCAGAAGTGTTTAACCATCCTTCCTTCTTTCCTTCTCATGAAGTTCCTCTGGAGCCCCATAGCTTGCCCAAGGGCACCGGTGGCAGAGCAGGGTAGCACCATGACCCACAAATACCTTGGGCAATCTTGGCTGGACCCTCTATCCGGAACAGAGTGAGGCTTTCCCAGCTCCTGGCTGTCCAGCCAGGCACTCCAGTCCACTTGAGATACACGAGTATAATTGAACCCAGTGGTTCTCAACCTGTGGATCCCCAAGATATTCCTGGACTGCAACTCCCAGAAGCCTCCACCACTCACTGTGCTGGAAGGGATTTCTGGGACTTGCAGTCCAGGAATATCTGGGGACCCACGGGTTGAGAACCACTTAACCTGTACATCAGCCAGCAAACTTGACTCACAACTAACAGTGCAAACTAACAAGCCTGTCTACGTACAGTAAATCATATTGCCTTCAGTGAGATTTAACGAAGCAATGATATACCTCTAAGCAAGTGCGTATAGAATTGCTGCTAGCTATGCCCCACTGAAATCTCTGGGACTTTGAGAGAGTCAAGACGAACCCCACCACCACCACCCTCATTCCATTGTTGGTCGATACTGCAACTCTTCGGAGTAAGTCCCATTGGATTCAGCGGGGCTTACTTCAGAGTAAACATACAGAGCATCTGTTGGTGCACTGGGAGCCCAAAGACGTTCAGAGAGCCCATGTTCCTCATCAGTGTTCTGATAAATAGATTGGTGTGTCAGCCCCAATAAAAGATGACAGCATCTATCACCATCACAGGTGGCCTTGTGGAGCTGCAGGTACAGAATGAAGTTAAAATAAAGACCCCTGGGACCTTCCTCCTCTTCTCGCCACTAAATACCACAGACAACTGGTTTATTGTTCCCAGTAAATGCATCCCTAGAAATGTGTTCTGTGGCTCTTTTTAAATTTATTGTGATTAATTCACAGCAAATGCCTTTTGGACTCATATATTTATTCCATTTTTACCTAGGCTGAAGTCCTGATTAAGAACCTGCTCTGCTTGTTTTTAAAAGGATGCTTTTGGTCTCCCTTACCAGAGGAGTGTATTAAACGGATCCATCCGAACCCTGACCAGGGTAACACTGTGGAACTCTGCATCTCTCTCGTTTGCAGGAGAGAAGAATCCGGCTTTCTGCAATAACTTTCCATCAGCCGGCTCCAACAGCCAGCCGATTGATTCCAGTCTGCTGAAAGAGGAGGGCTTTCTACTTTATGCAAGATTTTTTTTGGGGGGGCGGCTACGATTTCGAATACAAACTCATTTCTTAGCCTTCTCTTTCACGGTGGCTTCTAAATCCTCTTTTCCCCGCAGACATATGCTTACTCAAAAATAAAAACCCAGTGAGTTGAGTTGATTAAGTTGTGACCTCAGTTGTCTTCCCTGTAGAGAAAGGGGGTTCATTCCCAGGCAAGTGTCTGTAGGTTCCCGGACGAATAGCGCTGGCTCACTGTAAGGAAGAGAGAGTTTTCGCTCTTTGATGGGATTAATCTCCTCCTCCAGAAAACCTTTATTTCGAGCAAATGTATCTCCTTGGGTTCTCATCCTAGGACTCGTTCAGAAGAAGAAAGGGTGAGACTGATGACCTTGCCCGATTCCGACCGGGCTGTTCGATCCAAAGGTATTCAACCTCCACGCCAAGCATTGCAAGGAACCGCCTTTAAATGGGTTTCAGGACCCAGTCCCTTCGGGCCGTGGTGAAAACTCGAAATGAACAGCCCACGGGATCGGCGTGCGTGCGCTTAGGAAAGAACTGCGCTTTCTCCTTCCAGCGAAGGCCAACTCGACTGTTTCAGCGACCCAACGCTGAAGTTGTTTCTTCGTTTCCAGCTCCTTCGGCTGAATCGCACCAATCGAAGTTTCGCACCAAAGCGGATTAGCAAAGAAGACCGCAGCAACTCCGGCGGCATCATCCTTTCTCCTGGCTTTTCGGACGGGGAAACCCCTTCCCTTCCGTCTTCAAATGCGTCATTGGTACATTGCAGCAGCAGCATCTCCTAGGGACGTGGGTTTAAACTTCCCCGCCTTCTTTTTTTCCGTTCCAAGAAGATCATTAGCACCTGCGTCACTGGCTGATGATCCTAACTTCCATGGTGACACCGGGCGCAGATCCACTTAGGCCTACGTCGTATTGAGTTGTACAGAACTTACTCTCAATACTCCATTGAGCCTCCGAGAGCCCTGCTAACCCTCCCTCGTCGGAGCATCTCGTCTTCTCTCTCCCCCCCCCCCCCTCTTATCCTAACTTGTTTCTCCACAGACCTGCCCTAGACGCTTCGGCGCTTCACAGGGCAATCTAGTACAAATCATTTCTAACCCGTAGCCCTACTGATCAGTGGTAGCACGGGAGAAAACGGGATCTTGTAGCAGCTTCCATGACTAATTTTATTATGTAAACTTTAGTATTTATGTATAATTTTTCGGGTGTCCAAGCACACTCTTCATTCACTTGAAGAAGCGAGTTTCGAGACAAGAATGCTGGTGAAAAATAAAATCTAGCTGGACTTAAACCTTGCTACAAGATTTTGTTTTATCTTAGAAATATTATTGACTGAGACATCAGTCCTGCTGTGGTCCAGGGGAACCTCAGGGAAGGATGGATCGGTGCATAGGACGGCGCAGTGTTTGGCTTCCCCCCCCCCACACACACACACACACACCTCATATACTCAAGGGCAGCTTCCTTCCCTTGCCAGGCTCTCTCTTTTTCCCTCCTGGGAGAGAAATGAACTACTGAGACCGATCTAGAGATCCCTCCTCGTGTTGGGTTATCCTTCCCACCTCCTTTCGCCCGCCAGGGTGAGGAATGTAGTGGCTGCCGGGTGACGGAAGCTGCAGACCGAGACACCTGCCATGTACGCAGTCGGAAGAGACTGGGCGCTGCTCGGCCATTCGGGCTGCCTCCGTGGACCCTGAAAACCGCAGCGGAAGCCCGAACTTCCGATCATGGCCGGATCGCCTCCGCCTTGGCCCAGTTCCGTCTTGGCCGACAAAGGTTGGCCAAGACCCTCGCCCGGGAAGCCTGCTGTCGCCTGGAAAAACCATCGCTCACTTCCTAAGGCCGGATGTCCTGTCAATTCCCAGTCCTTTTTCTATTCAAGGACTTGTCTTGGTTTGTTTCTGTCGCTGCTATAGCAACCAACTATCCACTCCCCAATTGCTAGACAAATCAGAAGTCCTCCCCCCTCCCCCTCCCCCTCCCCCTCCCCCATCCTTCGGGCAAAGTGGCCAGTAGTTGGGGGTCGATGCCGGATTTATGCTCAGAAATAAATCGAGACGTTCCTAAAGCCGGTTGTCCTGTGGATTTCCCAATCCTTTCCATTCAAGGCCTTGTCTTGTACCAAGGCTTCAGATTAGGAAAGGCACCTAAATACACACACACAAACAAACAAACACACACACACAAACACACACGTTGGAATAGTGTAGTAGGTTTTTTTAAATGCCGCGATGGGTCCAAGTAAATTTGGTATCCTTTAGGGGCTTCCCGAGTCTTAATCCATCTCCGACGCGCCGGGCATGCCGTTCATCCTTTCCTCAATCGATCCGCCTGCCGCGAGCTTAAAATAGGCCGCCTTTTCCCTCTCTAAACGCTTTCTGGTTTGAAGAGGCAAGGCCATTGTAAGGTAGCGTTTAAGGAGGAGAGACAGGTGACGATGACGACGCAGGCCCGCCGCTGCGCAGGGAGGGAGGGGGCCCTCGGGTCTCCCCGCGCGCCGGTATCACACAATCGGAGGAACCACGTAAAGCGGGAATGGCGCTGCCAGGACGCCTTAAACGCGTGGATGATCCTAGGGAGGCCCCATGACTTCCTGGGATTTACAGGAGTATTGATTTTCCACTTTGAGATTGATTTTAACGGGTCTGCTCTCTAGCGGAGACTAGCAATAGGATTCCGGCCGGCGGAGGGAGGGTGGGCTAAAATCATCCACCAAAAAGACTCTGAACATTGGAAGCCACGCACCTTCTACACCCGTGGATGATGGCGGGGGCAGCAAGAGAAGCGTTTGCCTCCCCCTCACCCCCCCATCCTAAACGCCCATATTATCACAAAGTATGCAGACAATTCCGGCAAGTGGTAAAGGGTTGGTTCACTTGGGGCGAATTATGGCCGCAGACCACTCAACCGACGTGCCCTCTGCCCTGGAAAAAAAACCTGAAGACCCCCCCCCCTTTCCACACCCAGAAAGAATTCGTTCATGCTGGATAATAAGATCGCCGAATAAGACCCACGCATCCACCTACTATGCCAGAATTTTGCCCCTCCAAAAACTACCCAAGAGGAATCCACGAACTGGACGTGGCAGAGGGTATAACAGCACTAGAAACAAAGGTCCCGTTGACCGAAGGGTGCTACTGATGCCTCCTACATATCTATAGGTAAGCGACGAGAATTAAAGGAGATCGCGTGGCGCATTAAAATAAAAAAAATCAAGTGTAAAAGCAGGTGAGCAGCTCGAGGTAACAATCGCTTACACAGCATGGGGATCCTTGCTACAGGGCAGCAGAAAAGATGAGACAGACCTACACCGGTTAAACCTTTCTATCTGCAGCACGTGAGCAAAGGGCATCCATCCTCCTCCTCCTCCGTGACTGACACCATTCAAGCCCACGCCCTGGAACCGGGGGCGGCCAACGCGCATTCTGAGGCTGCGGGACATATTTACACAACCAAGTCTCGGCCCCGACCAACCACCGAGAACTTCCGAAAGAAACTTCTGGGCGGCCTGTGGCCCACCGTTAATTACATCGAGATGCTATTTCGGCAGCTCCTGGGGAGGCCGACATCCTAGTAAAAAATACAGTGGTACCTTGTACAAAGGAATTAATTCGTTCCAAATGAAATTCTGTTAAGCAAATTTTCCTTTATACAAATTTCCCATAGGAATGCATTGAAAACGGAGTAATCCCATTTTTATGTTGTACGAATTCTCCCCATAGGCGATTATGTTAAGCAAATTTCCCCTATCTCCGGAATTTTTTATGTTGTACAGATTTTATGTTATACAAGCTGTTTGTTATACAAGGGTCCACTGTAATAATGATCGGCGGCAGCTTTTGGGAAGTTTGCCTAAGATGGCGGGCCTCGACGTGCCCAGAAGCCCGCGTTGCTCCCCCCCCCCCCAGTATTCAGCGCGACAGGACCTCCACCCCCCGACACACACACACACACACACACACACACACACACCGGGCCCGGCTCACCTCCACTTGGTCCGCCGGTTCTGGAACCATGTCTTGACCTGGGCGTCGGTCATCTTCAGGGCCTTGGCTAAGGCGGCCCTCTCGGCCGAGGCCAGGTACTTCTGCCGGTGGAAGCGCTTCTCCAGCTCGCAGATCTGCAGGCGGGTGAAGGACGTCCGCGGCTTCTTCTTCTTCGGGGGGGTCCGGTTCTGGTAGGGGTGACCTATACGGCGTGTTACAGTGAACGGTGAGAGGGCCACTGGAGAGGGAGAGACAGAGAGCGGGGTCCGGGGGTGCGGGGGCCAAAGAAGAAGCAAGCGGCGACAAGATCAGGAGGGGCTTCCACAAAGCGGCAGCAGAGGAGAGAGAGACAGACAGAACGACAGACAGACAGCCACACACACACAAACACGCGCGCACACAGTGAGACAAGATAGCCAGAGAGGCAGCCCGGGCGCCCGGCTGAGGAAAGGAGAGCGCCCCGGGGTTTCAATGGCAGGAGGCCCTCGCCCCACAGGGCTCAAGGTCCTCCTTTCTGCTACGGCCTAGGAACCGCGCGTGGAAACGTTTCCACGCTGCTCCGGGGCTGAAAAACCAAACTCCAATGGGAAGAATCTCTCGCGGGGCCCGTGTGTAGAGGCTATACAAAAATTAGTTCTCCCCACTTCCAGGGTCTCTGACAGGGAAAGGGCACAAGGGCAACACAAAGACGCTATATACCAAAGTCCTCAAGACCCAATAATAATAATAATAATAATAATAATAATAATAATAATAATAATAATAATAATAATAATAATAATAATAA
>JAHTLZ010000379.1:15257978-15287434 GCA_023846285.1 Phrynocephalus versicolor | reverse complement strand
AATAATAATAATAATAATAATAATAATAATAATAATAATAATAATAATAATAATAATAATAAACCCTTCATGGAACCAAGCCCGGCTTCAGGTCCAACCTGGCAGGCTTTGGGATGAGAGAGGAAAAAGACCAAGAGAGACCGAATATTTGAAGTGGCTGGGTGGTGGGCAGACTCTTGTTTATTGTCTCCAATGCCGCCAGACCTCCAGACCACCTACCAATGACATATCTAGAAGGGGCATACCAAAGAGGCCCTTCACAGCCCAAGGAATGGTTGTTTGGATGCAAGGCCCTAGACTGAGGTTATAGATGATGGCCTTGGATAGAAGACGATGCTCCATATGGAATCATTTTTAATAACAGCCCTTGCAGGCCTCTCGCAGGCAGAATCCACACCTGGTTTCACTCCCAACAACGTTGCCAGCCTCTTGGTATCAGCTTTCTAAACTGTTCTTTTGCATGGTGGAAAGCCTTTTGGTTAAGTAGTGGATGGACAGATAACCTTGCAGATCTACTGGAAATTGCCCAGAGACCGAGCAATAGACTCGGAATTCCCTTCTGATCATTCCTAGGCAAGGGCATAGGTTGGTAGATCCGTGAAGTTGAAATTGGGGGGGGGGGGGATTCCTTCCAAATACAGTAACATGCATAGGCTCAGATGAGGGTGGTTCAGCACCTTTACAGAGGCTTCTTTTGCAGTCTTTGGAACAAGTCACAGTTAGAGGTTTGTTGTGATCACAGTGAGTGGGAGGCCCTTTTGGATAGTTGTCATCAAGTGCCACCGGTCCAACCTGTCCCCTTCCTCCA
This sequence comes from Phrynocephalus versicolor, assembly GCA_023846285.1. Lineage (NCBI taxonomy): Eukaryota > Metazoa > Chordata > Lepidosauria > Squamata > Agamidae > Phrynocephalus > Phrynocephalus versicolor. The sequence goes on along the minus strand of JAHTLZ010000379.1, from coordinate 15,286,626 downwards.
GAAGGACCCTCCCATGGCAGACTTTTCAGGCTGCTGAGGGACAGCAATGGGACTTGGTGTGTTGGGGAACTCAGCAACCATTTTGCTCTAGGCTAAGCATTCCATCTCCGCTTTAAAATATCTGAAGGAGAATTAAATGGGAGAGTCCAGCTGGGTTTGTTTCCTTGCTTTGCAGGGAGGGTGAGATAAAGTGTGTTTGTGTGTGTGTTTTTTTCCTAATAAAATACATGCTTCATTCATCATCCAATTATTATTATCTGCCCTCAAGCCACTTTCAACTTATGGCGACCTGAACAGACCTTTTGCGATGCTTTGAGGTGAAGAAAGAGAGGTTCTATTCATTCCAGCCCCCAAGTAAGTTTCCATGATCCAGAGGAAGTTTGATCGCTGCCTCCCACCACCACCACCAACCTTCTGTACCCTATTCTGATACTCTATCCATGGCCCCATACTGGTTTTTAGATACAGTACTCCTTGCTTTTACCTATCCTGCATGCAAAGGTGGAGTGTTGACTGGCTGGCCCAAAAGCTACGGAGGGTGGGAGTGGGAGGGTGGGAGTGGGAAGTACTTCTGTGTATGTATATACACAAGCAGAACACCCGGACCTGGCAAGAATCACAAAATGCCAGTCAAAGGCATCAGTGAGACTTTGTTTCCTCTCTCTCACGCACACAATTCTACCAGCTTTGATTCTGTAATGATTTCTATAATTCTTATTTTCAGACAAAGTTTTTGGATTATGTTTTAAATTTTTGTTTTGTCTGCCAAAGTGCAGCAAAGGTAAAGTAAACGTACTATAAACACAACTTGAAGTAAATCTCTGATCTACTTGTTTCAAAATAAATCTGTCTTCGAAGACTGTTTAATAAATCTTGGGTTTTTACTAAATCTTTTTCTGCAGAGAAAGGTTTAGAGCAGATAAAGCAATGTGGCAATGTACATTAATAAGACTGCAAATTAAGACATTTAATAAGGAACTGATAGAGATAGAGATATAGAGAGCTATTTCTGAGTAAACATTCATACGGTGGAGTGCGAGGAAACATAAAGCACCTCTGCAATACTCTTCATATTTTACTCAAAAGCAAATCCTAGTGCATTCAATGGCATTACACTAGAGTAAGTATTTTGGACTGCAGTCACAATGGAATAATTTTGAATAAAAAATATAAAGAATTAAGTTCCATTTTTTTTCTTGACTGCCTTTCACCTTCCAAAACTCTACATATTTTATAGATTTCATTTCTTAATATAAGTTGATAAAATTCAAAATTTGATTATTATTTGCCTGAAATACATAGAATATTTACTTGCTTTAAGAAAAACACACAAGGTTCTTTACCCCATTAAAAATCAGCCCAGCATTTCAATAAGGCTTATTAAAAATGATTAACAATATATTCTTAAGTTTAAAAAAAGAAACAGTGTGGGTCTGTGTTTGAAGAAACTGGCTCCAACCTGCATTGAGTTGCAATGACTTGAAATATGTTATTTTAAAATCTCATGCATTTATGAATTTAATTTTAATTTGGTACAATCTGGCCTATTTAGACCTAGAGTTACCCACAGAGAAGTATTATATTTTTGAAAGTTCAGAAAGAACAGTAATATAATAAGTGAGTAACTGGATTGTAATTTTCCTTAAAAAGATGGGGGGAGGGAAACAACCACAAACAAAACAACCAACAACCCAAAACAAAACAATCTCTTTCCCAAGTAGCTCTGAAAAAGATTTGGCCCAATCTTTACTAGGGCCACAATGTCACAAAACGCAGGGCTGCACAACATGCATGCCACCTGGGGCTATTTTGCTTGGCTAATGACGTTGTCCTTCTAGAGATTTCCAGGTCATTTTGCTTTTGTTTTGTTTTGTTTTGTTTTGTTTTGTTTTTGGAGTGATGTGGCTGCCTGTTATTTTTTGTTGAGAAAAAGAAAGGTCTTTTGATTGGACTACCTCTGGTTTCCAAATATTGCTAACCAGGGAGCTTTTAAAAATGTCAATTTAGGTTGATTTTAAATAAATAAATAAATAAATAAATAAATAAATAAATAAATAAATAAATAAATAGGAATGTCCAAGGTGGAAAGCTAAACCTCCTCCACAAAAAGTTTAACGGTTTAAGCATAACCTGTGAGTCTGGTCGTGGTTATAAGTTTGACTGAGCAGGATCTGTGGAACGAAGTCTAAAACTTCGCCCTTCTTTTTCCTACCACCACCACCAGCAGCAAGTGCCAGCGTTTAGCAGGGCAGCGGGCAAATATACAAGGGGAGGGGCGGTTCAGGAGAAGGGCATAAACCTGAAAAATCTGACCGGATTTGATTTGGGTGCTTTTATGTATTGGCTCACCCGCTAACAGATGAATTTAAAATACAGAGGCGATCTTCTGAATACTTCATGGTACCTAGACCTTTATGCGGCTAGCAGTCCTCTACGCATATGCCAGATAATGGGTCCCATTGAATACAGTGACCTGCAGTGAGTAAACGAGGAGGACTTTTGAGTAGACGTGTACAGTTCTGCTCAGTTTAATACACGTGGAAGAAGTGTTCCATAGTGGACAGGAGCATCTTTAGTTAGCAGTCCCCGCGAAGAGTATATTAGAGGCTTTTTTAAAAAAAAAATCACACGTATCTCTTACCTAATCTCGCTTTTCTGTGCATAGCTCCCAGTCCAAACCTTCAACCAATAATGTTATGATTTATAATCAAGGGAAGGATTAAATGCAACAGCAGCATCCATACCGACAAACATAGACTCCAGAAAGTAAGAGGCTGGGACAGACAATAAACCAGCTAGCTACCGTCCTCCACTCACCGATCACCGATTCTTGCATGTACTATGTGTTTATTTGCTTATTTTACTTGTTTGTTTAATTTTCACTGTTGTTTGTTTCTTATTTGCATTTATGTAAACCGCCCAGAGCCCCTTCTGGGAAATCCGTGCGGTATAAAAATGCAAAAAATAAAATAAATAATAATAATAATAAATAATAAATAATACATGGCCCCAGCGGGGGAGCAAAGGAGGAGAGAAAGGGAGAGGCACGCCTCTCTTGCAGGAGGCGACAGTTTCTGGAATTGGAAAGGTGACAAGTAGTCTCTCTCGTCCCCCCACCAAAAAAAGAGAAGAATATGAAATAATCTAATGGGATCCTCCAAAAAGGAAACGAAACGAAACCACTCTATTCAAACCGCGTTCTCATTTCGGCGGGAGGTGGTCGTGGGGGAGGGTCACCCGGGCTAGGCCTTAAGAAAGCGATTATTGCCGGATCTGGCAAAAATATTCCATCTGTCTTTTTGGGGGGTGGGCGCACCGGCAGTAACTACACCCCTTCCGTGCGACCTTATTCCTGGGACTCTCCGCTCCTCCGGGGAGAAGGCTCCCTTTCTCAGGCTTCCCAGTTTCTGTCCCCTGTTTCCTGTTTTCCTCCTCCTGTTGAGTCCCAGGAATAATTTAAAATGTCCCTGGAAATCGAAACGGGGTGGAGACTGCAACCTGAAGCCCAAATCGGATCGTAGGCCCTCTAAAGGCATCGGATCTGGCCCTCGGTTAAGGAGAAAAGATGCTTAGCCTGAAATAGATTCCAGCCAGTTCCGCGTGAATTACTCACGGGTAGGAGCGTCCAGGATGGCCGGCCACGGGGTCCTTCCTTCCCATCGAACTGAGTGACAACCTCCTCCCGCGTACAGGGATCGATGTGGACTAGGGGGATGGCGCTGCCACCATCCCTGCCTCTTTCTGCTCCTCTGTCTTGTTTGGGTCTCCCTAGTCTAGTCAGTCATTAGTTGGAACCTTGCCGCCTCTCGGGAGGGAGAGAGAGGTCGGATTCCGACTGTGAGCATATCTCAGCTCCTTCTCCTTGTGTACGATAATGGGCGCTTTATTGATGACACTCCGGTTTCACTGCTTAAATCAAAATGGAAATATTATTGACCTCGTTGTTTGGGGCGGGGCTGGGAGGCAGGCAGGCAGGCAGGGAAAAATACGTCTCTTCTCACAGAGCACGGATGTATTGTTGTTTTTCTTGCAGAGCATTTGCCGCTGAGCTATAAATTGCCCTTCATATCGATTTTCATTTGCTATTTATTAAGTGTATAATAAGAGCTCAGCTCTCATGGCAGAGACCCTAGGTACCGCTGGATCCAAAAGAATACAACAGGGAGCTTTTTCCTTCCCAGGACCAAATTATTGAGCGGCCTCTCCTCCTGGCCAGCCGCATGTGGATTCTGCTTTTTCATTATTTATGTGACAGATCAGTTATCACGTAATGCCCTCCATCTGATGAAAAGAAGATATATCGATAAACCCATAGATATGTATATTTCTGCATGCATATGTATTTGTATAAGAAAATATTTTGTACACGACAATACGTGCTTGTGTACATGCATATACGCACACAGATGTGTACAGGGAGTATGTGTACTCTATAACCTTTTTAAAATCAGGTTTTTTTGGGGGGGGGAGCTTGTTGAACCTTAGAATGAAGTATTTTTCCAGTAATAGTTAACTTATTCCGTTTTAGTAACTCTGCAAACTGGGGTGGGTGTTGGAAATATTGATTAACTGTTAGTATTAAAATCACACTGCTATATTGAATTTTATCCTTGTGATAACTGGTTTTTGTAGTAGATTTTATTACAGTCTTTAACAAATGAGTCTGGCAGGTATTGTTTTGAAGCTCAGCCATTAGTCACGAATGAATCATTTAAGGAATCCTACTGTGATAAGAGCCTAACTGAACCACTTGAGCAACTTTAAAATAAGAAATCTTCCTCCTTAATCGAGATAATCGAGATAATAATTTTCTAGGAATGACCAAATAGGAGACGGGAGAAATAATACGTTATTTGTCTTCAAGTTTAATTTTCAGAAGAAATTTTAATAGCTCAATGGGGCGAAAATCGAAGAAGTTTCAAAAAAAATTTTTTAAAGAACCTTCCGTGAACAATACCACAAAACATCGACAGTTTAAATAAAGATAACGTATTCGAATAAATCTCTGCAATGGAGACTAAAAAGAAAAAAGAAAGAACAAACCCAGATCTCAAGCGTCTTAGCTCCAATAGGCCATAAATCTAAGATATCCATCCATTACCCCTATTAATGAATTAAGCCAATCGATGCGGTTCAACCAGTGCCATACACCTTGTACCCCGGGCCCGCCCGAGTGTCTCTTGCCTCAGGGCAGGAAAGGGACGCTCCACACCGAGCCGGTAGCTTGGTTTGGGACAGAGAGAGAGAAAGAGAGAGAGAGAGAGAGGCGGCGGGGGAGCGGGAGGGGGAGGGAATAGGCAAGAGAAGGAAGCGCCGGAGGGAACCGAGGACTTTGCTCGCCGCTAACCCGGTAGGGGGTGGGGAAGCGAGCCGGGCTCCCCAGGAGCTCACTCACCTGTGAACCTGTCCTTGGTGTACCGCCTGTTGCTCTCCATCCAGGGGAACGTCAGCCCCGTGAGGTTGTTGACGGAGGGCACGGTGGGCATGGCGGTGGAGAGAGGCTGGTGGACGGATCCAGCCAGCGGCCGGTGCGCCGGCACTCGGATGACGCCCCCGGCCGAATTGAGGTTATTATTTCCGTTCATGGCCCCGACTCCCAGGTTCATGTTGTAGGAGCCCGCCAGCGAAGCCATGCTGCAGGCCCCGCCGTTGTGGTAACCGCCGGCGGTAGAGGACCCCCCTCCGCCGCCGCCGCCGCCGCCTCCTCCTCCTCCGCCTCCGCTGGCCGTGCCGTAGTGTCCGGCCATGGGGTTGTAAGCGCTGCTCACCACGCATCCTCCTCCCAGGCCGTAGTCCACGGCGGCGTCCTGCAGCCGCGCGCTGGAGATCATGCAGCTGCCTTGGTCCGGGTTGTTGAGGATCTGGTCGATGCCGAAGCTGATGGGCTCCGCGTGGCTCGGGTGGAGGTGGTGCGCCCCTAAGTGATCCATGGTGGGCCCAGAGCCACCCCAAAAAGGGTGACTTCCCTCCCCGCCCCCGCCGCCGCCGCCACCACCACCAGCACCTCCTTATTTCAAGCCAGAGACTTTTTAAAAAATACGCTCAGCTTTGTTGGTCTCGCTTCACTTGATCCCAAAAGAGGGGGGGGGGGAAGGAAGATGCAAGCGGAGAGGAAGGAAGAGCTGGGGGAGGGGAAGATACGGAGCGGTGTGGGTGGGGGAGAGAGAGAGAGAGAGAGAGAGAGAGAGAGAGACGGGGAGCGTGCCCGTGGGCTCCCTCTCTCGCCTTGCTGCAAGGGCATCAATCATGTTCGCCAAGAGCCCGGCGCTACTAGGCCCTGCTCCTCCATTGGCTGGAGCCCTGCGAAGGAGGATGAATGACAACCAAGGAGAGCAAGAAGGAGCCGGCGAGTGAGAAGCCAAGGAGTTGCTCATCCAGTTGAACCTTAATGGGGTGCCCTGCCAGGCACCCGGGGACCTTATAAAGCCACATCAACCACACCCAGGCGAAGCCCGGTTGCGCCGGTTGGCCGCCGTGAAGCGGATCTCTTTCAGTCCCCCCGTGGAAAACGGTGTGATTCTAACGCAGCGCATTGTTATGGCTCCGGATTCTGGATCCACGGAGGAAGTGAACAGCCCCATAGGAAACACAAAGAGGCGCTTCCCTTCTAAAGTGAAGTTCCACAAATGGTGGGCAGAGTGAATGAAGGTTGACTGGATCTCTGTTTACCCAATTCACGTGGTCCAAAGGAGGCTCAGAAGGAACTTTTAATGTGCCTTGGTCACCAGCGAGAAAAGAGTGGAAAGCCCGACAGTGTGAAAGATGGGAGAAAGTACATTTTTTTAAAAAAAAATGATAAAAGATTTCGAGTGGATTTATTTATTTATTTATTTATTTATTGCATTTATACCCCGCTTATCTACAATATGTACTCTAAGCGGATCCATTGTAAAACTTGCTAGTGGATTTAATGGTTTAAGAAATTCCTGAATCTATACTGGATCTCGGGGAGAAAAAAAGAACCCAACCTGTCTCGTTTCAGGATATAGTACTGCATTTCTCCTTCGCACGTCCTGAGACCACCTTTTAATTTAATATTTACAGGCCTTTGAAAGTGGCCGGGGAGTTCGGCCGATTTTCGGCTTCTGTACATCCGAGGGAGGGAAACCAACAAGAGCTGGGCGTTCGCAAGGAGGCTTCTCCTCGTTTCTAACAGGGAGGGAGACCTCCGATTGTCTTGACTGCCCAAAAACGTATGGGCAGCTCGAGCCAAAAAGGTATCCCTGTCCCCTTTGCAAAGATATTTCCCCTTCTCATCTAAGTGCCCGGCTGGAACTGAAAGACCACAAGACTCTCCCTGCCCACTGGATCACAATCGAGCAGGCAACCTATATGAGCGGGAAGGAATGGGGAGGAAAGAGGGAGAACCTGAAGTCCACTGAGGGTCCAGCCGGGGCACCTATGTGATCTCAGGGATCTCCTCGGAGCGGACTTGTTCAACCTCCTTGCAGCCCCGCGAGCTTTAGTACCTCCAGACAGTGTCAAAAGCCACGTCCTTTTCCCAACCCGATGCACGGGCCTTCTGGACAACGTGGATCTCTTTCTATTGATTTAAACTGATAAACGACGTCTGCCGATTTGAGCAAGGCGTAGGTTCGCGCAATGGATATTTAGGGTGGGTGGCCGTGTCCTTTCTATCTTCTGTTTCACTTGTCACTAGAGAGTTGGGTTTGCTCGCATTTTTTTTCCTGGGCGCTGGCAGCGGGTGGCCGAATTGGGGCCAACGAAAGGCTCTTGCCCTTGGCGATCTTACGCAAAGCCTTCGCCCCCACCACTCCCCACACCTTCCCACCAGTCTCACTGGGGCGGCAGGCTGCGGGAATATCCCACCTCTGGCCTCCATCCTTGCCTCCGTTCGACTAACGCCAGCAATCCTGGCGGGTTTTGAGCTCTGAGCCCAAAGGGACTCCCATTTGTTCATTCCCATCTATTAATATCCGTGTGCTGATGCAGCGTTTTCAGCGGATGGGCTTGTGAGTGAGTTGGACTCCCTTGAGCTTTGGGCAAGGGCTGGTCCGGGGCGGGAGGAGGCCGTGTAGCTTCCTGGGCTGAACCAGAAGGCAAACTCCCAACCAGCGAAGGAAATGTCTTCTTCAGACATCCACCACTTGCTCCGCAGTCTCTTGGTGGGGAGGCGAAAACCCTTGGAGCCAGCTTTCAGACGGAAGAGAACAAAAAGCAGACCCCCCCCCCAAAAAAAGCCTGATTTCCAAGGCTCTCCAAGCTCCTCTTCCCCCAACTGTCAGGATCCGAAAGGTAATCACGTTTGCGAATGTGTGTAAGACCAAGACGTTGCAAGATCGAGACATTCTGTCACTTCAGTCTCAAGCAGAGCATTCTAGACTTCCCACGCACCCTCCCGGAGCGGGGCTCGATCTCCTGGCGTCGTTCTCCGAAGGGACTGGGCTAACCACACGAACCTTACTGGACCTCCAGTAAAGAACCGAAAAGCACCGCAGTTCAGGAGGCCCGTTCCATTAGTTTTGGAAGAAAATAGATTCTTGGTCGGAACCGACTACCACTAACTGTGAAGAAACAAGTAGTCGCCTTTTCAGCGGGCACACTTCAGAACGTTTTCCAGGCAAGGGCCTCTGAGCAATTCTGCATGTACTGCTTGAGATGGTTACACACTGATGAATGTGGCAGGAGAGACATTGTGAGCGCCTCAAGGCAAGGAACAAACCAGCTCAGTTTTGGGTACCCGGTGTCACCAGACGGCTCCATTGAGTTCGGCCGCCCTTGCCCCCCCCCCCCGCTAAGAGTACAGAGTACTCTTTTGAGTCTAGTACTTGAAAAATACCGTCCTTTTTGCGAATCACACAATGGGGGGGGGCAATTAGGACCAGAAATTTGGTTTTGGAAGAAAGAGAAAAGAGAAGCTATTTTCATTTTTCTATCCATTTTCCAAATCCGCCTAGATTTATTATTTTTTAGCTGGAGCTTAATAAGTGCGGACAAAATAGCTCAGTGGTTAAGGAACTGGAGATTAGGAGTTCGATTCCCCACTGTGCATCTGAGAAGAACCAGCCTGTGAGACCTGGGCCAAGTCCCAGGAGCATCGCCCCCGGCCATAAGAGGGGAATAACAAGCTACTTTTTAGAAAACCCTGGAAAAGGTCATCATCAGTCAGAATTTAGTTTTAGCATATTATTAAATTATCACACAGCAGACAAGATAACTAGGCTCGATTTTGTATTACGAATCACTAGTCTATTATTATTATTATTATTATTCTCTTCATCGTGGAGGCAGAAAATCTTGCCTGGACCTGCTACACCTGTTTCAAGGCATATATGTAATAAATCAAGAGTTTTTAAAAAGAGACAGAGAAAAAGAAGATGGCCCTTTCCACAAGCGGAACCATATCCCAACAAACCAAAAATATTTGTTCACCCTTTTCCATTTTGCCCGTTTACGGATTGGGGGCTGATTACCCGTTGCCCATCAGTTGAGAGAGTGTCTTTTCCCCAGGAAATATCTGCCATGCTTTTCAAAACGTATCAGCCCATGGGCTTTTGGCATAAAGTAATCAAGGTGGATTGTGTTGTCATAGGGGGATCCTGCTTTAGAAACTGGAATTTGCCTAACTTGAGTCAAAACTTCAGCAGCAGTCCTATTTTACGTTCAGGGAAATAATCCCCATTGAACCCAAAGGGATTGTCTTCTGAGAAGACATGTATAGAATGGCACTGCTCCTGAATTACTGGTCACAGAAGCAAGCAATAATTTTCCACTTATGAGCGGAAGAGATTCCATGTTACAGGTCGAAGAACTCTTTGATAAGGATGCGGCTGATGCCGGTGGATGGTGATAATAAGGATATCACCAACAACAATTTAGATTGTTTGGTAAAGTATACAAGGCGGTTCCACTTGACCGCCAACATTTCCAGAGCAGCAAGACTGTTAACCTGGGGGCTAAGCAGAGTAGCTGGAACCTAGTTTTACTGGGAATTCCCAGGTGGACGCCTGATCTTTACGGCCGTCTCAATGAGCGCAGAAGAGATTCAATTACCAATCAATTTGATCCGTTTATATTTTAACTTAAATTAATTTGTATTAACTGTATTTGTCCAGTCTGCTCCCATCCCTGTTTGCTGTGGAAGAAGCCCCACTGTGTTCAGAGGTCTTGTTCTTCAACAAGCGTAACTTTTCCTTCCCTCTATAAATCAGATTCCAAAAGCCCTCAATGCAACCACTTTGAATTAGCAACATCTTGCTGCATTTAAACCCACCCATTTGTTATTTGTTCAAGCAGAATGCCCTGTCATGTTAAAAGTGTAATCTTTTCCCAAGAATGTGTTTTGAAGAACTCCTGTAATCAAACCAATTCTAATTAATTTCACACCAAGCTAGCAGCTCTTCCCATTCTCAAACTTAGAGCCTGGAGCGACCGCTCCCTTTTCAATCTTTATGACAACGAATGCATACATAGTCGACAGTAAAGCAGCTGTCATAGGCTTAAAAAGCAGTCCTAAAATGAATGATGGGAAGTCAATTCTCTGTTTAAATTTTTTAAACAGAATTTTAACCATGATGTATTTGGCAGTACCTTTGGGGGGGAGGGGCGGAGTTAAATTCCATCAGACAAAAAGAACTATAAAGCATTACACTCTTCCCCCCCCCGCGGGGGGGGGTTTTGCGTTTTTTTGGGTTTTGTTTTTTGTTTTTGTTATATCCCCCCCCCTTTTTTTTCTCTCTCTCTCTCTCTTTCCTCCGAGAACTTTTGGCTGCTTGAAACTGACCAGACCCGGTGGCAGTTTCAAGGGGCTAAAGGGTTTCAGGTTGAAATGATTGAATGAAACGGACCATTTCGTCTGCTAAATTAGCACGTCAACAAGTGAGTGGCTGAGAAGATAAGACAGCGATAAAGGAAAGATTTACTTTCAGAATACCACACTGGCACAATCGGAGCGTGATCAGATTAGGGTTGGCGAGATAAAATATCCCAATATATATATTTTCCCTTGTCGCTGAAACGCGGCTGGGGTTTTTCTGCGCGTCCTCCCCAGGCCGGAGCAGGATGCAGACAGAAGTAAACTGGGGGGGGGGGAGACAGCTCCCCCCCCACCACCAAAAATTCTGTGGCTTCTCGTATGGATTTCCCCACACACCCCTCTCCTCTCCTGCCGTTCGAGCCTCTTTCCAATCCACAACTGAACCTCCAATTTTTATCCCGTTTCCGCTTCGTCAAAATCACCCCAATATGTCAGGCTGGTTGGTTTTCATCCCTCCTCCTATTTCCATCTTGCCTCCGAGCTAAAGATGTTGTATGGGGGGGGGGGTCGCACCACTCTGGCCCTGCTCTCCTCTCCTTTCTTGACGGGTCCCTTCTGAAGCTTTCAGGAGGTAGCGCTCGGGGCAGGCCTCCATAAATCCCGCCCGATTAATCGTCAGTGGCAAATTTTAAGGAGAGGCCTGTGCGCTGGCTTGTCCCTTTTCCTGCCCTTCCCAGGAATTAACGGAGGAATTGGTGGCGAAGGGAGATGTGCCCCTTGGCCTCAGCGTGTATCCACGCGACCGACGGTGGTAAAGGAGACCAGGCTGAATCGTCAGGCTACAATTCTCCACTAACTTAGCGGTGCCAACTGTTTAGAGGGAAAGACTTTGGAATGAACTCAGTAGGGTTTATCTCCGAATAGGTGTGTGATCCATTTATTTATTAGGCAGGATGAAAGGATGAGAGCGAGTAGCCCAAGTTGACCAGTGACATTCGTGGCTCAGCGGGCACTTAATCCTCGATCGCCCAAACCACGACCACCACCACCACCACAAACACACACCCTTGCTTCTTCTGCACAGGATCGCACTGTGCAGTGGTGCAACAGAAGAGCCCATTCTTTAACAATGCTAGACTTTTAAAAATATATATACATGCGCGGGCGCCCTGCAGGTAAAAGCAACTTATGTAACAACTTCGGGCTTAATCGTGAATCAGGCATACACGTGCACCCACGAGTAAGATCTGTAAAACTGGCCTATTTGCGTGAAGTGGTATCGTCCGCCCCACCTCCTCAGCTGGATGCTACCACCTCACCCTCTGGTAGGCGTCGGCCAGGGCTCAAGGTGTTTTAATGCAGAATTCCCGCAGGAACAAAACAGAAACCAGAGGCCTGCTGCATCCAGGACCCAGCCTCTTCCGGGCCCTGACATCCGCCGATGCCGTGTCTGCTTCCAGTGACTTATTGCCTGTTACCACTCAGCCTCCGAGACGATGCTCAGCATTCCTCACTTTAGGTGTTGGCTTTCAAAGGCTCTCTCGCTCTCGCTCTCCAAAGCCTTTTCCTCTTCTCGCCAGCACTAATTGGGCGAACAATTGACATAAGTTAATAACAGTGTAAGAAAAATGTCTCCGAGCTGGTGGCCAAATGAGGAGTGCATTATGGCGAATTGATTTGAGACGCCCGGGGGCCTGGCTTATTTAACAGCAAGCATTAAAGTATTAATATTTTAGATGGGATCCAAGTCTATATTTTTTATGTCGGGCAATTGACGGACATTAAACTTTAATGAAATGATCTGCTGGCCAGGTTTAGAAGGCTTCTCAGCCCAAAGGAGCAGCAAACCATTAGCACGAGAGTGAAGGGCGAGGGCAGTGGGGGGAGAGAGATAAAAGTAGCACTTTCCCTAACAGGTAAATAATTAAAAAGAAATGCTAGCCTACCAGGTCAGGGAGATTATTTAGAGCCGGGAGCCATTACCATGCAGACATAAAAATACAACCTTTGGAGGAGGGGGGCACCGGGGTGAGGGAGAGAGAGAGGCGCATCCACCGCGCTCACTTTCAAACTGCCTTGAATCTTTTCGAAGAAAGATTTGTTGGGGGAAATCGTCCGACAGGAATTAATTCCATGAGAGTGTAAAATGCCAGTGCAGACAAAGCTGTCCGCCTTGTCCGCCTCCTCATCTACAATAGGAAGCAAGAGTTAAGTTCGTTTTGCGTCGCCAGATAATTTCCAGTTTTTCCTTCCTTGACTCATTTTGAATGGAAATCGTTAGATAAAGTCTACAGAAGATGGAAAAGAATATCATTTTTTTAAAAAAGAAAGAAATATGTGGCTATTGTATATAGCATATCTTTTATATGTAGGTCTCTAATCAGTACTTGCCTTTTAGAATTAACTTATGAACACCATCGTAAGGTAGATTCTTGTTGTGTTGTGGTAGATATTGGAGAGTAGAACCCATGGAAGCTTATTTAAAGCAATACAATGAGATAATTTTAAAAATGGACTTAAAAGCCAGGAGAAAGGCTCTTTTTGTGTGCGTGAACAGGTTGTGTTACTATTATATTGATGCGTATACTTTAGTTGTTGTTTTTAATAATCACTGCAATGTTATGGTACTGGTAGGATGAATCAGTGGATGAACAGGAATAATTGATCAACTCGTTGGCTGTGTCGAATGCAGAGTACAAATTCAGAGTGAATATATATTGTTGTGCTCCTTTGAAAGTCTACTGAGAGCTAACAGTATCTTAGTACAACATCCTGTACTTCTTCATGTAGGCAAAGGCTTTTAACAGCAACCATCTGTGTTTCTTAGAGGTAAGCTCATTGAGTTGAATAGAACTCATCCCCAGGTAAGTATCATGTAAATGTTTTTTAAAGGTTTTTAATGGCTTTCCACACTGCAATCTTCATTTTTAAGAAGTCACTCAAAGTGCCTTGATGTCGAGATAATTTAATTCATTTAAAGCAATAAGCACACTAAATGAATGAATAAATTAAATTGATTAGTTCCAACTAGGGATAGCAGAAACAGAACACTCCGAATTACCCAGAAAAATAGATTTTTATTTTGACTAAAATCATTTTGACAAAAAGTTTTCTATTAATATCCCCCAAACTACTGTTATCATCATTATTATTGAGGAGAATTGAAACATGTTGAAAAGAGATCTATGGTCCATTATGCTGCACCCACACAGTGGTCTGAAATCCATTTTAGGAGATTTCCAAAATATGGGCATTGATATGATGCACCTTTTAACATACAGAAACCTACTCCTCTATAAATGTCTTCTATTTATAATGATGCTTTTATTCCCAGTTGGTCACGGCACCCTCCTCCCTCCATTATTCCTCTCCCCCCCCCCAGGCTATATAGAATAACAGGCCTTCACCAGATGGTCTTTCGCTTTGCCGCTGCTAAGTGATAGAGAGAACATATTATTCGGAAGCCAGCATCTGTTCCTGCTTCGTGTCTTCCCCGCCCCATCCCACTTGGGAAACCGAGCATCCCCCCACACCGCCCAAATCCACGGCCCCCTTCGGAACATCCTCAAGTGTCCAGCCGACCCCTCAACTCCCCGCCCCGCCCCCCTCGCCTCCGCTGCCAACCAGGTCTTAAGTGCCAAATAAATATTTGCCGGGATGTTGTGGTCGGTCGTGTCAATTCCAATTTAAAGGAAACGACTCTCAAACCGCTCATTGTACTGTACTCTTCTCTTAGCACGGCTTGTCTCGTCCAAACGGCCAGATGAGCCCGGCAGCGAGAACTTCAGTCGGAAACGTGGCAGAGAAACCGCCAATAAAGCTCTTGGCTGTATTTTCTTCGTTTCCTCCCGACCAATCCTTTTTTTTTAATTCGCTATTTCAAAAAGCAATAAGTTTTGCTTGTTGACTTTGTCATAAAACGAAAAAGGATTGGGGGGGAGGGTTGTTAGAAAACGGGCTTGAGTAGGACTGGCGGTTTACCTACACAAATGTTTCCACCCGTTATCATGTTCTCACACTTCTTCGGTGCCTCCACCTGTCCGCAGGGTAAGCTTTTCCAGAGTAGTTCAGATATTTCTGTGGGGATACCGGCGCTTCCAGTTCCACGGGGCTTTTCTGCAGGCAAGCGTTTCTTTCTGGAGTTCAGTCCTGGATGGTGATTTGGAAGGAAAACCTAGTATGTATCGTGAAATACAAAACCCACGTTCCGGATGAAATTTCTGTCCGGCCAAAGAGAAAAGAACAGAAAAATTCGGAGCAGGTGAATGGGTTGGCCTAATAAAGGTACCCCCCCCCCAAGACTAAAGGGACCTAGCTTCAAATCACTTTTCAGCCATGGGAAACTCAGTCGGAGACAGGTGACACTGGAAAAGCTGCTCCTTAAGTGACCCCATGCGTCTTTGAAACCCCACTAGAGCCACCGTGGGCCGGTTCTTGGTTAAGATATAAATGCAGATAAGAATGTAGACAAACATGGGTTTATTCATGACTAAAAAGCTTCACCTGCTTGTTGTTGTTGTTGTTGTTGCTATATGCCGTCCAGTCGAACCGCCTTACAGCGTCCCTAAAAGAGTTTTCCAGAAAACATAAGAACAGCCTTGCTGGAACAGGCCACAGTCCATCCAGCCCATCATTCTGTCTCACACAGCGGCTCACCATTTGCTTCAGGGTATTCCCAAGCAGATGTCTTCACCTGCTTATGATTCCCCGCAAATGGCATTGAGAGATATCCTGCCCAACTCTCCAACCCGGAGGTTGTCCTTAGGCATCCATAATAATAGCCCTGTCCTCCATGCACTTGTCTAATCCTTTCTCTTAAAGCTGTCAAGGCTGACAGCTGTCCCCACTTGTTCTCGCAGGGAGTTCCACAGACCAGTGATCCTCTGGGTGGAACAAGTGCTTTCTCTTATTTGTTTGAGATCTAGCACCCCAAAGTTTCATGGAGTGGCCCCTAGTTCTAGTCTAGTTCTAGAGGTTCAAGGCGTCCCACCCCTCCAGTGAGTTTCTGTGGCTGAGCGTGCATTCGAACCCAGGACTCCCTCACTCTATTTTCGCGAGTGGTTGCAGCAGGAGATGTACATGGGGGAGCCTGGATCAGGCGACGGGCCCAGGGGTTTCGCGCGTCCCTTAGAAATCTGCGTTTCAAAGGCATGAGGAGCCGAGTCCTGACGCTAAATTTCTCCAAATCGCTCCTCGCGAAGGAGAAAAGTTACATCGTGGGACTTCCTCGAATACGTCAACCATCCCGGCTGAAGAAGCATAAGACTGGGGGTGGGGTGGGGCTTCTGATTGCCAGGGAATACATTTGAGGACCAGTCCCGCACCGTTTCTGCACCAGGAGCCGATTTATCAGGACGTCCCTGCTTCATCCAGTTCGCCCTTTCCTTTTACGCAGGCCTTGAGGGCAGAAGTTCAACAGGGTCTGCTTTTTCACGTGGTTGTCTCTTTAGGTGGGGGAAAGTCGACATGGTTGAATTTCCGCCTGACGTGCAGCACTGAGGGGAACCTCTGCCGTTCTTCTCAAGAAAGAAACCCTTGGCTTGTCTGCCCGGATCTTCCCTTCCCTTCCCGTCCCGTCCCTTCCTGCCTTCAGTGCCGCGGCTCCACAGGCGATCGGGTTTCCCCCGCGGCCCCCGCCCTACCTGCCTCAAGTTCTTGACTTCTGAACTCTTTAGGGAACCTGCCGGCGCCAGTTCCATCATCCCGAGTTCTTGTGGTTTGGGCGAGCAGAAAGCGTTTGGAGGGAGCGCCGGGAGAGTATGGCTGGCTGCTCCACCAGAAAGAAAGCCCCCACCCCCCAACCTGGGCCCCGGTTCTGTCTGCTCCGGGGCTTAATTGCACTCCCAGAGAATAGAGCGGAGAAGGGGGGCGGTTATTGGCGCTCCCTCCTTTCCTCTCCCTGCATATTGTAAGGGGATGCTGAGGGTCTCCGGAAAGGCAGACAAATAAGCACTCCAGGGCCCCACGCAAGTGTAGACACTAGGCAGAGCCGAAGTTTGGAAGTTACCTTTGGGGCTTCTTAGCTCCACTGGATATGCTAGAATTAGGAGCTCCCAGACCAGAGGTTGGAAAAAGAAACCTGTCTGAGCTTTGAACTAGAGCTAACTCCAAGTGGGAAAAAAGGTGCCCCAAAGAGCCAGGGCTTACAACTGAGCAAGGTGAGGGGTCTCTGTGCAATTGGAGTGCTTTTTAATTTTTTTTTTTATTTATTAGATTTTTATACCTCACCATCTAGCCCAAAGGCTACTCTGGGGGGGTCTAGGATGTTAAGAAAATACACAGATTATAAACAATAGACAATAAGAAATAAATATAAACTTATATGGAATTATAAAATATAAACAGAAATGACAATGATCTACAGCAAAATGGAATTAAACTTTCGAAATAAATGAACAAATAAATCACAAAACAAGTAACCATAGCAAGAGGTGGATACTATAGATATTATAGTGTAAAGCTCAAGATTCCAGGAAAGCTAGCCATGTTTTCAGTTGGCTTTTAAAGATTTTAAGTGAGGAGTCCAAATGTATTTCAAGGGACAGTTTTTTTCCATAGATTAGGGGCAATGACCCAGAAGGCCTGACTTCTTGTTGTTTTACGGGCCTCCCTCAAGTGCCCAGCTTGGGAAGAATGCGTGGCCTGGCCAGTTTTATTTGGGAAAAGCCGTTCTGACAGACAGTGAAGCACAGCCAGAACAGGAGTAATATATTGTAAATATATATTGTATAGTATATACATAGTATATATGTAGAGTAATATATTGTAAGTAAATAAATATTGGTATCTTTTAGTTCCTGTTAGTAAAATCTGGCCACTGTGTTCTGCAGTAGCTGCAGCTTCCGCACAAACCTCATAGACCAGTGGTGGCGAACCTTCGGCACCCCAGATGTTTTGGACCACAGCTCCCAGAATTCCAAGCCTGTATTGCCAATGACAAAGGACTGTGGGAGTTGTGATCCAAAACATCTGGAGTGCCAAAGGTTCGCCACCACTGTCACAGGCAGTTCCATTGAAAGTGCACTGCAGTAGTGGACTCTGTGTGGCAGAGAAGCATTGTTTAATTCCATTTTGTTATAGATGCAGGTTTGTTGTAGATGCAAGTTTAATTCTATTTTGTTATAGATGTGTTATGTTTATATTTTATAATTCCATATAAGTTTATATTTATTTGTTATTGTCTATTGTTTATAATCTGTGTATTTTCTTAACTTTGTATCCTTCAACTATCAGCTTGATCCAGACTGTGAATAGACCTGCTCCAATCAATAGGACTTAAATCAGCTATAATGAGTTTTCATCAATGTCAATGACTGTACTGCAAGTATCACAAACCTGAGTCTTACCCTATTTTTCCTCCTTCTATTGCTGCTTCTGCTGCGGTCTAAAAGTTATGGGGAGCAGGAAGAGACCGAAACACTCTTGAGTTGTTGCTTGGTTTTGTAGTGTGGATGGTAATTAGCTCACCAAATGCATGGCCCCATTTTTAGGCTAAGAACTTGTTAACATATCTTTCTCAGGTGTGGCTCACGATGCTGCCCTCCCCATGCAAGGACTCAAGAGGCCTGGGTTCAAATCCCTGATTCACTATGAAAACTCACTGGTGACGCCACTCCTTACGTCTCTTACTGACCCTAAATGTCGTACAAGCTGGTTTCCTCTTGCTGGTACATAACAACCGCCACCACACATACACAGTTCCAGCCCTAGCCTCACTCTTTGCCTTATTCATTCATTCATTCATTCATTCATTCATTCATTCAGAGTATTTTTACCCCACCTTTCTCCTTGGAAAAGGACCCAAGGTGGCTAACAGTAATGAAGGACGATATACAGTCCAGTACAATTAAGACATGTTCAAGTTTAAGAACAGGGAATTGAGGGACATCTTACAGCATTAAAAGACAACATTAAAGCTACAAGAGAACTGGTCACAGACAATAGTATATTGCAGTGTTGGTGAACCTATGGCATGGGTGCCAAAGGTGGCACTCGGAGCCCTTTCTGTGGGCACCCAACATCACCCCTTCACAGCCACCTGTATTCAGGTTAAATTGCTTTATTGGCACTTTGCGAAAAATTAGTGGGTTTTGAATCACAGTTTGGGCACTCAATCTCCAAAAGGTTCTCCATCACTGGTATATTGCTTCCCTCCTCACCCCACAACATCAAGTAAGAGCAGGAACTCTGAATCATTAACTCCTTCAATCAGTTCTAGCTCTTCCAAGGACTGCAAGTCAGCCTTAGGTATGCAATTCTCTCTCTCTGCATCTCAGACAGAAGGAGGGGGAATAACAGCAAGACCTTCCAGGGTTATGAGGATCAAAAACTGTATGGAAAAGTGCTTTGAATGCTTCAAAGAGCTACACAAGAGTTTGGCAACTATGGCTTTCCAAAAACAGTACTGCTGGACTGCAGCTCTGGCCAGCGCTGGTCAACTTATCCAACAGTAAGAGAACATGTGAGATGTAGTCCAGCACACCTTGGCTATAACCATGTCAACTCTTAACATGCCTAAAAGCTGGAATTCAGTGGACTAGAATTCCTAGCTATGTTTGACATCCCCACACCTCCAAAGAAAAAAGTCAGCCTGTCTGGCCTTGGGCAACCTGCACAATCCCAGAACATCCCTTAGAAGAAGGAAAGAGTAAGCCATTACTAGGTAATTTAAACCTGGAAAACTCTGGCAAGGGTAACCATAAGGCAGAATTGACTTGGTGGCATGGAATTATTATAACAGATGTTTGGGTTTGTTTTTTTTTACATTCTTCAATCTGATGCATGTAAGCAGAGTCCATCAAACGTATTGGGATTAATATCTGAGAAAATCATCCCCACGATCCTTTTCACAACACAGTGATGTGGGTAAGTCTTTCTTTTGTGTCCGTCATGGGTAATCTCCAAATGTTTTTGTCATGTGCGGTCAAGCTGCCTATGATGTATTGTGATCCTATGAGTGTGTAATCTCCAAAATGTCCTGTCCTCAACATCCTTGTTCAGATCTTGTCAACTCAAGACTGTGGCTTCCTTGATCCAGCTCATAGCTGGTCTTTATCTTTTCCAGCTGCCTTCAACTTTCCCCAGCATTATTGTTGTTTCCCAGTGAATATTGCCTTCTCATGATATGTCCCATATTGAACAGCCTCAGTTTCATTATGTTTGCCTCCAGAGATAGCTCAGGATTCATTTGATCTAGGGTCTACATATTCAAACACTCTTGTATCAAAGCAAATTTCCCCATAAGAAATAATGGAAACTCAGGTGATTCGTTCTGGGATCCAATAGACCACATACTGTACACACAAAATGCCAAAACTCACAAAAGAAGTTGGCTAGAAGTCCACGTCCACACCATGGTTTAGGTACCTGGCAGTGGAATCTGCTCTGTTTGGGATTAACTGGATTTTATTCTGGATTTTTAATATGACAATAATAAAGTGCAATTTGTAGCCCTATACACACTTGACTAGCTGCCCCATGACTAGAAATTGTTTGAAAAAAGAAAAAGAAAATGTTAAATACAAATTAAATAAAAATAAAAATAAAAATAAAACCCTCACCTGCAAGTTCTTGGCTGGTACAAAGGAGTCCTCTATTCCTTTCTCCTCCCTCTACTTTGGAGGCTGCCTGAAACGGAACATTCAAGACAATCATCCACAATCGAGCAGCGGGGGAGAGGGAGCCACCACTGGCTCACTTCTTATCCTGTGACCTGCTCCAGTGCTTGTATATCAAGATATTGCTTCCTGATCAAAGTGAAGTTTAGAAGAAATGTTTGCTTGTCTTGCAAAATGCTCTTAAATCAAGTTACTCTTAAACCAAGGTATTACTGTATCCACAAAGCTCTCTTTCAGCAGTACATTTCAAATGAGCCCATTTCCCCCTGTTAGCTTTCTTCATTATCCAGCTCTCACACCTACCTATACATGGTGATTGGCAATAGAAGAGTGTGGATGACCTTAGTCTTTGAGTCTATTGACATTTCCTTACACCTGATTTCCAGTCCCATCCATCACTGCTTTCCTGAGTCTCAGTACGCTTGTGATTTCTTGGCTACCCTCTCTGTCTTCAACATGAACGTTACATAGTTCTCCTGTAAGGGATGCGGGTGGCGCTGTGAGTTAAACCACTGAGCTGCTGGGCTTGTTGATGGAAAGGTCAGCTGTTTGAATCTGTACAACAGGATGAGCTCCTGTTGCTTGTTCCAGCTCCTCCCACCCTGGCAATTCAAAAGCATATAAAAATGGCATCAAATAAATAGGCACCACCTTGGTGGAAAGGTAGTGGCTTTCTGTGCACATGTTCAGTTAGTTATGCCAGCCACATGACCATGGAAATATGTCTGCAGACAAACACCGGCTCTTCAGCTTACAAATTGAGATGAGAAGTGGCCCCTAGAGTTAAAAACAACTGGACATAACTGTCAGGAGAAATCTCCTGTATTCATGTTTTTTGCCTTCTTAATGTTCAACTGCAGCCCTCCTTTGGCACTTATTTCTCTTTCCCAAAAAGTCATTTCAAGTCACTGCTGCTTTCTGTCAGTGTGGTGGTGCTATCTGCATATCTCAAGTCACTGATGCTTCTTCCACCAATTTCCACGCCTCCTTCAACTGAACCATGTCTGGCTTTTCATATATGTTCTGCATACAGAATGAAGAGCTGCATGGAGAAAAGGCACCCGAACCATTTTGTCTCTCCATATGCTGTCCTAACAGTAGCTTCTGGTCCACCTCATGCTGGAGCACACCCATTTCATTCATTCAAAACTACTCAGACTGATCTTCGGAAATTCTTTGTTGGAGTAGCTAGTGGATTTGGCATTTTGTCTCAAATGCCTTTTCTTTTTCAGAATTCAGCTTGAACCTCAGGCATTTCTCACTCCAAATAAAGTAAAAACCTTTGTTGCAATACCTTGAGAAACATTTTGCTTGCATGGGAAATTAAAGCAAACATCCATAGCAGCCTCCAAATAGACAAGGAGGAAATAAGATAAAAACCCAATCAGCCTTTTGTTCCACATCTTGTCAGCACATTTGTTTGGATTATTGGCTTCCTGATTGAGCTGACGTGTTGGTTTGGCACTGGAGCTAAGCTTCCATATATTAATTTGGGCAGATTTTGAAATTATTGTAAATGATGATAGTGTTATTAAGGCTATGAAGTAATATTTGCATAAATGCTTTTAAACAGAGATCCTCTGTATTCCACCGCCCCCTCCCCCCACTGCTTTTTATTGCCTGAATCTAACTCTATCAGCCAAGGTTGTATTACTAGAGGCTGGTCTGGGATGATTGTTGAATTATGACACCCATTCAAACTGCGTTTAGAATAAACTCCTCATCACGGAAGGAAAACTAACATGATTGTTGACAACTTTGTGCCAACGTGATTGACCTTCCCTAATAACACGATTGTCTCGTTTGAGTGCAGAGCTCTTTAGACTGGCTCAGAATCAAACAGCCAACTGATGGGTTAATAATGGCTGCACTTCCAGCAGAACATTTCCTTACCATTATTTATATTGTATCTTTAGATTAGGATTTGGAGCACAGGAAGGGTTTAAAGGGAATCATGCGCACTAGTTAGCTTCAGGCTAAAATATCTGCTGCATAGAATGCAAGCTGCCTTTCACATTTTTCTGGCACTCTCTTAAATAAAACAAAAAACGAAAGTAACTTCTGGAGCCTATAACTAGAAATGCTTCACAACCAGTGGTGAGGGAAGAAAGACGGGCAAAGGTTGGAATAAAGTACTATTTGGACTACAACTCCCAGAATTCATCAGGCAGCATGTCTGTTTCTGAGTTCCAGATCCTAAATTACAGTCCACACCTCTGGGTGCTGCTATTTAGAGAACCCAGCAGGGAAGTGATTCATTTCTGCCTCTTCCAAATGGGGCTAAAACAATTTGGAGCTTATGTTTTAATGGAAACATTTCTAAAAGTGCTGAAACTCTCGGACACTGAAATGCTTCCCGCTAAAGACCATCACTCACTCACTCACTTGCACACTCACTCACTCACTCAGTGAGAACGTTTCCATTCCATCCATTTTACTCTCACAATGGGAGTGAGGTGAGACTGAAAGGCAGAGGCTGCACACATGACCTGCACAAGATCCCATAATGAACTTCATTGACAGGTGGAGATTTGGCTCTGGGTTGGCGGAGGTGGAAGAATGCTGTGTGCACTTTCATCCTCAACATTTGGTCCCATGGCGTTGGGCTCCTCTATTTCCCGAGCTTGGGTCATTTCTGCATGTGCTCGCCATCAAAATCATCTTATCCTAAAATGAACCTTTAACAAAAAGTCAATTGCAGATTAAAGTACAAGCTCTGCTAACCTTGGGAGTGCGCCTCCTAAATGCAAAGAACTAAGTCTGCGTATAGACTTTTGATAGAGTCCCAACCTTTTAGCTGTTTGCCAGAAACCCAAGAGCCAGGATAACAAATGTTTACATAATTTGGATCAAAGCTGAAACCTGGCCGTGACAGATGGGTAGAAAGTGTGCATTTTAAAGTACACTTATTTATAAGACATTATCCTCATTAAGTGAGATTACTACATATGCTGTATATGTAAAGCCTTTGCTTATTGTTGCAGTTGTGCTGATCTAAGGAGCAGATGCAGGCAGGCTATTATTACAGGACAACGAGTATCCTATTGATGATTCATTCTTATCTATGTGAGAGCATGCAAGTCCTGGGCGGTAAACTGCTGCCCATTAACAAGGAGCTGTTTTGCATTCCTAGCTGTGCTGCCCAGGAACACAATCAGCTCCTTGTTAATGAACAGCAATCTGCTTCCAGATCTTAAATTATTTCCCATGCAGAAGTGTAAATTGGCAATAAGCTTCTGGACTGTGCATGTGCATGCAGAGTGCTGCTCTGTCCCATGGCAGAAGAGTAGAGCAATAGGTCATAGGCAACACATCTAAAGGCTTCCTATTCATCTGGTAACTGTGCAAAACAGCTGAACGGCAAATGGTGCCTGTTGGTATGCAGTGCTCAACACCTGCTTCCCAAGGTGCAGGAGCCCTACTCTCTTCCCCATCTGGTCCTTCTAGCTACGATTTTTTTTCTTTTTTGGTACTCCATTGCTTGAATTGCTGTATTCATTCCAACTGTATGAGAGTTGGAAATTAAAAAAACAACAATGTATGGAACTGAGCTGCTGGAGAAATTCTATCTGCTATGTAGTTTCCTGTATGTACAGTATGTAGCAGTGATTAAAGGCACAGGAGCACCAGTAGAAAAATAATGAACAGATTTATGTCAGAATTAGGGATGGGCACAAAAATGGAAAAACTGTGTTTCATTTCATTCCATTTTGTCTCCCTGCATTTCGTTTTATATCGTAACAAAATCTTTCAAAAACATTGTTACTTACAAAATAAAATGAAAGGAAATGAATCCCCCATGACACCAGCAGTCTAAATTCCCTGCCTGACTGCTCCTTTTCCCCCTGCCACCCCCTCCTCCCAGGGGTGTGTTTTGGACAGGGAGGGCTATGGGCAGCGGGGGACCAGCCTCCATTGCTCACAGCCCTCCCTGTCTAGAAAACCAGTCTGGGAGGAGAGGGGAGCACAGGAGAAAGAAGGAGGTAGAGGTAAATTCAAACAGAGCTTCAATTTACCACTACTTACTTCCTTCTTCCTTGCGATCCCCACCAACCAGCTGGGGCTTTTTGGCAGGTGGAGGTGTGTGTGTGGGAGAGGGGTGCCCCCCTCTCCAAACTCCAACCTATCAAAAAGCACCAGCTGGGAGGCGGGGGGGGGGACACAGAAAGGAGCAGTTTCCCCCCCCCCTCACTGCTCCTATGCTGGGAGTATGGAGGCGATTAGGACGTTAATATCTAGAGTAAACCCCCTGATTGCCTCCACACTCCCATCACACTTTGCCAATTAACTAGTCTCAGCCCCTTTAGAGCTTCATAACTAAGTCCCATTTCCCCAAAATCTTTCCAGATTTCAGGGGGTTCACTAAAATCGCTTAGGGAAGGTACCCTTGCTACTTTGGAGCCCCAAGGTAAGTAAATTTTGATTGCATATTTTAAAAATAATTTTTAGTGCATATTTTTTTAAAAAAATATGCACTCAAAATTACTTACCTTGGGGCACCAAAGTAGCAGGGGTACCTTCAGAAAGCAATTTTAGAAAACCCCTTGAAATTTGGAAAGATTTGGGGGTAAGGGGACTGAGTTATGAAGCTCCAAAAGAGGTGTTCTTAGGAAAAAAAAACTTTTAATTTGAATTATATGGGAAGCAGCAGCAATGCTTTCACTGGCCTGATCAGCTTCCAATTCCAATGAGATAGATTTTTCCCCTTTGGAGCTTCATAGCTCAACTCCCTGACCCCTAAATCTTTCCAAATTTCAAGGGCTTTCAGGGAAGAACTTGAGGAAGCACCCATGCCATTTCTTCTGGAATGAATCTTTTCATTTAGAGGAAAAAATGGTGTTTCATTTTGTTTGTAATGTAACACTGCTTTCCTGTTTTGTTTTGTCTTGGTAGCTAATAAAATGATGTAACAGCATGTCATTTTTCATATGGTGCCCATCCCTAGTCAGAATACAATGATCTCTTAATTGTATCTTATATGACTCAACTCCAGAAGGATGAAATTCCTCAATCCTCCACCCTCACCCTCCCCTCCTGCTTGTCACTAACTTAGTGCTTTGTGGCTTGGCCGTTTGTAATAGTGTTTTAGGTAACAAAAATAGTCAATACTTTTCTTGGTCCTCCTTCTCTTGCAGTATGCAAGAATAGTATTACAAAACTCAATATTTCTCCCCTCTACCCCCCAAAAATCAGTACATTGGTTTGTCTTTTATAGATCACAAACCTTTTGGATGGTACAAAAGCCTCGGTTTCTAGCACTGCACACTAGCAATTCCTTGATCCCTTCCTAAAGAGGTTTAGAATAGTATGATCTTCTCTGTGTTTAGCAGAGCCAGAAAAGAGTCCCACGGAGTACCATTGAACTTAGTGCCAAATATGAATGCGTAAAGTTGCAGACAAGGTATTCATTCCAACTGTACACTTGATTCTCCATGGCTAAGTCCTTTATTTTTAGTAGGTGACATGGAGAGAGGGGATTTAAAAGACCATTAAAAATCCAGCCGTGACTCAATCGCTGTGCAATTAAGGCTCCCACTATCCCTGTCAGAGTTCAACTACAAAGCCTTATCAATTTGCACCCAACTAAGCCTGGCTGCTTCTGAGATCCACTTAACAGCCCTATACACCTGTTGATAGCAGCAGTGAGGGGTTTTTTGGTCATACCCTACCCACCTCCATAAAAATTGCTGAAATAGATAACAAGATTTCTGGAGGCAAGGCGGTGAAGAGCACATGTAGCTTTTCACCATTAGATCATTGTTACCAAGTCCAGTTTGTCACATCATAAGACTCCCCCCCCCTTGTTCAATTTCCTCCTTAGTTTGCTCTCTCTCTCTCTCTCTCTCTCTCTCCTCCCCTCCCTCCCTCCCTCCCACTTCTCTAAACTGCTTGAACCTTTCACTTTCATGCACCATGAAACCAGAGCATTCTGGGAATTGTAGTCCAAAATATTAGCATTCCCCATATCCAAATACACTGTGACCAAAACATAGTAAGAATACCATGATCCTTATAAACAACGTGCCTATTGTACTCATTAAGCAAGAAGTCTATCTCCAGTATAGATAACACAAGAACAAGACAAGCAGTAAATAGCTATTATGAAGGGTGGCATTGACACCACCATGCTAGCAAGAGAATGTTGGCCTGGTGTCCTCCAGCCCACTAAGCCCAAATACATCCAAAGGGGAGGTTGGAGCAAATCCCAGGGGAAAGCTTGACTTTCTTTTGGACTGACCTCTATTTCTTCCTGCACTGATTGTTAGACTGATTCTCTTAGAGTCCACTATCAGTCCTATCTTTACCTTCGGCTTCCTTTCGTGGTTCTCTAGAGAGGCTGTCTCTCCTCTCTGTGTGACTCTCTAGTTAGGATTAGAGTTTAGGCTTTGCTATCTTGAATATAAATCTCTTAATACATCTTTAATTATTTGATTGGTAGTCCTCCAGATGTTGCCAGAAGGGTCAAGGGTGGAGAAGTAGCAATGGGTGACTTATCTGGGAGTTGAGTCATGGCTACTGGACTTCTTTTTGAGAGATAGAAACGTTTCGCTGTTCATCCAAACAGCTTCATCGGTCTGAATACAGCTAGTGCAAGAGACCTTCTTATAGTCAGCTTGACCTCTTGTCCCCTGGTCTGATTGGCTCATAAGATGAACAAAGCCTGAATAGGCTCGTTAGGGAGACATTAGTGTCCATGGCCTTAAGGTAAACAATGGCCTAAGGTGCTGAAACCCATCAAGAATGGGTCGTTAGCTGTGACCTGGTGGTGAAGGCTCCTTGATTTGCCTGGGCACTGTGGAAAGTACAGCCTGATAAGTAGCAGACAGACTATGCCGGAGCCCCCCACCTCTGTTGAGGGAGGGATTTTCAATGCTAACATGAATGTCTTCCCTTACTCCTCTCTCAAACCACCTCTCTTCTTTCTCTAATATGTGTACATCCTCATCTTTGAAAGAGTGGCCTTTTTCCTTCAAATGGAGGTGTACTGCTGATTCTGGTCCTGAGCTGTTACCTCTCCTATGTTGGGCCATTCTTCTGTTTAATGGCTGTTTAGTTTCTCCAATGTAGAGGTCTGAACACTCTTCACTGCATTGGACTGCATATACTATATTGCTCCTTTTATGGTTTGGTATCGGATCCTTTGGGTGGACAAGTCTCTGCCTTAGTGTGTTCATGGGTTTGAAATAAACAGGGATGTGGTGTTTGCCAAAAATCCTTTTAAGCTTCTCCGACACTCCCGCCATGTAGGGAATGACCAGGTTCTTCCGTCGGGTCTGGGTCTCGGACTGATCCCTTGTTCTTCTGGGATGGCCCACTGCTTTGTTGAAGGCCCACCTTGGATATCCACAGGCCTTAAGTGCTGTCTTCAGGTGCCTGTCTTCCTTCTTCTTGGCTTCTGAGGAGGTGGGGATGCTCTCTGCTCTGTGGCTTAGGGTCCTGATGACTCCTAGTTTGTGTTGTAATGGATGGTGGGAGTCAAACAGTATTGATCTGTGTGGGTGGGTTTCCTGTAAACTTCTACTCCTAGGCCACGGTCAGGTCTGATGATGACTCCCAAGCCAAATGCCTTCCTTTCTGATGTGCTTGTCTACATCTCTCATGATCTCAAACCAATAAAACCAAACCATGCTGCCTCGGGGATGATGGGTCCTGTAATCTGGAATATCTGGTTAGTGCAGTGGTGGGAGAAGTCTGATTTTGTCCAATGGTCTGGTCAGCTTTAACAGCTTCAGCAAAGAAAAACCTGCCACCTCTAGAGGCTGTTCTTCTTCTAACATATTGTTCAGGACACTCACATATTTTTCTTCAAGATTTGCTAAACTCTGCTTCCATTCACTTTCCACCCTCTGGCCGTAGTTCTGCCTTCTGAAAACATAGTGTCCTATTTTCTGCATGACAGCCTTTCAGATGCTTGCAGATCATGATTGTCATGTCTTCCTTAGTCATCTGTCCATTTTGGCCTTTTATTTGGAGATCTGGAAGAGCTGCTTCCTCCTGCCCATTTAAGCCACTTCTATTCCCTTAGTTAATTTTATACACTCCTTCTTGAAAAGCAGACATTTCCTAAATCTTTCTAGACTTGATTTATCTTTCCTTATCAGCAATTTCTACTCAATCTCAGCTTCCCTTTTCCATTCACTATTGGTTGCCCCTAACCAATTTATCTCTCTTCATCTTCTAGTGTGAGGTGCATAACCCTTCTGTGGAGGAAGAAGACCATCACACCTACTGTTTACCACTGCATCAAACACATTGCTAGTAGTAGTAGTAGTAGTAGTAGTAGTAGTAGTAGTAGTAGTAGTAGTAGTAGTAG
>JAHTLZ010000379.1:15195008-15257968 GCA_023846285.1 Phrynocephalus versicolor | reverse complement strand
AGTAGTAGTAGTAGTAGTAGTAGTAGTAGTAGTAGTAGTAGTAGTAGAAGCAGCAGCAGCAGCAGCTGTTGTTGTTGTTGTTGTTGTTGTTGTTGTCGTCATCGTCCTCATCGTTGTGGTGATGGTGGTGGTGGTGGTGGCAACATGTTTCAGATTTTTACAGGTATACAATACTCAGAAGAGGTTTACATACATTCCCTTTCTTTTGGGGGTGCTCTGGGACTGTGCAGCTTGCCCAAGGCCACACAGACTAGCTGTACAACCAAGAGGCACAGAGGGGAATCTTCATTTTGCTCTCAATCTTTGACTCCATAGCCAAATACCTAATTCAATCCAGCCAGCTAATAAGCCCTGAACTGCTAATAAATATAGATTGCATACCAAAACCCCTGAAGAGTGATGAAGAAGAAGAAGAAGAAGAAGAAGAAGAAGAAGAAGAAGAAGAAGAAGAAGAAGAAGAAGAAGAAGAAGAAGAAGAAGAAGACGACGACAACAACAACAACAACAACAACAACAACAACATTAGGGGTCCTCCTTGGCTACCCAATCTGTTTATACAGCCTTGAGTTGTATCACAGATTGTAGGGTCAACATCTCAGAAACACTTTAGGCCTGGCCTTGATGCTCATATTCTAACCAAACTTTTTACATGCCTAGATCTAGGACTAATCAAATGCACATATTGTCAGGATGATTAGCTAGGCCTCAGTAAAAATGCAAAGATGGTTCTAGATTTGCCCATACTTAGGATAAATCTACTGAAATTCATTGGACTTCAGGTGTGAGTAACAATGTTCTGTATTTTCATGCATCTTCATTCTTCCGTAGCACAGAGTGGTTCCTCGGGGGCAATAAATGTGTCTGTGTCTCCCTGCAGTAAGATTTGAATGTGTTTAGCAGACACACAAATTTGTTTTTAAAAATAAAACTTCTAAGCATGTATTAAGTCATCATGTATACTCCCCTGGAGACCTTTTTGTGGAAGTTACATCCCTATACGGGCAGCTCCGATCATCAAATAGATGGTCAACATTAGTGGAAACAAGCAAACTGCCACTGGGAAATGTAATTTACATCTGCTCCCACTGGCAGGTAGGTCAGTCAGCTCCACACAGCATTAGATTACAAACCACCAACCAATAATCTATTTCCATTAAATTTCGAGCCCGGATGGATCTGCAAGCAATGTTGTATAATTGGGAATTTGAGTATAAGAGAGCCAGAGGGCAATAAGGCAATCTGAGTGTGTCAGGTATTTGAGAGTCTAGTAATTACTGTGCCTTGTTGTTTTTATTAAATGAGGAGGCATCAGGTTGGCCTGGCAGAGGCTCTTGTCAGCATATTGCCGTCTTCTCTGAGAGTTGTGCCTTTACAAAAGCACAAGCAATCCATTTTCCATGCTCCTGTTTATTTATTAGCTCCTATTGAGCTCTCAGAAGTCCATCAACAAAGAAGATCCTAGTTGTCTTCTATCTCACCCCTCTCCCACAGCTCCTGAGGGGGTGTTTAGAGTCCCTTCTTCAATCTGGATTAATAAAGTCACTGGAGAGGAATCTGTCAGTTTGATTAAGGCAACCCTGAAAGGGCTTTCCGTGAATTTTCCACTGCAGGCAAACACTGCCGAGTAGGACCAATTTGTTTCTCAAAGATGCTAATGAAACCAACGGCAAACAAGCCTCCTTGAACTACCACCATACACATACTTTTACTTGATATATAAGGTGTAATGGGGTGGGATTTTGGAGAGTGGAGGAAATGGAGTTTCAGTTCAAAAGCAGTCAATGATTGTATTATGGTAACTTCTTCTGGATCACAGGCTTCCTGCATAGATTTATGTTAATTAGCACAGTTTCTTAACATTTAATTGCTCAGTCCTTTGCACAGCAAGAATTCCATCCATACTTTCCATTTCTTGAAAGGAGCTTCTGGCAGCATATGACTTTTTTGTGATGCCTGGTTTATTTAAACATATATGTAGATTGCACATGATGTAAGATTCACAGTATTAGCACAGCAAGAAATGTTCTCCCATCATGTATTTGTCTGTGAAGTTACCTGGAAGCTGAGTCGTGGCAACTGGATTTCTCTTCTTGAAAGATCAAGAAAATCAGTCCCTCAAGAAAAGAAGTCCAGTTGCCATGACTCAACTTCCAGATCAAGTATTTGACTTTCTGAAGGGCCCATTTAACCTAATAGTGCTTGTAGAGCTCCATCTGAGCTCTTAGTCTATGCCAGAAGTGAGGGAAAATCCAGCCATTTTCACTGAATGTGGCCTTCTAGGTGTCCCAGTCCAGCTATCTTTGGTTCCCTAGATTTTGTTTCCCTGTTTTTGTTTTGCTTTTCCTCAATTTAAAAGAATGAAACATCTCTCCTAAAGCTTAGTTGGCAACCACTGAGGTATAGTAAACAAAAATGATAGACTAACAAAATACCTGAGTTCAAATCCCTGCTTGGTCATAGAAACTTGGGGGAATAGGGGCAGGTGAAGCCAGTCCTTCAGCATTTCACGTACCTTATTGTGGTCACCATAAGAATAACAAGACACACAAAATAAGCAGCCTGTCCCAGTTTGGTGGCCTTCTAATGTGTTGAATTGAACTGCAACCTGCATACCCCTGAGAGAATGATAGAAACATAGGTAATAGACTGGGAAAAATATATTCAACAAAAATGATAAATCATATTGACTTTGTATCTTAAATTTAAGATGTTTCATAAATGATGACTATCCCCCGGGAAGAACTTTTGTAATTGTGGTACTCGCATTAAGCAAGATCTGTTCTTAGTAACCACCAAGCTAACCTCCAAATGTCGAGGCAGATAGTAAAGGATTCCTAGAGATGTCAATATTTGGAGAAGTTCGTCCAGTTCGGCAGGTGCGAGCGCACTCGCTTCGGGTTGCCACCCCTCGAGAGGCCCGGAAGACGGTCACCCAAAACCGGGCCTTCTCTGTGGCAGCCCCATCCATATGGAATGCCATCCCCAGCGAAGTGCGCTCTGCAGAGTCCCTGCAGGCCTTTCGAAAAGCCTTAAAGACCTTTTTATTTCGAGAGGCCTTTGGCGAAACTTAATTTTTTTTTCCTCCGCCATCGTTGTTACTATTATGCCCATTGATGTCTCCAATTTATTTGTTAGGACTCACGTCTTTGACGTGCTGGGGCGCGCTTGGAGGCTTTAGGATTTTATATTGTACTGTTCGTTTTAACCAGTTATTTTGTGATTTGTTCTTGATGTATTACGATTTACGATTTGCTGTTAGCCGCTTAGAGTCCTCGTCGGAGATAAGCGGGATATAAATAAATAAATAAATAAATAAATAAATAAATAAATAAATAAAGTTCATATGGCACTACTAGGTACCCTTTTGGACATTCAGATTGTGAAGGTTGCACCCTTAAGATCGCAGGGTGGAAGTAGTAGTGCAAGGAATTAGTGGGGGGGGGTAGAATCCAAAGATAAGGACCCAGGAGAAGAAGGGGTACAATTGTCATGTGCGGTAAATGGGGGGGGGGCAATTGTTGAAGGTCTATTTTACTCACTGAGGAACCAGTGGAGGAGGAGGAGCGTGGTGATGGTGATTCAGGAAAGGTGGGAAAAATAAAGAGGGAGGAGAAAAAGGGAGGACAGCTGGAGATGGAGGCTGAGAATGGAAGGTCTACGTGTTTCAGAACCCCAAGGCTCCTTGGAGGAAGGACCTCACCAAAAGTCACAGATGGGCAAATTCATGGGAGGTAATGGCAGAGTGGGCATGTCACCCATGTGGCAAGACTCTATGTTCCAGCCGTGGACCGAACATTCAATCTCCCCAGGATTGGGAGAGGTTTTGGATGCTCCCATACCCACAGGAGCCCTAAATGTTGATCGATCACTGCTTTGGAGATGATTATGTCTGGCAATTTCCATACAGAGGGGATGGGGGAATATTGTTTGGTTAGGGGTTGTTGCACGCACACACACAATATCCAAGTTCAACCTTTTATTTTTATATTTTGAGTTGCCTTCTGTGTGTGCTGCTTTACCACACTAGGGTAATGTCTGTGGCTTAAATGTAGTGCTTATGCACAAACTGAAACACCACAAATGCATTGAATAACATAGATGGAACTATAAGTCAAGTGTAACCTTAAAAAGCTAAGGTCAAAATTTTGGAAGGGGAAAGTGAGACAATAAGCAATGAATCTGAACAGGAGAAAGAAATGAATGTTTCTTCCTTGGTTTTGTATAACTTTATAAAGGAGATGGATACTGGAAGAGCAAGAATAGCCCTCCGGCCTACAGAGATGAAGTCATGCAGCCCTCAGATCTCTGCAGATTGCCTGCTCCTGCTTTAGTTTTGTTACCAGATCATTAAGAATTTGCAGTGGTTGTTGTTGAATGTCTTGATTAGTCCCCCTTTTCCTGCTAAAGCCCTCTGCTGATTGCAAACTATATGGCTACATCATCCAATCATGCTGATCAAGAGCTAAATGTTGTTTTCAGAAATACTGTATTTGTGTGGAGAAAACACTGACATGCTAGTAGTGGTATGCAACAGAATGTGTGGAAGTAGAAATGTGAAGGGTACCATCACTGTGGCAATCTCAAAATTTATCATGTAACAACATTAGGAGATGTCAAGTCTTAATTGCTTGGTTGAGTTCTTCCAAAGCAGCAGTGTGCTTTTTCATCTATTCCATATTGATGATATACCGGTAGATACATTTCCTTGCATGCATACCTCTTTCCTTCCTTTGCTGAAAGATGATGTATTAATAACATTAGAATGAAGATGGTGATACACTGCGACATTTCAAATTTGTGCAAATGTACGTTCTGCTTATGAGTCATGGATCCTTCAGATATCTGAACTTCAACTTTGGTTTCCAAAACGACGATTCAACATGGCCATGTTGGTCCATTTGGAAGGCCAAAGGCTGAGCATCAATGCTGTAGATGGTGAAGTAGCAGGTTAAATGTATCCTTTGCCATTTGTGCAAAGTGAATGCTTTGCCACCATGTGACAGGATCTTTCTTTCATATCTGCTTCTGTGTTCCCACTAGATTGTTCCACTTTTAAATCATGAACTACTCTTGCAAACATGCATTTGTGGGTATGTGAGACATGCAGCATTTTGAAGAATGTCACATCAGTGATCTCATATGTAATACATGTTTGAAGTTCCCACTTGCAGAATAGGAGTAGGACTTGGAGCAGGATATGTAGTAAACATTTTCTTTAGCATAAATAAACAGGTTTGAAAAATATGTCAAGAGCAACATTTCTGCTAAATGCATGCATGAAATCCAGATAGCACTTTCTGCGCATTAAAAGCAATTAACACCATTTGGGGAATTTTTAATTGCTCTACAAAGCATCCTGTAAATAATTATTCCCAGCCCTGTGGATCCCTTGAACTGACAGTTGTAATTTATGGGCCCTGAAACATGACTCTTTTTATTCAGCATATATCCTTATTACAATAATGGCTTAGCACTCTGGTGCCCTTAATGAGAATAAAGAGCCCTGTGCACAGGGGAAAGGAAAAAATTGCAAGATTTTAAGAACTTGATCAAACACCATTTTTTCTCTTGTTATAGTTACAAATTGGTGAGTAGTTATGCAGCCAATTAAATGATCAAGATCTTGTGGGGAATAGTCTGACAATACATTATTATTTAGTATGGTGTAGTACAATTCATTTCATATATGAAATGATTACTGGAGTATGGAATTGCCTAGTTACAAAACAGGTGGACTGTTGTTGTTACATGCCATCAAGTCACCTCTGGCCTATGGTGACCCTATAAATTAATCATCTCCAAAATCTCCTGTCCTCATCAGCCCTGTTTAGCTCTTATAATCTCAGACCTTTGGCATCCTTGATGAAGTCAATACATGTCATATTGGGTCTTCCTCTTTCCCTACTTCCTCTTTTTTGAGAAATGAAACTTAAAAGACTTTCTGGCACCAAGAGTAGTAGAGGAAGAGAGCTCAGTGTCTACTGACTGAGGTTGCCAATGTTTTTAATCCAACAAAATATCTCCAGGAAGACACTGGTGCCCATCACACCTGAACAGGGCTAAAGTAAAGGGTGAAATCAGCTGACCTTTCATCTACTGTATGTTCCTGGTCAACCTCAGATTCCCTTTCACTGACATTTGCTTGCCCTCCTCAACAATCCTGGCATTGTTTTAGTTTGACAGGAAGCCATTTTGAGAGGAGCCAAAGGCCAACATCTCACTGGGAAGCTGACTAAGGCATATAGTAGAACTTTAAAATGTTAAACTTGTATTACTATAAGTTCCAGAATGCACTGATCATGATGGCTGGATCCTCAGAGTTGTCATCCAAAGGTTCTGAATGTGGGACATAAAACCAAGTAGCATGAGGAACATCCAGTGCCACAAAAAAGTGTGAAGCTAAAAGCACAGGAACAACCAGTGAGGCCGAAATCTTCATTGGCAGCTCTCTCTCTCTCTCTCTCTCTTTCAGAATCAGCTGCCTAGGATACAGTGGGACTTACTTCTAAGCAAATGTGGACAGGGTTGCGCTGTCTGCAGTGTTTGCAAAGCTCCCCCCGCTACCCAGAGAGGAGGGTGGCCATCCTTGACCACGATAGGAGGAGGATGTTAAACTCCAATCATAGAGCCTTCTAATAAATATGTATAGCTTCTGCTCTCCCAAGGAGCATCTGCCTCCAAAGCTATTGTCTCTGGCAAAGCCACCTCGTTCCAGGGTGAAATGGGGAGCTGGAAAGAAAAGCCACTTGCTTTAATTGAATTGGGCTTGCTTGGTTCCTGTGCCACCCCTTGGCGGCACCAGCCCGTCACCATTAAGGAACAATATGTCTGCCTGACACTGCTCACAACAACAGCGCCCCAGGCAAAGCTCTCGCCTCACCCTTCCTTTGCCTGTAACAAATTAAATTTGTGCCGTCCGCTCCAAGACAAGTTAGGCACAAGGGGAAGCCCAAATGGACAGTGACAGCGTGATGAATGGAGGCACTGAGCAAAATGACACAGAAAGAGGAGAAAGGGAGCAGAAGCCAACCAGCTTTTCAGCTGCTGGCCTGCATCAGGTGCCCAACTTTTATTCCCCTCATTCGCACTACTTCAGAGAAACAGAGATTGATGACTCTGACTTTTGATATTAACTTTCAGCTTAAATTGCTCCGTGCTCTCTACACGGTCTTTAGGTCAATTGTTAAGTTCCCAGTTTTCCAAAATATATGGTAGATCTCAGCAGCATCACATCTCTTATTCTAGCTATGACGCTGCTGGGCAGAAAGGGAACCTACGATAAAAAGGAATGCTCCAAGATCCAGACCTCCACTATCTTTTTTGCTTAAGGCCAAAATCCAATAATTGCATGAAGCTAAAGTAAAATAAGAGATCAAAAGATCTTTTTTAGTTGGAATAGCAGGCAAAAATCAAAGGAAAACAAAATAAAACAAAAGACACATAACATGTGGCACCTTAAAGACTAACGTTCATAGTTTAATGTAACATTTCGTGGACATGTCCACTTCTTCAGACATATAGCAGCAGGAGGTTGGAATGAAACAGTTGGATTTCATTCCTTTAGTTGGAATTCATTCAACTAAATGAAATGGATTTCATTTAGGTGGAATGAACAGTTGGATTTTTGACCTTTTAAGTTATTGTACTCATTTTGCCATGGAATGAGAGTTACATCACCCAAGCATTTTTAGCATAGAAAGATGTAGGTTAACATGCAATATTATATTTAAAGACATTGTAAAGGAGAATGCAATGTAAACTTTTGCTTCTTTTCCCAATGAAGAGTGGCATGAAGCAAAGACACAACCACACCCTGGCATCCCAACTCACTGTCAGCCCATCTGGCAAAAATAGATGGTAATGGAAGTAATGAGATTCTCTTAGTCCCGATTTTCATGAATTTCCCCAATTTCCCCCGACATTCTCATCTCATCTCTAGTTCATACCAGGCTTTAACACACACACCCCTTATTACAAGGCAAACTGGGATTTTTTTCCCTTTTAAAAAGTAGCCCCTTTTAACGTACTGCATTTATAAAATACGCATGTTTGCACACGTTTCCCATTCACAAACACATGGCCATGGCATGTGACGGAAGGAATCATCTGGAAGTAAGAACTATGCAACAGATTCCACGTTCCAACCCAAGCTGGGCAGCATCACCTCCCCACCACCACTTCACGATAGTGAAGATAGGGCAATTAACATTTAATGCGCCTCTGTATTTTCCTAGTCCACCTGCAACATTATAGACGGGGAAGCGCCCACCAGCAACCTCTGCTCCTGCAACATTTCCGCCCCTCCCCTCCGCTCCGCGGAATTTAAAGAGACAGCACCCTCACTGTCCGCAACTTGCAGAACTGAGCTGGGCAGAAGCGATTAATATAGCGGCGGCAGAGCTTACACCCCAGTGCGTTCTCCAGGCCGACGAAGGAGGGCATATTAAGCCATTCATCACACTCTCGGCCGTTTCCTCTTTAGACAAGATGGGCCGCTCGGTCGCCCTTCTTAGATGGATGACGCGCTTCTTTCCATCCGTCACTGCAGCGGCTGCAAAGTTTTTAGCGACGGCAGTCGCCCAGTTCCTCCCCAGGCCCCAGGCCCCCCCCCCAATAAGTTATGAGCCTTTACTTGCTGGCACCCGGGCACATTTTAGAAGGAAATTAGAATATTAATATGCTCGCAGAAATGGCCTCTTTTAAAACATTGCGTTGAGGAACGGTCAAGGCGTTCTCATTATTATTGAGAACAAGGGAGATAGATGAGCCTTAGGCCGGGCTCGAAATCTGCTGTGTCCCTTTAATTAATGACGCGGTGCAATTTTAAGGAGATCGTCTGATCCGCAGCCAGAGGCACATCTTATCAAAAGTACAGTACTAGGAACTGGGAGCAAGACTGTAAACCCGGCTTGAAAAGCACCGGGGCTTTCTTCCCAGGAAGTGGCTTTAACAGGAAAGGGCCAAAAGGGACCACCTGGCTCCGAAATTTTGGGGTGAGCGGTGCCCTAGGTCAACAGAGTCGTTTAAAGCTGATGTAACAATGACTTGGTTCCAGGAGGGTCAGACAGAGGCAAAAGAGGACGAAGCTCCGTGCCATTAACAGCTGGCATAGTAAACTACGCCTGAAGAAGTTTCTTCTTTAGTTAAAGAAAGACACAGAAGTCCTCTCTCCTTTTGTATCTGGATAGCCGGCTTCATAGCCTTCTGCATCCAGTGTGATTTCTTCCACTTAAGAACGTTTAGCATCTCAATCTTTTCATTTGGAAATTCTTTCCCAGTATGGTTTTCCATCACAGAATAGAATAGAATAGAATAGAATAGAATAGAATAGAATAGAATAGAATAGAATACACTTTACTCACTCCCGGTATAGAACTCCAAAACATAAAACCTACTATTGAAAACAAGCATCCATACACATCCTTCTACATTCTCTCACCCAACATCATGTTATACCCATTATAAAACTCTTAAGTCTAAGACATAAAACCAAACACACACACACACACACAACCCTACACCCCTGTACCCAACATCATTCATACCCCGTAGTGAATATAAAAACTACAAATTAAAAACAACCCCCCCACACACACACAACCATTTCTTTTACAGTCCCCATATAATATAAACATGTTACACATTTAACACTGGTATTTCCCATTCGCTTAAATTTTAGCTGAATTTAACATGGTTACTGCTGTTGGGTAAAAACTATTTCTAAATCTATTTGTCCTTGTTCTGGTCACAAATCATTTATTTCAGCCCCCCACCCCCCAGAGAGCAATCCTCTGTGAAGATCAAGGCATGATGTGCTAGATCAAACTCACGCCTAAGTAAGTGTCCACACCACTGAAGCCGCAAAAAGTTATCATTAATAATCTTAGAACTGCACAGGAGGAAGGAATTCTATAAGTGAAGGGAGTCATGCCCCTGTCAAGGAAATATAGTGGGGAATCTAACTCCCAACTTCTGATTCCACAGCTAGATATCTAAACCATGGACTGAGTGATCCATGGCTTGGCTGAAAAGGAAATTACAATCCCACCTCAATTGTTCATGAGTTGAGTTGCAGGTACAAGGACTTGCTTCTAAGTCTTCATGCACAGTATTTGGGTTTAGCGATTATGGGTATGAACCAGGGGTATGAAAGGTTTTCTAAAAGGTCTTGAAGTAAAAGGACTAGGCCTTGGATATGTGTTGTGACTTAAAACACACTACATATTCTTTTATATAGGTCCCAGCTTTAAACTGTTAGTATTTTGAGAAGTTAAAGTGCTCGGTTATAGTATTAGATTTTCCAGTGTAGGGTCATAGACAGAGTAATAGACTAACACTCTGAAAAACAGGGTTCAAATCCCAACTTGCCCATGGAAACTCACCTGGGGGAATTGAACTGGTAAAAATCACTCCTTAAATATCTCACTTACCTTGAAAGCCCTAAGTTGGTTCAGCTTCACAGTGCAAAACATGCAGAGTAGGGTCATCTGTCTTTCTGCATAAGTTGCCATGGCTAATTGCACCTAAGTAATGAGGTACTGGGGCCTATCTCCTTTGCTTGCCTGATCTTACTTGCCAAGGGAGATGCATTGGCACTTTACCAGTTAGGTGCAATTAGCAGATATGTTGCACAATCCTTATGTGAATGGCTATAGAATTCTGGCCTATGGATATTAATGATATAATAAACAGGTGTAGCCACATGCTCCCCCCCCCAGAAGCAAGCCCCATTGCATTCCAAGGGGCTGACTTCTCTGTAGACATGTCTTCAAGGTGTTACAGGGAACTTTGTCTTTGCTGCCAACGGGTGTTCTTTTATTTTGATTGGTTTATTTGACTTTTATACCACCCATCAGGCTGTGAGGAAATTTGGGGAATTGATGGTCTATAAACTTTCTTCCTCACTGGATATATTATTAGAAATAGTTGTGTCTGCTTCTACCAAAAAAAAGTGAATCCATGAAGATAAAGCACTGTCTGAAGAACTACAGCAACAGAATCTCCATGGTTAAAACCACCAAAATATTACTTTTTACCCACTACAGTGTAGTGACTTCACCACCTATGCCAACCAGAGCATTCGCCACATTTCCTCTTCTTTTATTTTGGCTCTTCTTTTTTCTTCCTCTTCAAGATATGTCATGGGTACTCTAAAAAGAAAAGAGCCCCCTTTCCATGTAATGCAATGACAAGACACCCCCTCACCCCCTCTCCATGAGTTGAGTTTCAACCCAGCAACTGCTATAGGCTCACTAGGGATTTCTCCTTTCATTTACAGCACCACGTTCATTTTTGGAAAGATGTCCCGGTGGAATTTGACACAAGAAGCAAGATCCGGACTGCCTGCCATCCTGATGGGAAGGCTTCTACAAACTCTAAAGGCCACCCTGAGGGTCGTCTTTGCAGGGGGTAGGGGGAGGAGTTCTGGATTGCCAAATACATTTTGGATTTATTTACAAAGTAACCATCATCAGGCCAAGAAGTCACGGTCTTCCTGCTTCCACCCGCCCTTCTCTAGCAGCTGGACAACAAACCCACTCTTTGGGTGAAATACCAAACAGAGACCCGCCAAAGCGCAAGCAGAACCGGTCTTGAGGGCAAAGAAAGCCGTTTTGGCATGCAAATGAGACTAGACGAATACCGACAGGACAATATGAGGAAATCTATCTACAGGATATCCGATTTTTCCTCTCTACCGCAGACCCGAAAACGGCTCTGAAGCTTTATTAAAAGCGTATCTCTGGGATTCTTTCAACCACTGAATAGAAAAGTTTCTTCTTAATTCCCTCTCAACACCCTTTACTTGGGAGGAAATGCTATTAAACGCAACCGGTCAGGAGTCTGAAGGGACAACTTTGGGATTGCCTTGAAGAAGGAAAGAATATTTATTCTCACTCACTCACTCTCTCTCTCTCTCTCACTCACTCTCTCTCTCTGTAGTAGGAGCCTAGTTCTTCCAGAATCTGCTGTGACCTATTCTTTACGAGTTTTGTAAGTAAACAGGTTTTAGAGACGGGGACGCGCACGGATAAACCTCTACTCAAACCCAGCTCTGGAAATTGACAGCGGATCGTAAGACGACTCCAATGTTTAGGCTAAATATAAAGAGAAAGGCCTGAGATCGTCTCCTTCCCTGGATTATCAGATCATCGCAGGAGCTGGCGGTTAAAACGAAACAGGAAGAGCCCCTAAAGGGCTTTTCTGAACAAGAATCTGAGACAAATCTCTTCTCAGTCGGAGTTGGTTGCTCCTGCAGACTATTGGAGGCGAATGTATTACTCTAGAATTACTGCATACTGATGCCTTCTTGGTTCGCGCCTTTGATTTATACCTCTTGCATCTTGTTTTATTGCCATAACCCATGGTTTTTTTGACTCTATGCTCAACGATAGGTTCCTATCTTGCCTTCTTTTTCTCTCTCTAGAAAGAAATAGAGAAGCCAGATTCCTAAGTCGCCTTTTCCATGGCTCAGCCAATAATTTTGCAGATCTAACATAGGATCAACAACAACTGAAGATGCACAGGCAGGCTTAAAAAGTTCAGTAACACCCGAGCCCTAAGATTGTACGTTTCTGCCCCTTCCGATCTTGATCTTCATCGGCAAAGCCATGTACTGTACGTGAAATGTTACTCTTCTTTTAATACAGTTCCCAAAAGCCCTTGTGGTGGCTGTGTTAGTTTGTGGCATTCTGGGAGACGTAATTTTTTTTTAAAGTTCTCTACCTCTGCTTAAAACCCTGCTGTTGCATTGGCATAGGGCGAGGCACGGCTACCAATCCCGGCGTGGCATCCGCACAATCATCCACCGGTGTTCAAAGATCTCTCTGGTCAATGCACGTGTCACGACAACAAGGTTAAAAAAAAGTCTTTGCCAAACCGGCATGCACGGAAGAGAGGAGGCAAGTCAAGGGAGCGGCCGGACAGGAGGACGGAAATACGGCGGTGCTGGAAATGGAAGGAAGATACCGCGGAGAGCCTGGCATGGGTGAAAAGGCCGAACTTTGTTAACGGAAGGCCGAAATCAGAAGAGAAACCATATGCCTGTTCTTTCTCTTCTCCTACGGCACGTTACAGGCGATCGGCAAGGAAGGCCTCATATTTTGAAACTCCAAAACCCACCTCGTCGTAGTACTACTATTGTGTCAGACTAAAACCCCAAAGGCACAAACATGCGTGCAAGGTTTCTAGGTGGTAGATCTCTTGGCAGCCGTGATGCTACGAGGATGGGAGGGCGCTTGCTTGCAGAAACAGCCCAGCCCGGATGTTGCTTTACGATCAACAAAACAAAACAAACAAAAACAGCCATAGGACTTTGGGATTGAACTCAGAGAGATTGTTAAAAGGGGCCCGGCCGTGCCAAACTCTGCGGGATGTCAGTATTTCACCGGTGCCATTTCAGGGGCAGCCTTCCCCTCCTGAATACTGCCCAACTGATACAGGTGCAGAAGACCGCTCTCCTCTTTGGCATCTGGCCATCGTTGGTTCCGGATGCCTTTTACCAGTCTTCCCGCCCTACTCGTATCTTCTGTTAAGGACAGGCACAAGAACACAGATTTGCGGGATATTTTTTTTCTTCTTTCTAGGGCAAGGCGGCCGCGGAAGCGCTCACGCTGTTTACCGAACAGTAGTGTATGCATCTCAAGGCCTTTTTTCCAGCTAAAAATCCAGGCACCACTGGAATAGAATAATCAGTGAGACACACCCACGCACTCCTTCCCTCTGTTGTTTTAAACATCTATCTCTTCCATTGCAGATCTCGCGACAGAAACCTGTCGTTCAGAAAATCAAGCACATCCCCAAAGCTAAGAACGCGGCAGGGTGGAAATTCGACTCGATAAAAGCTAAGGCGGTGGAAATGTATCTGTGTTCTGACACGTGAGTAATACAGAAAGTCTTCGTTCCTTCCTTCCTGCCCTATCTCATGTAGAGTCTTTGATATCATCGGTCATATCCTTTTGGGATCGCCCTGTCCACCCCAGTTAAAGCAAGAGTACTCCTGGAATGGTGGGCAGCCCTCCTTAGATCCTGCCTCCAAGCAAGGCCTGATCTGCTGAGCATATCTCTGTAACAGGATTTAGGATGACTTGAAACTGAATACCTTTCAGGCTCCTAGACCTCATCCCTCCTGTCCAACAGGGCTTTCTGTTGACTCCTTAGCCACCTGGTTTGTTTTCATTCCCTTTGCACCAACCTTTCCTGATCTGTGTAGGAGACAGATTACCCTCCCCTTTTCCTGTCTTTGTTTTGTAACTCCTTGTTTTGTCAATGGAACTTCTCTCCCAAACAGTAACCTATAGAAGATCAAAGGAGTGGCTGAATCAAGAGTGGTGTTACTTCTACTACTGTCAAGGTAGCATTTTCCTAATTACCCACCAAATCGAAGCCCGTTGTTTTAATTATTGTGAGCTTTCAGCTGGATCATACAATTCTCACTGGTGAATCTTTTAATTTTTATGGAGGTTAATTAGCACACACAACAATTGGAGTACACTGAAGGGGTGAACTTAAAATCCAGAATTAACTTCTGGAGATCAGAGGTAATAGGAAGAACATATTTAGCACGCACACAAGACGAGTCTCAAAACCATCTGTGAATTCATGGCAATCAAGTCAGCCAAGAAGATCCTGGCAGTGGGGAAAAGGACCAGTAAGACACTGGATGAGACTTGTCCATGAAAGCTCTCATTAAAATAGAGTAATTTGTCTTTAAAGTGCTGTAATGTTGTGTCTTCTTTATCCTATTTTTTTCTTATGGGTTTAGCCTTGGTGAGAACCTGTGACATATGATTCTACTACTTCCAGCAGCAGGTGGGAAGATAAACAGTCCAAGGCATTTTA
Source organism: Phrynocephalus versicolor (assembly GCA_023846285.1). Lineage (NCBI taxonomy): Eukaryota > Metazoa > Chordata > Lepidosauria > Squamata > Agamidae > Phrynocephalus > Phrynocephalus versicolor. Next base: position 15,243,130 of record JAHTLZ010000379.1, on the reverse strand, counting down.
ATCTTCCGCCTTGTCAAAAACCCACCCCTCTTCTAAAAGAGGCAAAGAGAACTCCTTTTAGTATATGTAGGAATTATTTTTAACGTGGATATCTTCTTGTGAAACACAAGAAGCACACGGTTGGATCAAGACTGAAGAACCGGACTTTAAGGCACTATTACTTTCATCATTCCTCACCCTTTGGCTAAGGCTAGCTCCAGTTGATGTGAAAGGGAGTCCAGCAGCATCTCAGAAACCCAAAGGCTTTCCAGCTCTGTCTTAGAGATCCAGTTTGAACTCTGAGAATTCAGTCCTTCCTATAAATCAATAAGCTTTCAAATGGAATCCCGTACCATCAATTTTAAATATAGCAGAACTCAGCTTCCTGTCCTGTGGCTACAGCACTTCTCAATCCCAGGACAAATACAGGTGATAAAGACAAATTAAGCAAAGCTAAATTGGCATGGAGAAAGGGGGTGGATTTTTGAAAAGGTGGAAGATTAAAATGCCTTGGACTGTTATTTGGAATCCCGAACTGTGGATTTTCCAAACTCCAGAAGATTAAAGCTTCTGGCCGTCATGTTCAGAGACATACTGTGCTAGAATATCACCAGCAGCAAGCCACTGCTACTGTGGCCTCAGATGTCTCCTGAAGCTCCTATAACATTCTGCCTAAATTAATTTTGTTTCAGGACTTTTACTGCTCCACAGAGATGAGTTGTGACACTTCCGTTTCCCCTTTCATAAATATTGCATCTACCAAATGCAATTACCAAAGGCGAAGCAGTGCTGAGTGTTTGCTAAATAAGATTATGTGATAATGTTAATGTGTTTTATGTGTGTGTTCTGACACCAGACAAACTCCCTATTAATAACATCTCAATGAGATGCTTAGGTTCTGCAGGCCATGATAGGAGGCTGGAGATTTCATGGTGACTGTTAAATAACTAGAGAGGAAAAAGAGGTGGCCATTAAACCATCATCAGATTTCTATGGCTTCAAGTAATCTTGTTTAAGATGTACACGGTCTGATGCAGTTTGCAGCCTTGAAAAGTCACAGCAGACACTGAGTGGGAAGAAAACAAGGAGATTATTTCTTTGCTGATCAGGATGATTATACTCAAACACACCCTGGGGGCGGGTGGGTGGGTGGGAATAATCTTTTGGACTCGGACTCCTGGAATTCTCCAACTACCATTCCTCTTTTTTAAAAATTTATTTGCTAAATCTGCCCATGTTCCTGCAGTAGTCATCTGTTGGGAGCAGTGGGTAGACAAATAGCTTATAAAGGATAAAGTGAATTGATAGACATTGCCTGTGCAATGTCTGTGAAGGTTCTCAGTCATCCAGCTGAGATTATCTGGATGTTGAGTCCAGACAGCTGTGTAATGTGAGAACTGAGGACAGCAGAACAAATCAGTTCACAAACTAAGCCAAAGAACTGAAGAACAAATAATGCACTAGAATGAGTAACTCCAGAACCCCTATTGTAACCAAGGCTATAGTCGAAATTCAATATGGTTAGGTGTGATAAAGTCATTTGATTGTGCTGGGTACTATTGTGTAAATAAGGATATGCTCAGAATCCCACTGACTGCTGATGTGTATTATGTGACATCCAATCACGGCCAACTTACAGCAACCCTAAAGAGACTTTCAAGGTAAGTACGATTTAAGCAGTGATTTTACCTTTGGCATACCCCAGTGAGTTTCCATGGCCAAAATGGGATTTGAATGCAGAACTCTTAAATCTAAGTCAAACCCTCTATCCATTGTACTGCACTGACAATTTACAAATGCATTAAGTGAGTTCATGTAAGTCACAGCGACAGGTTGCTGCTTATTGATGAGCCATTGATTATATTTCTGGTTGAGAAGTAGACATCCCATTACTTAGCAGCAATTTAATATTATGACTTACATGACTTCACTTATACATGGCCAATTAGATTCTGGTATGTACACATAATTGATATTATTTATATCTGTTATCTGAGTTTTACTGGGATATTTCTTACCACACAGTCCTCAGAACTACGCCTCACAAAACTCACCAGGGTACCCTAAAAAGACGAGTAGTTGTTTTAAGAATAAGAGCACAGGGACCTTTAGAGTGCTGAGTGAGTACCACAGAATATAAGGTTTACTAGTACAACCTTGCAGATGGCCTGAACAGCGGTGCATCTGGAACGTATGCAAATTTCTCAACCAAGAGAACCTTGTTGCACCCGTGGAGATTACACAAGCAAGAACAGGGCAAATGCATCCCTCCCAGCTTAGAGTCAGTCATTTGGAGCCTTCTGAACTCAAATCAGCCACATTTTGCATTTGATCTTTGACCCCAAAGGCAGAAGGTCAGCTGCTGATTTACTTTGGTCCTAGTGTCTCCTGTTCATCCTTGCCCATTTCAACATTTAGCTATATGGGAAACAATTTTCCTCTCTGCCAAAATCACTTCACATTCAAAACATGGCAACTGGAGGACACCTGATCCTTCTCTGCTGTTAAGCAGCAGCTGCCTCTCAAAACAACAGTTTGCCCTTAAAGCCACACTAGAAAGATATAAAAAGCCTCTTTGGACAAACTTCTGCTGCAAGTTAGGCACATGTTAAAATAATCCCATATTAGTGCATTTTTATTTGTCCATGATTGCAAGCGGTATTTCTTTTCTTATTTAAAGAGCCATGCAACAGGTGACTTTGGTTTTTTGATGAATAGAAACCTCTGGATATATTATTAGCCTCCCAGAAAAGAGGAAATTGTGAGTGTTTGTGGTAGAGCTGGGAGACATCATTTTTGACTTACATATCCCTGGCCACATGTCCAACTTGATCTGAATTAAGGGGGGCTTAGATATACTACTGGTAGTATGCAAAAACCTTGGTTCATTATTGCTCTATCCCTCAGCCTCTCCTCCTTACATGATATTAATACTATGTCTATGTTTGGTGTCTTGCACAGATCCACCTTTCATATTCATAAGAAACTTAGAATACTTTCTAACAAGGCTTGCACTTGCAGTAATATATCTTTCTTTTCAATAAATGAACTGAAAGTGTCTATTAACTGTTTGAACAGCATTCTAAAAAAAGCCACCTAGTCTTTACTATATTGTTTTAAAATGTTGAAAATATCTTCACTTAATGAAAGAGAGGAGACTTTTGCCTACTACGCCTTCAGGGCATATTGATCTTCCCCCTCCCCCATCTTCCTCCACTCCTCCTCATCTGCTTCACTCCATTGTTTGTTCAGGCACCCAGATGCTAAAAAAAACTTTCACTGAGAACAATATGGTTAGCCTGGAAATATGTGCCTTGTTCCTAACTTTAGATTGCCCTTGCACAAAGGAGCATGAAGTTCCAGTTCAGGGGAGTCTTCCCTGGGTGGTTGAGTGAGTGACTAGTTATCCAGTGTTATTGTTGGCAACAATGGACCATGATGCTTGTAAGATACATGTTGCCAACATATCACAGGGTTAAAACAGAGACCGCAACCTTCTGCTAATTACTGAAAAGGTCTTAGGGCTTTTGCAGTTGGTTGACCAACAGGATAAAGTGCCATTATAATGACCTTGGCTTTCTTACTGACTGCTTGCACACAGTGATTGCTATGCTGTTGTTGGTTATTTGACCCAAAAGCTCTGTTTGTTGTGATAGGAGATAGGATGCTTTTCTATTGAACTCTACCAGATGTTGTGGGACAAGGTAGCAGTTAAATGACTGTTATTGTGTTCCCTTCTTGATGTAGGAAGACTGCTGCCTTCATAAGCAAATTAGCCTAAGAGCACCCTTCTGATATTTTCTCACATTGTGCCAACAGTTTTGAGAATGACATTCAAACCTTCATGCAGTGGTGTGGGAGCTACTCTGTGGTGTGACCTCAACAAACAATGACAGTGTATGCATGAAGCTTTCCTTCCTTTTTATTACTCTGTGAGAGGCAGGTCACAGATTACATCTTTCCCTCATAACGTTAATGTCAGTGTGAGATCAGATAACCATGTCAATCATATCAAAGTTCATCTGGATATCTGGACTTCCGATGAAAAGTCTCAGGAAATTTCAACATGTCCAAAATGCAGCAGCCAGATTGCTGACAAGGGTGGTTTACAGAGATCACATTACACCCCTATTAAAGCAGCTCCACTAGCTAGCTGCCAATTACCACAATTCAAAGTGCTGACCTTAACCTACAAAGCACAAAATGGCCTGGGTCCAAGCTACCTCAAAGATCGAATCTCACAGTATGAACTAGCTCGGGTGATAAGGTCATCAAGGGAGGCCTTTCTCTCCATCCCACCACCCTCACAGGAACGTCTTGTAGGAACACATGAAAGGGCCTTCTCGGTTGCTGCTCCTAGACTTTGGAACTCCCTCCCACTGGAGGCCAGGACTGCCCTATCTCTGCTGTCTTTCCGGAAACAAAGACCTTTCTCTTCAAGCAAGCTTTCCCTGAACGATGGACTACCAACTGTGTCTTTATATGAATCTGCCATACATGGCTACACAGACATTGTGTTTATAACCACTTATAACTTTGTGTTCATATCTCCTCTTCTGTGATTGCATTGACACTATGTTATCAATTGTTAGTTTTAATGTTGCTTTCTAATGATGTAAGATACCCCTCAATTCCCCTTTTCTCAAACTGATTATGTCTTAAGGGTAATGGACTGTATATTACTATAAGCCGTCTTGGGTCCTTTTCCAAGGAGAAAGGCAGGGTAAAACTATTCAAAAAATAAATAAAAATAAGTAAATAAGTTGTTTCAGTGTTTATATGCTTCATCTCATAAGTGCTCTTATGTCATCTTACAAAAATTATTCTTTTTATGACTATAAAAGAAAGCTATAGGTGCAAATACTTAAACAGAAATCCATGCTTGTAATTTGTGGGAAACTGCAGGTATGACTATCATCCAAAATTCTAACAATTGTACAAAGCTACAAAGAGAAGTACTGTATTGTACATTAAAAAGGCAAAACTTAAGTTGCAGGCAAAGTTTCCTCAAGGCGCATATGAACACTTCTCCCCCCACCCCACCCCCACCCTGCACAGGGCTTTTCCACCCTGTGCACCCATTGCAACCATTTTTTGTTTCAGCCATGACAGAAGCCATGCGTGGGAGGGTTGCACACATGTGAGCCTTGCACTTGCGTGTGTGCCTATGGAATAGGTCCCCACATAGTGCAAATGAAAATTAGTGGGTACATTAGTTGCAGGCAAAACTTCGTTTAATTTAAAAATGTATAACAATGTATAACATTGTAAAGTATATCACAGTACAATAGAAATGCAATTTAAGAACAAAGTGCAGCAAAGAATATGTTTTGGTTGCATTCTAAAATACAGGCGCGTATAGCTTTTAAAAGACATAATTAAAAAGCAGAGTATATATCACTTAAAATATTACTTAGTCTTTTAGCATATCCACACACACAAGAACATTGTTTAACAATGTTTTCACACAGCCAAGTCAACCACTTGTCAATTTTAATCTATGGAGCAAAATCCGTGCTGTTTCTAAGTGCTGTCTCATGATGCAGTGGTTAAATGCCTGTACTGCAGCTAAAATTGTGTTCACACAACCAGGTCAACAAAAGCCTGTACAAAATAAAATTACTGTAGTTAAAATTGTCTTTAAATGTGCCACAAGATTCTATTAGATTTGTTGCAACAGGTGAACATGATTTTGTCCTGAAAATATGATGGGCCTGTCTGCCAGCTATGTTTGCAGCGTAAAAGGTTGGGCTTTGATGAATGAAACACAGACAAAAGTTCTCAGAAGTTAAGTGTGGAGAGTTTTAGGAACATCTTAACCTTGCAAAACAAAAGGTTGATGTTCAGTTCATCACAGCTAGTGATGCATTTTCACTGCATCCCTTGGCTTTGACCAAGAGGAAAACAATCAGTTTGGGTGGGGTGGGGGGGAAGCCAGCAGTTCTAAAGAGCTGGTATTTCTTGGTCCCTTGTGGCAAATTGTCAAGAGAAACATTGCAACCTGCTTGCAGTCCCTGACTTCCTTGTCCAGGAGCTCCTCAAATTCTTTTATCAGCCCCTCAGGCCAGACAAGCCACGGCACCAGGCAGTCTGAGCCTGACGGCGCACCTCAGAGGCCTGGAAGGTGTTTGTTTTGGTGTGTGTTTCAGCTTAATTGAGGCTGGAAAGAAAACAAATCTTGTCTGTGAGATGTGAAAGGCACAGCAGTGATGGACACATCCCTGAAGACGGGATGCAGAGAGAAGCTGTCCAGAAATACAAAGCTGACTGGCCTTAGAAGAGGAAGAACTCCTCAGCTTGTTTGGCTATGGTATCCTGCAGTCATCCTTCCGATCGAGGGTGCCCGGGGGAAGCCCCATTCCTCAGTGCTTAATTTTAATCATCTAGTTCAAGAATGAAGAGATGAAATGTGAAAGAGAACCGAGGAGCAGAAATTTAAATATTGAACTAGCTGTTATGAGCTGGATATCAACCTATTGTTCCACAAGGTTAAGATGTTTTTCCAAAAACCATGGAGGGGCACTTGACTAATCCATCTGGTAATGATCTGTTCTGACGCATCACATAATGTACATGCCTTAAACTGCTAACTTCTCTTCTACTGCTATTCTCCTTCATCTGTTTTTAGGCATCTATATGGGAGTATGACCAGCTGAGACACTTGATTTCCTGGGAGAATGGGTCTTTATTGGGAAACATGGGGTAACCCCAAATCCTAAATGTATTTATTATTGTAATGCATGCAGACAGATGTTTTGTAGTGGCCTGTATTATGCACGTGAAATACTAATGCCTTGTTGCTTACAATCATACCTTATGACGCCGTGAAACCCCAAAAAGTGGAGGAGGAAAAGTACTTACAACCAAGGCCAGGATCTTGTTCAGCCAAACCAGGAATCTACTGTGTGACATTTCCTTGTCCTCTGAAGATGTCAGCCACAGAGTCTGGCAAAACATCAGGAAGAAAAACTTCCAGAACATGGCCAAACAGCTCAAAAAACTCACAACAACTATTCTGAGGAATAGCAGACCTAGGATGGTGGTGGATGAAGAAAGCAATGAATATGTGTGTGAGAAAGACAAAGACAGAATATGAATGTGTATTAGAGCAGGAGCTGAAATATGATTTCTTGTATGTCAGGAAAAATAGAACAAATTTCCATTCAGAATCAAGAAGGATCTTGGAAGAGCTGCAAAGTCATATTTCCCATGTACCTTTTTTGTTTATGTGGCCTGCTTCCCATTACAGTGATAAAGCTATACACAACATTTTGTCAAGTTCAATAATTTTGTCCCTGAACATCCTGAATCTGAAAATAGATTCAAGAAGGCTTTTTCATTGGGGAACAACCTGTTGTACCACAGTGACACTTTCAGGCATAAATATTTCAAAAATATGCCTTTATGAGGTCACCAATAAGAAGGCATGTTCTGATATCACAACCCTTATCATATGTTTGTCAATTTCACATTACAGTACTCTCCGGGAATGAAGTTCCCATGTTCTATCTGGGAGTTGAGTCATGGCTACTGGACTTCTTTTTGAGAGATAGAAACGTTTCGCTGTTCATCCAAACAGCTTCATCGGTCCCATGTTCTAAAATCTTTGTTTTTTTGTTTTTTTTTAATTGTGAACACACTGTAGTGCAAGAGCCTGGAACCTCTTTCAGCTGAAGGTATGGGTTCCCTTCATTGAAGATCTCAGGTTCCACAAGGCAGGATCAGTGAGCAAGGGGTAACAGCAATCTCTTATTGCTGTAACTAAACCTTAGAAAAGTCATTTCTGCCTTGTAGAATTGGTGGAGGGGAGGTACACAAAGCCAGGAAAGCAACAAATCATGGTGTAATGGGAAAGTGGGCTTGACCATCTGGAAACCTGAGAGGGTTAGGTTAGGACCCAAGCAAGGCCAAATGCAGTTCCAGCGCCTACTAAGATTCCCCACTCTGTCATTGATAATAACAGTGGAGTCAGCAAAGAAAGTACCGTATTTGCCATATGCTGGTGAGACATGCTTCATCACAGTTTTTGTTGTGTTGCATTCTGTTATATGCCACCTTTCTCCCCATAGACAACTCAAGGCAGCTCATAACAGTTAAAACTATGCAGTTATCAACAGTTTTAAAGTTCCAAAGGAAACATATATATGGAACATTTATCAATATTAAACAATTAATATTTATGTGCCATCAAGTCAATCCTGACTTATGGAAACCCTTTTTAGGGGTTTTACATAGAGAATACACAAAAGCAGTTTACCATTCTCTTCATCTATGGATGCCCTGCTGTGATTGAGCATCTTGCACATGACTGCATCGGCTGGTTCTTCTCCAACAAGACACAATGGGGAATACAAACCCCCAACCTCTGAGCTATCCTGCCAGGGATCAAGATTAAAACCAATAATTAAAAACAATTTTTATAACATTCAAAAGTCTCTACAGTATTTTAAAATTTAATTAATAAAGCATTGCTAAGACACATCCCCCAATTATTACTTAAAAGCTTAAAAGCATGCGGGATTCTAGAACAACCTTTTGTTGTGTGCAGATTTGTGGTTTCAGACTACAGTTCCCAGGATTCTCAAGGTCTCTTTGCTGCCCAGGGAATCCTGGGAACTCTAGTAAGAAATCACAAATCTACACACCCTTACATATTACGTTCTCCATTTTTCTCAGTCACTTTGTACACCATCTAATATAATATTTCCATGACTTTGTTTCAAGTGTACAGTACATATATTGTTTCACAACTGCAAACACATACCAAATTGCACATGTAATGTTTGCTGGCACTTTCCCTTCCCCCCCCCTCAAAAATGCTGCACCCCTCTGATTGTGAGTATAGCATAGGCATAGGCAAAGTACAACCTATAGGCTGAATCAGTGCTCCCAGAGAATCTCTCCATAGGCTTGAACCTTCTAAACTCTGAAGGCTGTATCTCCCCAAAGGGAAAAAATAAGCTGCCTAGATCCATAATTTGCAATTTAATTCCACCAGCTGCTTCAGGTCTTTCTTTATATATAAGTGCTTTCCCCTCTAAAACATGGCCATGGTCAAATATCTGTTGCAATGGCAGCTTTATTTCCCAGGGCTTCTGGTGGTTTTTCATTGTGAGGTCATTTCTCTCTCCAGGGGCTGAAGGCAGATGCAGGCTGGCAAAATGCAGAGGAGGACAAAAATGCTTCTGCATCTTCAGAAGCTGCCACCCACTTGTTCACATGCATCTCTAGAACTGGAGGAAATGGCTTGAGAAGGACAGTTCCTGAATAGGTACACCGAGCAGAACATTGCATAGGCAGATTGGAACTGTTTGTTCACTCGCTTAGCTCATTCTCCCTAAGGCTGTGAATTATTTATGGACAAGATGAAGGAGACAATAAATCGGCCACTATGATTAACATGAGTTATTTTACGGGCTAGGAAGATCTACGGCCACCAAGGTGCAACTGATAAATGCAACTGTGCTTGCACGGCACAGAGAAGCTCATTCAAACAATTACATGCTTTGGCCCGGTCTTGCTCAGGAAGGGTTTACAGTCTGTAATTACAGCCAAAACAGAAGCATCTCTCAGCCATCATGATCATCCAGAGATCACAGGCGAATTTTTATTGCTTCCATTGAGTTCCACCTTCCATTGTTGCAAAAGGCAAGGATATATTTGTAAATATATATTTATAGAAATATATCCATAAAATAAATGCTGCACAAAGAAAACAAATAAATGTGTGACATTTTGAGTATTACAATCACAGCCAATGATCTAAAAGCTGACTGTCCACAGTTCTGCCTTTTAATTAGAGTTCAAGATTTGTGTAATAATATCGAGACAACCAGATTTAGGTCTCAGATAATTATGGAGCCACTTCTATGTGTGTCAAGCTCATATTTTTCCATTATGTTGGGTCAATAAAAGGGAACCACAGCAGAGCAGCAGAATCAAAATTTTCCCAAACTTCTTATGTTTCATAGCTATTTGTTCCCTCCACAACTTCCTTCCAATATCAGAGCCAAGCTAGAGAAAAATGTATTTGAAGAGAAGGAATGCAGTAGGACAAGACAGGGGAAGAAAAGGTGTGTTTCCTTCCTCACTCGTACCTTCCTCCCATCCCCACATGATCAGTTTTGTATCAAGAATGGTAAACTGTACAGATACGTGTGGTTAAGACATATGCAATTGCTCTGCACATTGAATTTGTCCTTAGTGCCATGCAGCACACAGACTCATTGCAACATTCTATAGGCCTGGGATCATGTTATTTGCCAGTTCTTCATTGACACTCCCTTGCAGACAGAAAGCAAAATTCTTGCTTTCTTAATGCAAGCAAATGCAGAAAACTAGCCTTAAAAATTTTGGTGTTTAACATACAGATTTCAGTAGGCCATTCAGCATAAATAGGAGGTACAGTATATGGAAGAACAGTGGCTCTACCAAAAGAAATATGATTATTTTTATTTTGTTTCACCCCTTTATATCCCACCCTTCTCAGAGGAGTTCCATTTGCTTTTCAAAAGGTTAACTCATATTATTTGCAAAATAAATAGCTGCGAAGTAGCTGCCACTTTGGATGACTGAAGGTCTGAGCCTATATGTTTTCAATTCAGATACCACAATCTCTTATGCCACACTGGCTCTCTCCTGGCCTTTTTTCCAGGGCTGTTCAAAAGGGGTTTTCACTCTTATTGTGGCTTGTCTGGTTTTGCAGGGTGTTTTCCTCATCCTGTTCTCCCATCACCACCATTTTTGGAGGAATGCTCTGTAAACAGGGATCCATTGTGGTGACTGGAATTGTGTCCAGTGTGACACAAACTGGAGGGGGGAAAATTGGATAGTGGATATCTCACTTGAAATGCAGTGCACTGCTTGGTCAAGGCTGATCCATCAGTGCAAATAAAGCAGTGCCCTCTTCACAGGCTATGGCTATCTCTCTATTTCTACCTCTCTCCATATTGTGGGAAGCAGATCAGACCTCTGCCTGTGTTCCTCCCATACTGAATTCCCAGCTTCCTCACATTAAGTATAAGTGGAAATGGGGAAGGAATGGGCAAATGAATGTGAGTAAATAAGCCAACTGTCCAGCTTTTCAGATCAAGCAGAGAGAGGCAGTAAGAGCTAAAGGGCATGTCTAATCTGGAAACATGGTTTGTCTTTCTGCTTAATGGCCATCTTTGTGGGGGAAATTAATGGGCAGGGATGTCTGAAATAATCCTGGCTTTGGAGAGTGTGTGAATGCTTGGTTGCTTGCTGATCTCTAAATGTGTGTGCATGCATGCTCTTTCCCCCCAACTCTGCCTGCATCCATGCTTCTGTGGCATCACCAGCCCCCTGAGAAATACTACTTGAACACTCAGTAGACAGGCCTGTGAAGATTCTCAGTCATCCAGGCGCGTTTATCTGGGAGTTGAGTCATGGCTACTGGACTTCTTTTTGAGAGATAGAAATGTTTCGCTGTTCATCCAAACAGCTTCATCAGTCTGAATACAGCTAGTGCAAGAGACCTTCTTATAGTCAGCTTGACCTCTTGTCCCCTGGTCTGATAGGCTCATAAGATGAACAAAGCCTGAATAGGCTCGTTAGGGAGACATTAGTGTCCATGGCCTTAAGGTAAACAATGGCCTAAGGTGCTGAAACCCATCAAGAATGGGTCGTTAGCTGTGACCTGGTGGTGAAGGCTCCTTGATTTGCCTGGGTATTGTGGAAAGTACAGCCTGATAAGTAGCAGACAGACTATGCCAGAGCCCCCCACCTCTGTTGAGGGTGGGATTTTCAGTGCTAACATGAATGGCTTCTCTTACTCCTCTCTCAAACCACCTCTCTTCTTTGTCTAATATGTGTACATCCTCATCTTTGAAAGAGTGGCCCTTTTCCTTCAAATGGAGGTGTACTGCTGATTCTGGTCCTGAGCTGTTACCTCTCCTGTGTTGGGCCATTCTTCTGTTTAATGGCTGTTTAGTTTCTCCAGAAGAGGTCTGAACACTCTTCACTGCATTGGACTGCATATACTATATTGCTCCTTTTATGGTTTGGTATCGGATCCTTTGGGTGGACAAGTCTCTGCCTTAGTGTGTTCATGGGTTTGAAATAAACAGGGATGTGGTGTTTGCCAAAAATCCTTCTAAGCTTCTCCGACACTCCCGCCATGTAGGGAATGACCAGGTTCTCGAACAACAGGAAACAGTAGTAAGGGAGGAGGATTAAATACCAACTCCCTTCTTCTACGAAAAAGAGGTTGTGGTGGGTGAGTGGGAGGGAGGGACATGCCATACACCAAGTGATACTAAGTTGTATCCCAAGCCCTCTTCAATCCAAAGAAGCATCTTCCAGTGTCAGCAAAGTGCTGAGTTCCCTAAAAGCCCAGATCTGGCATTTCTGGGTCAAAAGGAAGCAGCAAGTAGAAATCAATCTCCATACAAAGCCATCTAAAACCCGTAGCTTCCTCCAGCGGGAAGGGCCACTGAACTATGTGTACCCTCATAATACGTGCACTAATAAGCAGCTGGATCTTGTTGTAGATCTGGGAGTCAAGCAGCAGTGCTGTTTCCAGACAATTCTTTCCCCCTTGAGCCATCACTTTTAGATTTCTTCTTTAAAAAAATTCTTATTCACAAATGGAAATAAAGCCTATCAACACATGCTTCTTGATAAATAGGTTAGTTTATATTCCTTTATCTTGAGAAGTTTTATTTGACCACCAGCAGCTGCAGTTAGTCCAATTTATTACTCATTCCTCCCTATATAATTGTTTAGAATTTTATTTTTTAATGAAAATGTTTGTTCTTATTTGGGGTACATAAACATTAAAGTGGTTTCAGAATATCCATCTAAGATTCTCACCTCACACAACTCTATAGTGAGCTCATGTTTCCTAAGAGGTCTTATGCTTTAGCAGAATTTTCTGTTAAGGGGCACAAATAAGCGTATGACTATGGCATAATTATTATATCAACAGAACTGCAATTTAGTGGTAGTACTGTATAGCCATTCCACCAGCAGAAATGTGCCACTGGAATATCCAAAATGCGGTTGAGACAGACATGACTTGGGGAATAGCATATTTCTGCCTTACTCTAGTACAGGATTCTTTTTCTTTCTCATCCCCAGGAGATGGAGTGGAGAAAGGATCAGGGACATATGGCTTTGAAGTTTATTAGTACAGTCTGAGACCAGCACTACCGACATAAATTAAACATAAATACAGATAAAATTTTATAAAACTGCAAAATTGTATATATTGTACTTCTTCGACCATCAGAGTCATATATTCACAGTTTTTATTAAATCTCCCCTTCCATATTTCCAATTCATAATAATCATACAGTACACAGCATAACTTTCTATATTTCACTAAAATAGGGTTAAACTACATCGTTTGATTATAGACCTGTTGTGTTCTCCTAGGTTTTCCTCCTGGATGTGTGGTCACAAATGGCTATTGCTGCAACACAAAATTTGGCCACCTACCTTGTGGTATAAGGAGTATTATCAGAAAAAGGAAAGCAAAGCAAAAGCAAAGTGTTTTGCTTGTTTACCACCCCATACCACTTCAAGTAGTCTCTGGGAGGTTTATAGTTTAATTCTAGTATGCAGGCTACACATTCCCCGCCCCCCGCCCCCAGCAAGCTGGGTACTCATTTTACCAACCATGGGAGGATGGAAGGCTGAGTGAACCTTGAGCCTGCTACCTGGGATTGGACCCCAGGCCATGAGCACAGTTTTACCTGCAGTACAGGCATTTAACCACTCCACCACGAGGTTTAAGTAACAAATGAATATTATATTCCTCAGATTTCCCTTGGAATTTATGGATAATAGGGAGTAAAAGCTCTATGAGTAAAACACAATAATATACTACATATGTACTGCATATAAAACATCCTATAGCCTTTCATCAGCATAAGAATTTGTAAACTTTACTACAGTATACCTCCCCCAAAATATCACCCAGCAAGAAGCCAACATCTCTGCCATTTGCTCATAGTAGATGAGGGATTCTGTGGAAGCTGTAAGCCCAGAAGTAATTATTCTGACCTCTTTATCAACTTCTGTCTCTGCACATTACCAATGACAGAGCATAAAACATGGTGTCATTTCACTTCATAGTCTACTACCACCAGTATGTGAAATCCCACATGAGAATGCTTCACCTGTAGAACCAAAACACCCCTATTATAAATAAACATGAAAATAGGACCAGGTTTCGTTCATGTAACTGTAAAGTACACACTACTGCAAAATACTACCACCTGCCTTCAGGTAAATTGCCAGCTGGTTGGTTAGCTTGTGCCCATCATGGCTTTGTCTTTACTTTTTAATTCTTGCCCATGGAGACTTTTTCATGGTCTACCAGGCACCTGGAGGGTCCCAAGGATAGACGTTTGGCCCCTGGACCCATCACAGTTGCCCACCCTAGAGATACTTGGAGGTCTACACAAGGTTCAATCTGCTTTGCAGAAATGGCCCATGGAAGAATGGAGCCAGAACATGCAGGAACTCAGGTGATCACCTGTCTCCTGCTTCAGGCTTCCCTGTCTTGTCTGAATGGTATGGGACTTGTGTAAATAATGCTAATGAACCCAAATGATTGTAATCGGTCTACTCTAGTATATAATGACACCTAATTTAGCTTGTAGCTGTGGAAACCCACTTGGGGGCAGAACTGACAAAACCACTCCCTAAACATCATGCTTACCTTGAAAGCCCAATTGGAGTCACTATCAGTTGATTCTCACTTTATTCCCACTTGAACATAACATAGTCCATCAAGGCTGTGAATCATACCTCCGATTAAATGGAGAGAGCCCAAATGCACGCATGGCAAAGATGGGCAAACAGCAGTCATTCCTCAGCATGCACTTTCAGAGAAGTAGGATGCTCAACCTCCACAGAACTAAGGCCCAAACTCTATGGGTTGTCTTTCCTAAATGCTGTTAATCCTGTAACCTCGGGCTGCCATGCCCAGCACAGGAAGGATTAGGATCTCTAGACAGCAGGGCAGTAATTCATCCCCTTAATGCCCTGTTTGCTTTGCTTATTCTCCACATCTCCTTCAAAGCCCATTAAAGAATGCTATTTATTCGGCTAACAGCAAAACAAGTTAACTCTTTCCCTGCCATCCTTACTTTAGAGAGTACACGCCCACCATTAGTCTGGGGTGAACTGCTCCAACTGTGGGAGATGCAAAGCTAACACAAACAAGAGGTAGATGGGTGAATGGGACGGAGGATTGGTTCTAGTTTGGTTAAATAATGCCTTGGAATGTATTAAGTGCTGCCTGCCCAGGCACTGACTCTTGTGCTCGGAAATAACTTTTCATTCCAACACAAAGCCTTTAAGGTCCTTCCAAGATCACACCCTGTCCCTATGCTTCACCAGCTTTGCAGCCTGGCTAGGTTCTTGCATTTCAGAGGCCTCCCAATGGGAGGTGCTCAGCATGGTGACTAAAAGTGTGGTGGCTCAGTGGACTAGAGCGCTGAAACAGTCGGCTGAAAAGTTGGCAGCTCAGTGGTTCGAATCCCAGGTGCTACTCAATGGAGTGAGCTCCCATTATTAACTAGCTCCTGCCAACCTAGCCGTTCGAAAGCATATAAATGCAAGTACATAAATAGGTGCCACCGTAAAAAGCAGGAAGGTAAACAGTGTTCCATGCAGTCGTGGGGACCACGTGGCCATGGACTTGCACAACATTGGCTCTTTGGCTTGAAAACGGAGATGAGCACTAACCCTAGAGTTGGACACCACTAGCACACATGTGCAGGGAGAACCTGACACATAAATAAAATAAAGTTGGTATCCAGGGTCATGGTTAAACCTGGAACTCTTCTATCATTTATATTTATCCTACCTACCTAAGCTTCTAACATGCTGTGACTTTTCCTATATGATATGGCTGATCAGTTTTCTCCTGGATGCTTGCATAAAAGCTTTCTTCAGCATCAGCAGGTGCACCATAGACTTGGATCATAGACTTTTGTTGATAGATGTTTCATAGTGTCCAATTGATGTTATTTGGTCAGATGTTACATTATACCCCCTAACTTCCTGTGCTGCATCTTGCCTCAGTATTACAGCCATGCCATTTCTTCTGGGCTTGTCATTTCCAGTGAAGAACATATTGTAGTTGTCTGACTTAAAATGTCTCATCCCAGTCCACTTTAATTCACTAACCCCAAGCACAACAATGTTTAAACATTTCATTTCTTGCTTTACAGTTTCTGCTGATTTTGATTCATGCTTGTTTTGTTCCAAGTTCCAGTTGTATGCACTGTGTAGCACTGGACTTTTCTTTCACTTCTGTGCAGATTAACCACTAGACATCCTTTCAGCTTTAATCTAAGTCTGTCATTAGTGACATAACTATTTCTAATTGTCCTTTGCTCTTTCTCAGCAGCTGACTGAATACTTTCTGACTTGAGAGTTTCATCTTCCAGCAGTGGCAGAAGAAGAGGAGGAGGAGGAGGAGGAGGAGAGAATTTCTCCTTGTTTACTTTTAATGTCACAACCCACCAATTATCATTAGCCATACTGTCAAAACTGATGGGACCTGGTGTTCAACAAAATCTAGAAAGCTGCATATGTCCAGCTTCTGTCCCTCCTAGCCTTTTAATAGCTGCATGACAAATAGAAGTCCAGCAGGTATGATGTGCTAAATGTGATGATGCAGTTATGGGAAACATGTTACTATTGAATTCTGCTTCATCCATAGCTGCTTCAAAAGTCCAGAGCCTCTATTAGCCATCAAAATGGGAAGGTAACTGCACTGCCATCGGCAATATATTTTCCATGAACTGTGTAGTACATGCCCCTGGCACAGCCCTCCATTCAGTCCTTGGATGAATTGCCAAAGGTCTGGACAAATGAGTATGTTTGCTTAGTCGCTCTCTCTTCCTGGGACTCCCTTTCCCCTACCTTGCTGTGATCAGTTCCCTAGTGGTTTCATTTATCAGCAGCTGAAATCCTTGTTTTCCTAGTTGCTTGTACTAGTAGCTTTATCAGCATTAACCCCTGACCCCAGAATGTAGCTTTCCCCCACCTTCTTCTGACAATTATGTTTACTGAGATTTTTTCCCCCTTTAGTGAGAGATACCACCTTCTGAGCAGGCACCAAGGGTCTTGTCTTCCTGCTGCCAAGCTAGGAGCTGACATATGCAAAGCCTGTTAAGGCATTCTAATAAAGTGCTTAAATAAAACTGAATGCAGTCTTCAAGGTGAAAATTGTATTGTGATTGGTGTGGCTGAGAACTGAGAAAATCTTAATGAAGCCATATTGCGGTGGGGGGTGGGGGGCTCAGCTCTTGTATCTGGTAAGTCAACAGGCCAAAAAGAAACAGGTGAAATGGTCTGCTATAATTTTACAGGATCTGAAAACAATTACATATTTAGAATAATTGCAAAACAAATAACTAAGCAGAAACAATTGGCCAAAATGTAGCTAAACACTAATATTTTTATAGTCTATCATTGGTGATGGTCAGATTTGTGCAGTTCCAACTGCCTGGGGATTTCTAAGAGTTTCAAGCAAAAAACCACAAATCTGCTCTATATTATGTTTTTCAGGTACACTAATATGAACTCAAGAAAAAGACAACACACAAGCGATGGTCTATATTTTCTATATCTGGGTAGAAATTTAACTATACTCTAGGCCACCCATCATTCTGACACACACAAAAGTATTATGATAAGAATAATTTCTTTTTGAAAATATTTGGTCTCCTGGTGTGTTTGGATTCCCACATTCATCATCTCCAGCAACTGCAGCTCAAGTCAGCTCAAGTCAGAGAGGATGGGAGATACAAGCCATTAACATTTGGTGGGGCATGGATTCACTGTTTCCTACCTTCCCTAGAAATGTCTGGGAATGTATCTGTTATTTTCTACTGACAAAACATGGGCTGTGCAGTGTGCCACTGAGCTATCTGCTTCCCCACAAGGAAGTGCAAATGTAGAATAGAAATCTGCATTTGATACATGCAAGAGATGAGATTAACACTTACAAAGTGCTAAAATGCTAAGAGCAACCAACCAACTCCAGAAACTAGTACTATCATTATTGTACTAATTCATTTATTCATTCAAAATTGTTTTTAAAAGGGCCAAAGGCGGCTTACATCATTCAAATATAGTAGTTAAAGTGAACAGTGATGAGAATATAAATATAAAAGGATCAAAAAATACCATATGGGAAAACATTAGCAACACTAAACACATTCAAAGCAGTCAAGTACAACGATCCATCACCACTCAAGCAGCCAGTCACTCAGGGAATTTTTGCCTGAAGAGAAAGGTCTTCACCTATTTGTGGAAGTGCAACAGCGATAAGGCTGGCCTAGCTTCCTGTGGAAGAGAATTCGAAAGTCTGGGAGCAGCAAGAGAGAAAGGTATATCTCCCTTGTACCCACCAAATGCATCTGGTGGGATGAGAGAAACCCTCTCCTTGTGATTTTAATAATTGAGCACTGAGGAGGCTCATAAAGGGAGATATGGTCCTTGAGTAAACCATTCTTTATAGCTGGAAGATTATGCTTGTGTGAGTAGCATATTAACTAGGCACTTTCAGCTACTAGAATAATAATTCAGCTCCAGCCATACATATCTGGAAGTTTCATTAGCTTTGACAAAACCAATACTTTAAACACTAACAATTATGTTGCATAGCAAGATTTTACAGGTACCTCTCACTAAATTTGTGTCACTATCTCTTGCCCCCATAAATTTTGCAAAAGGTAATGCTTCTGAAAGATCCAGTTATTCAGATAAGAAATGT
This sequence comes from Phrynocephalus versicolor, assembly GCA_023846285.1. Classification (NCBI taxonomy): domain Eukaryota; kingdom Metazoa; phylum Chordata; class Lepidosauria; order Squamata; family Agamidae; genus Phrynocephalus; species Phrynocephalus versicolor. The sequence goes on along the minus strand of JAHTLZ010000379.1, from coordinate 15,224,388 downwards.
ATTACAAGATGGTTGGGTCCAGGTGGCTTGAGATGAGATCTAAGTATGTCCTACAATTAGCAGAATAAAAATCTGAACTTCTCCATTTAAACCCATGTTACAGTTGAAGGAATGCATTTTAAAATTACTCTATTGCTGCAACTATGAGACACAACAAACCCCTGTCAACCTTTTGTTGGGGGGAATGTGATGATAGGGCTTCCTGTTCCCTTTATGGCTTACAGTAGCATCCTTCCTCTAGAAACAAATTCACAATGTGCCTACATTGATGACAGCTCAACAGGCAAAAATGCTGCAGTGAAGTGTTACTACTCACCATCTTTCCTGGTTGATTAAAAAAGCCTAACAGAAAAGGATTTGATCTCTCTCTTGCCATCTACCTCATACCTCAATTGCTCCTGCTTTTTGTTTCTCCTAATGGAGGTTGGATGTCGCCATGGCTATTCTGACTTTGAATGTGCCAATATCTTCTGAGAGATGTTTCCATTTGAAACGTTAAAATCAAATGAAATTCCAGTTCTGTAAGCATGACTCCTGATAGCTGTTCTTTGCTTTTTTCAAGGGCTGGATGTCTATCTCCGTTGTGTCTTCATACAAGCAAGATTTTGTTTCTATGAATGTTTGTCAAGGTACTTGGACTTACTTCTTTGTCTCTTTGCCCCCACTTTCTTTTCTTTTCTTCTCCCTTTCCCCTTTCCCCTATGGCTTGTATTGTTATCAATTAATAATTTTAAAAGACCAGCAAGATTTGTCAATCAAGAAGATCAGCTATCAGACCAACATGAAGACTCTGCCTTGTCAGATATATATAATGGTCTGAAAGCTGTAAGATTTCTCAGCATTCCCATCCTTTAATGGCCTAATTCATAAAGTTTGGGGGAGAAATTCTTGTCTCTTCATTTAGAATGTTCATATTTAATAATATTATTTTAAAAATCTCACACAATCTTTTAGGAGGGGAGAAGACACAAGAGAAAAATACTTCCGTTGTAGATACCGTGTTGAACAATCCTAAGAGACATGAAGCCTAGCAAAGATTGAGGAGGAAGAAATTAATCCGCAAATGTGCTGGCAGCAGTCTGCTCCCAAACACTCTGGCATCTGTCCAAACAATATTCATTTAGCACTTTGAGATGGAGCATTGCCTAGCTTCCACATTCCATGGCAGCCCTTGGCTTTGGAGGACAGAGCAGCAAACATACCATATAGGGAAAGTGTGGGAAAACAGGTGTTTGATGAGCTACAGAATACTTTAGAATAAGAGTTCAGCTATTAAACAGAGATTTAACTTTATTGATGGATGAGAAAAAAGTACTGATATCCTCCAATGCTATTTGGCTGAAACTTACCTATGGCATCACTGTTAGCTACTCTTTATGACTGCAATCAGATGAGAATCCGCTTAAGAGCATAAGAAAAAAAGCACCCACAAAGCAGTTTCAGCACATAGCCCCCTCTAGTGGCCGTTAATAGCTTGCACAGATAGTGATAATGGGGTCAACCAACAGATTAATGTCTTGAGACTACACTGACCATATTGCCTGGGACATTCCTGGAACTGTGGTCCAAAACCACAAATCTGCGCATCTACAATGATAACGTTTTCCCTCTCTAGCAGTATTACTACAGGAGAGATCAAGTACATGCTGCAACGTGTTTGATTGTTGCTGTGTTGCTTTTTCCCTACTGGGCCACGCAGGAGCAATTTCTGGTGTCCACTTAACCTCACAAGGAACAGAAGTGCGAACACATTGGTGTGTGCACAAACACATACAAACAGCCATGGCTGCTAGGTCCCTCAGAATGCTTGTGAAGTTCCAGTGTTTCTATCCTCCTCTGGATCTTAAGCCCAGGAGACAAATCTCAGGCTGAGCAATCCTGGAGGAGAACATTTTATTCTACTTCTCTTGGTAGTTTTACTATCTGAGCTATCCCCATCCCTTTGCCATTTTCAGAAGATTCAGTGTAAAAGTAGCCGGGAGATACATGTTAGATACACAGTGGTTTAAATCCTGCTGCATAGCAGTGCCACGCTACAATAAGCCCATGGAATCAGAAATGATGGGATGAGTCAACATCTCCCTAAATTCCATTGGTCTGAATGGACCTGCTCTAGTTGCAACTTACTTTAGCACAGTAAGTCACAATTAGAGTCGACCCATTTGAATCTATGGAACTACTGAGGAGTTGACTCACCAAATCCCCACTGATTCCATGGCCCACTTTAGTGCAACTTACTATGTGATGCAGCAGGATTCCAGCCATTATTTATTTAGCAAGTAGTGCAGGATATCCACTTGAGCTCAACTCTGCCTGACTCAATGGGCACAGATCTTTTCTGGACAAGGTTTAGTAGTGAAAAGCTAAAGCTCTGTAAGAATACGAATAGAGTCCCAAATATACTTACAGAATGGGCCTGCACCTCCTACTTAGTGGCATAAAGAGTATCCCACAGACACCTAAGTGGTACAGTAACATGGTAGGCAGTGGTAATGGATGATGCATAATAGAGCATAACAGATGCTGCAAAATTTAGTCTTTAGAATCAGAGGAATATAAGATATTTGTGGATCCACTGCCTTATTCATTTAGGGCTCTTCCAGAAAAAGCAGAAGCTCCTGTAAAAGCACTGCATTCTGCATTCTTCGTCTGGGTACTTTTCCCATGCACAGCTTGATGTGACATCTTCAGTGCATTTTCTCTTGCCTTTCTGTGCCTTTTTGTCACTTCTGAGAGAATAACTGTTTTGTTTCAGAGATGCCTTGATGGACATAGTTTAGTCCTATGATTCTTTCAATGGGAAATCCATTTCCCCATCAAAGACATCCAGCCAGAAACATTTAATTAGCTCAGAACTGGGGGAAATAATAAAATGGTTCCTGAAATTACAACAGGGAAGTGGATTCCCTGGATTCCCAAGATTGCCAGAAGAAATTCAGTTTTCAAAGACAGACATTTAGGATGGAAATCCAGGTAGGACCAACTCTCCTTAAACCATGACAAAGTGTGATCGGTTGGAAAAGAAATTATGCCCCGTCTAGATAAGCCCGTAGAGGAATCAATGCTGAAATGAAGGACAATTAGATAAGCCAGGGAGATTTTTCTTGTAGAAAGAGATATCAAATAAATGTTTGGAATAAATTAATGGAAGGTGAAATGATCTGAAAAGTAAAGAGGGAAAATTGTAGTGAAATCTGTGAAAGATCTTACATGTTGATTACTTGAGATGGGCATGAATTAAAAAATGGCATTTCGTTTGTCGTTTGTCGTTTGGAGGGTCCGTTTCGGTTTGTTTCCGTTTTTCGCGAATTTTTGCAAAAATTCATTTTTGTTTTCGTTTGTTTTGTTACCATTTCGTTACCATTTATTTCAATTTTTTGTGATTTTTTTTTAGGATTTTAAGCAATTCACCCATATTGCAGTAATGGAAACGAAACGCACGACAAAATTTCCGGTGTTTCTGTTCGTTTCGTTTCATTTTAGAGACAAAATTCGTTTGTCGTTTCATTACATAACGAAATGAAAAAACAAAAACAGAAACGAAAAATTGTTCGTTTTGTGCCCATCTCTATTGATTACCGATAATTAGGTAAAACTGATTTTGGAGGGTTCATCTTGTGGCCTCATCCTTGCATTATGTTTTGTCACTTCTCACTTCTCACTTATTCACTTTTCCTTCAGCATCACTAACCTGCCTGATATAAAGTATGTGTGGCATTGCACCAACACATGTGGGGGCCAAATAAATATTTGGGTATTTGGAAACCTACTTCTGTCTTGTAATCAGTCTATGATATTGTGCAAGTCAGGTCCAATGTTCATTTTACTACAATCGCTAACCAAATGGCTTTGGGAAGACACACCATTAAAACAGAGCGTCCATGCATCCGTTTCCACTGCTGTTTGTTTTCAGTCTCAGCACTTGTCATCTGCATATGAATTCTAGTGATTCCATTTAGCTACCACAGGAATTTGCACAGATAAAACTCAAGTTAAGATGTGAAAGAATGTTGTGCAGATAAAGCAAAAATGGAATATGAATGGCTTAGCAGGAGGCAAGTAACCATAGTACATTTAATTTGAGGAACTTAGAGTTCCGCTTAGAGTTCGTTTGAAGATAAGCGGGATATAAATGCAAAAATAAATAAATAAATAAATAAATAAACTATATACCCTCTTCCACAAGAATGGTGCTTCCTTCAAATGTCATAGTGCATAGACATGCCCCATCTTTGTCCCCTTACATCTCAGGCTTATGACATTTCAAGAGGGGAAAATGTATTAAAAGTGTAAAAAGAATGTAAAAGCTCTCTGTTTTCCTATCTGGATAGCTCAGTGAGTTAGGTATCTGACAAGGAATCTGACTAGAAGCTGGTTGCTCAGTTCTCCACTTGGCCATTGGGAACAGAGCCAAAGTGTGTAGCTTTGAGCAATCTGCACAGTCCCACAGAGAACGGGGATGGTAAACCACTTCTGTGTACTCTTTATCTGGGAAAAACCTGGAAAGAGTAACCATAAGTCAGAATTAACTTGACAGCATATGAGTAATAAGTGAAGTAAATGGTCCTTCACATAGGATTCCAGAAAGTGCACTGTAGAAGAGTGCTCATAAGAACAGAAAAACTATCTTGTTGGATCAGGCTAACACACATCCACTTAATCCAGACTTCTTCCAAACAGACGAAGGCATTCCAGAACTCTAAGTAACTTTCCCATCTACATATAATATTTTAGAGTCATGGAGGAGCATAATAACACTGCAGTTTTGCATTCACATGCTGTACTCCTCAAAAGGAAGTTTCCATCACCTACCATTTAAGTACTTTTATAAAATATGAAATATTGGAACTCTTTGTAAAAGTTGGACAAAGAGAAGTAAAGCAGGAAATGGAAAGCATTTAAAAGATTTGACATTGCTTGGGAACTGACTACCCTCTCTCATACATCTGACAGTCCTGATGCATTTCTCAGAGGGCTTACATCTCCCACATGGTTTGTGCCTGCTGGGAAATAATCCACTTGAAGCAGAATCATCCAGTTTGGAAAAAGTCTGACACAACAGGAAACCCATTCTATATTCAATTGCACATCCTACCATAATCTAGGGAACCTGTACAATCACACTTGAATAGATGCAGCCAAATTTACAATCCCACTACTTGTGTGTGCATAGTATTCCTGAATGGTTATTCTAAAAGCTATCCATGTAAAAGCTATTGAAAGGTTACTTCTATTGACTTCATAGAAAAGACAAAAATTCAAATGACAGTCGTGGAAACCAGTGAGAGACAGCATTTGTCCTAGTGCTATGTTGTGCTCAAGTTCCAGCACACCATTAGTGGTTCACTTGATTCAACAATCCTCCACAGCTTTTTACTATCTTCCCTATTTACTTCCTGCCTCTTCTAGAGAATAACAGAAAAGCCATCATGGAGAAATTTTAACCTAAAAAAAAGCAACATACATGGATTTTCAGTTCAGTTTGTTATTTTTAGATCTACTATTTCTGCTTGCATTGAGGATGTAGGAAGCTCAAATTTGTTTTCCATAAAGCATTTGCTATGACTCTCTGGAGCTTCTGTTACTTTCTGATACTACTGAGTTTCTGCTATTTACCCCATATGTCTGTGCAATCCACAGTTTGCCTCACATAATGTATTAATAGCTTCAGATCAGCTCCTACTACTTCTGAGCAGCAAAAATGTGTATGGAGGAGGAAGATAAGCTAACGGGACTGCAACTCAGTAGACAAAACACACCCCACTCCCAAGGAATAACAGAATGCTGTGTAGAAATGTTTGGTCAGGTACTTAAAAGCAAGAAATGTTGTATTCTCTACCAAAAGGCCCCCAAAGTGTTCAGCTTTTGGCAAAACTTTATACTGAACAAACGTGACAATATAGTTGTGGCCTGTACCATCTCTGGGCTTTAAAAGGGAATCTTGTGACTGTTCCATAGTGCTATCTTCCTGCCTTCCTCTGTACTCCATCCCTTCAATAATGTTTATTTTTCTTCTCTCTTGCTTTCCTCTCCATAACTGAAATTGTGTTGCAGAGCTACTCATTTACCTAATTTGAACTTGCACAAGAGATAGCTTTAATTACACTAAAGCAGAAGTGCTATTCATGAAGCGGTTCCACAGGTGTGACACATCATGAGTCACATGATTGATTGTGCAGTCAAATTGCACAGATGTAATTTTATGTTGCTCTGAATGGTATGGGATTTCACCCCATATTGGGAAAGAAACAAGGACATGTCAAAAGGGAAGCAGCTACAGGTGACTTTGAGGGGGCGAAAGCAGTATGAGGGCAGAAGACGGAGCACACTTGTCCCTCACTTTCTCTCTCTCTTAGTAATGTTAGCTATTTATTGATATTAATGAGAGAATGTTATACGAGCATAAGCAAATGGCTCAATCAAAGAAAAGTGAGACCACCCGTAATGATTTTTCCCTTGGGATGCTCCTGTATGTTCCCCCATATGGGCTGAAATCCTATATCAGGCATGTCCAAAGTCAGGCCCGGGGGCCAAATGTGGCCTGTTTTCAAATTTTGAATGGCCCACAGCCTCTTCTCCCCACAGGCTCTGCCTGTCACGCATTCCTGCCATACCAGATGGAGACATCAGCCTGCAATTTTACAGTTTGCCTGCCCTCCCTGCCTCCGTCCATCCCCCTAGCCACTCGGCCAGCCTGCCCACCACCTGGCTCTGTTGCTGTAACGTCCTTCCCACCTCCTTGCATGTCCTAGAGGCTTGTCCAAAGTCTGGCCTTGGGACCAAATGTGGCTGAATGTTCAGACCCCACACATTTTCACCTCACCAAATCTGGCCCTCCTTGCAAAAAGTTTGGACACCCCTGTCCTATATACTATAGGTCGGAGCAACCTGATGATTAGGAGGGAAGTTTTACAATATCTGTAGCCTTAGCTAATTTAGATATATGGGTAGTGATTCTCAAAGTTGCTTAATCCCATAGCTACTCCCAGTTCAGTAACTTTGCCTGTGTCAGCATCAGACAACTCATTAATTATTTCTAATTCCTAATTAACCTTTGTATCATTACCACAGCCATCCATTCCCATGCTTTGGCAAGAAATCACTATCTCTGGATTATTCAAATATTTGCACCAGTTTAATCAACTGGGACTCTTCCATTTTGCATTCCCAGTCACAGATAAGACACCTTTCAGCCCTCTTACACATAAGTTTTTAAAAAAGGAGGAAAAGCTCAGCTCTTATTATTCTTTTGCCCTCAGTCTGTTTCTCAAAATCTGAGTGGTGAAAGCACACTAGGCTGTGGCAAATCAGCACCTAAGTTATTCGGAACCCTGAATTGCAAAGATGGGCACACAAATTGTGAAGAAATAACATGGTCTGATGTCCTTCAACCCTGCCCCTGTCCCTCATGGGCAAATTTGTGAAGGGAAGACAAATAGTTTGAATAAAACCGGAACTGAAGTCTAAAATTATTTTTCCTTCATGAAACAAGCGAGATGCAAGCCATCCAACCCACCCCATCCTGACACTGATACCATCGCCAGATAAAACAGGCCAGGAGGGGGGAAATCGTCATTGTGAAAAGAATTAAAGAGGCCCGCGTTTTCATGAGTCCTGCCAGGTTAATACCTCTGCCTATCTCCCTGACAGCTACAAGATTGATTACCAGCCTCAGCACTCTTTATAACTTGATCAGGCGAATTAATCTCTGGCTGTGGGCCCATCTGATGCCTGGCATTGCAAATTTAATTTGGAGGGGTAGCAGCTCTTTTATGGTCCCCCCTTCTCTTCTCAGTTATAAAGTCTCCTCTCCCCCCATGTATGTAGAATATGTGGGGTTGCCCTAACAACGAGGCCTAGAGATGGCTTCTAACTTGAGGCCTGAGCTGTCAAGGCTTCTGCTGTCCCCCCGGGAGGTGTTTCATCAGGTACGCAGAGAAAAAGAGCCTTAACAGACACTAAGTAAGACATATTAATGTACTAAAGACTTAATGAAGTTTGGAGGGATGGGGGATGGCAGAGGGGAAAGTGCTTACTTTATTAGTTTATGGCCGATTAATGGGAATGGTCATTACAGTGATGGAGATAGATTACTCCTATCAAAGTGTTCCTGCCATTCCCATTCAAACAGTGGTATTGCCTGATGCGAAGGTTTCCTCTTGGCCTGCCTTTGAGAGCTCCACTTTTTCAACAATCAGAAAGGTATACACATGCAAGGAAGACAAGGGTTGATGAGAGGAAAATAATAATTTTAAGCAGATTCAATGAAATCAATGGAACCATGTCAAGATTAACTCTTTTGTTCATGTTGATTATATACAAAAATGGAGAGAAGAGGAGGAATGAAGTGCTACTGACAGAGGAGTTCAGAACGCAAAGTGAAACCTGAGTGGCAGAAAAAGGGAGAACAAAATAAGTATGGGCAAGTTTGGTTCCCTGAATTGGTAGGTTGTTAAGTAATAAAATGTTGTCATTTGTCATGAGACTCAAGTGCAGATGTGAGCTGTGAACCATGCCTGATAGAATGGTGTGAAACCTCATGTATAACCAGTGCTATAGTACTAAATTGTGAAGTGGAAGTACTAATCATGACATTTCTGGTTACCACACAGCTGAGGAGAGTCCAAAAATGCAGGTACTGTAGATGTGTTGTTCCTCCTTAACAAACTTGTTCAAACCGTTTTTATTTCCACCAAGAGCAGGACATTGTAAACCCAGTAAGTCTGAATTGGCCGTTCAACACCATGTCCTTTTTAAGTATCTTGCATTACAGTGGGAATAGCTATCAACCAATTTAATTTAAAAATTTAAAAAATTTAAAATTTAAAAAAAATTAAAAATTTAAAAAATTGGGAAATTCCAGGAACAAGATATTAGTCCAGTTAGTCCCTATCCCTAATTGCTATGAGACACCAGTGAAGAAGCATCTCACCCCATTCTGCTTGAAGTCTGCAGCCAGATCCAGAAGGAACAGAGAAACTCAACTGATGTGGCAAATTATATTTGTTTTAGTGGTTGGTGCGTGCCACCAAGTCAAAACAAACTTTTGACTCTAACAGGACTTTCAAATTAAGTAAGATATTTAAGTAGTGCCTTTATCAGTTCCATCCCAATGAGTTTTCATGGTGGAGCAGGGATTTCAACCCTGGTCTTCAGAGTGCTGGTCCATCACTTTATCGACACCACAATAATGGGGTTGGTAAGAACCAATAAAGCCATTGAGTCTACCCCTTTGCTCAGTTCAAGAATCCAAATTAAAGTACTCCTGACACATGATTGTTCGGTTTTCTCTTAAATGTGCCCAGCACCAGAGGGCTCACCACCTCTTGAGCTAATTGGTTCCATTGTCATACTGGTGTAAGAGTTAAGACATTTTCCCGTGGTAGTCAACTTAAATCTGGCTTCTTGTAGCTTGAGCCTATTATTTCATGCCCTGCACTCTGAAATGACCAAGAACAGACCCTGCCTCTCCCATGTATGAACTATCTTTCAAGTACAGTGGCACCTCGATTTAACAATTTAATCCGTTCCAAATGCAGGCCAAGTCGAACTACTCTTAAGTTGGGGTACCTGTCTAAAAAATTGCTCACTCAGTTGGCAGCTCTTTGGTCAGGTTGGGTCATTTGGAGTAACTTAAGGTGACAGGTGGCCACAGCAGATGAGTATTAAGATCCCACGAAGCATGATATATTGGTAGGAATAGGAATAGCAATTCTGAGCCCATGGAAACAGTCCAACCTTATTGATCTCAACACCTGAAGAATGTACAGACTGTTTAGAAATTTCTCAAAAAGTACAAAGTAGTGGTTAAAGAAATAAATGCATGATATCTAGCTAGTTTTAAAAAAATAAATTAAAACATAACCCTGAATTTGAACTGTGCATTGTGATAGAGATTTCTGTGTAAAAATAATGGACACTGGAAGTGTGTTCTTTCTCCTATGTGGTAAGTTCTTTTGCTGATATGACTCCTCAGAATCCACTTTGACTTACAGCCTTTTGTCAATCACTGGGTGATTTATATGTTTCTTAATGAACTGCCTGGAATTGGATTAACTGTGAGCACCCATGTGTTCAGACTGGGCTTGATTAAACTCCCATCTGTGCAGTCTTGAGATCTGAAAGGTTTATTATGACTAGTGCTTTGTATATGTTGTGAGGGATCATATAATAAAGTCTATTATTAATACATTCAACTTATTAATGTCTCTTATGGGCAATTCATTTTTAAGTTGCCAAAGCAAATATTGTGCTAACTAGTTCTCAGGTTTGTCTGAAAAGTAGGATTGCTGCTCCACTTTGTCACCCTTAAGAATTTCAATCTGAGTTTACATTTTTTTTCAAAATTCTAGAAGTTTTGCCTGTTTCTGATGAAAGTTATTTAAGCAAGCAACTATTGCAGAAATTCAACGCATTAGGACATAATGAAAGAGGTCAGTAGAGTTCAAAGAATTTTGATAATGTGATGTATTCACTGCAAGTGGGGGATCTATAAAATTGCAAGTAGTAGAATTTCCATTCTTGCAAATATTTGTGGTATCTTAGCTGAAATTGATTTCTGACAGGTGATCAAATGTCTAGGGGCATAGAAAGTTTGGGTCCTGGCTTGGTCACAGTAACTTATCTTGAACAAGAATCTCTGATATGAGTCCTTTAAGTGAAAACTCAATATTATTGAGTTGAAGTAAAATTTACAGGTCCCAAATGAGGGTATACCATTAAAGGTATACCATTCCCATTAAAGTGCAAGGACTTAGTGTCAAGGTTTCCCTGTTCAGAGAGGGTCACACTAACCATTCAACCACACTACCCTTATTGCCCCACTGTGAGTAAAGTCCAGGAGCACCACATGTGCTGATGGCTGGGGGAAATCTTCCTCCCTGGTACTCTCTTAACACCTGAATCCACCCTGACGTAGTGGTGCTTTCAGGGAGTTATCAAAAATCCACAAGGAAAACCAAGGCATCCAGAAATGCATAGGCTACTGGTAGATGATCAAGATAAGGGCTGGTTATAAGCATTAAAATCTCTCATATTCCCAAAGAAGCAACAATTCCAAAAATAGTTGTTATGAGTTTTTCAGGCTGTCTGGCCATGTTCTGGAAGTTTTTCTTCCTGATGTTTCGCCAGACTCTGTGGCTGGTATCTTCAGAGGGCAAGGAGCTGAGGGGACAAAGAGCACATATAGATATCTGTGAAGATTTTCAGTAATCCAGGAGAGGTTATCCAGAAGTTGAGTCATGGCAACTGGGCTTCTTTTCTTGAGAGATCAAAATGTTTTGCTACTCATCCAAGCAACTTCGTCAGTCTGAAGAAAGCTAGTGCTGAGGCCTGCAGTTTATAGTTCACCTTGATTTCACTTCATTCTGATCTGAATAGGCTCATAAGTTGGACAATGGCCTGGATAGGCTCATTAGGGGGACCAAATTCAGATTGTCCACCTATGAACCTATTCAGGCCATTGTCCACCTAACAAGTCTATTCAGGTCATGGTGATGTCAAATCAAGGTGAACTATAAATTGGAGGCCTCAGTACTAGCTTTCCTCAGACTAACAAAGCTGCTTGGATGAGCAGCAAAATGTTTCAGTCTCTCAAGAAAAGAAGTCCAGTTGCCATGACTCAACTTCCAGGTCTTCACAAGAGATATTCTTATGAAAAGGATATATTTTTTACAATGAACCATTTTCCTGGGTACTTAGTATGGTTATCTAGTATTAGCTTAGCCAATCAAGCTTACATAGGTCTGCTTATGAATTAAGAAATTATTTTGTTGAATATTAACAGTTTTAAATGCAGAAAATGCTATTTAGAGCCAAAAATCCACTTCAGATGTATCAGAGGCTAACTTCATCGAACAGATGACTATTGAGTAGGCAAACGACTTGCTAAAGATGCCCATTTTTCAAGATCTGCCACAGTCCCTCCAAAACATGAAAGTTCTTACAGCATGCTAAAATGTTTGTGAAGGACACATTCTTCCTCTGTTGCTTCAAGTTTGCTCATGGTAACCCTTCTTTGAAAAACAAGAATATCAGTGTGTGGTCTGGAGGCACTGTATTAAGAGTATTTTTCTTATGAGACATTCAATGGAAGTTCCCACGGTTGCTAGGAATTTCCAAATAAGTAGTTGTTTTAGTCTGTCTCAGAGTGTTGGCAAAATTAAAGGAGGTGGATAATGAGGAGGGGAAAGAAGGCGAAAGGCCAAAATATTATAGTTACAGTATTTCAGTCTGAGTTTTCATCTGCTAGTTTCTAAAGTGCCACAATATTTTGCCACTCAACTTTCTTTCTTTTTTCTTCCTCCTATAATTTTGCCAACAGGGCTGCTAAGCAGGGTATTTATTTTGTGGAATACATTATTCAGGACCATGGACAGCTACATACTAGTCTGGTTTCATTTTCCAAAGGGGCACCGGAGAAAACATTTGACTGGAAAATCCTTACTAGACTGTTTTGTTTTTTAAATGTGTGTGCTTTCAGTTCTCACAAAACTAATCATTAGGCATACCGTGTGTCTTGAAATGTAAGTCAGGTTTTTGAAGAAGATCCCAAAATATTACTTTTGAAGATGATCCTGACATTTCTTGACTTGTTAGGTACACATACATGCATGAAAATTCATGTCTGGATTTGAACAGACATTTGCCATTAAGTGTCTCCTGCAAAATGCAATCTTTAGTAAAATGAGAAGTTTTGCTGCCATGCAATTAATTGCCCAAATGTCCAGGAGAACAGCTTAATTCAAATGCAAAAATATGTGGGAACAATTAACTCCACCTTTCTGCAATGAAACAGAGGTGAAATAAGAGGCACCCTTTAACAACGGTAGCCATAAGATTCCTGCAAATCCCGATTTAAACCAAAATTATTGGATATAAGAACATTCAAAGTTTTGATGGTGCTTGGCTTCTGCTGCCAATTATGCTTGGTCATGCATTTGGAATCGGTTTTTCAAATCATTAATTCACTTCTATTCTCTGTACCCATGATGCACACACACACACAGAGAGAGAGAGAGAGAGAGAGAGAGAGAGAGAGAGAGAGAAACAGAGACAGAGAAAGAGAAAGAGAAAGAGAAAGAGAGAATGAAGTAATATAACTAAATCAGGGATGGGGAACCTTTAAACCTCCAGATACTTTGGAGCACAACTTATACTGTCCTTTTTCATTGGCAAAATAGGGTCAGAATTCTAAGATTTGCAGTCCAAATCATTTGGAGAGCTGAAGGTTAACTAACCCTGAACTAAATGGTTGATTCTCAACAGGTCATTTTCTAGGGGGGGAAAAACTGTCATGAAAGATATGGCAGAAAGCAACAAGAAATGTGGATGGCCAAATAAGCAATGAACTGGCTCCATAAAGGAAGCCTCAGGCTTGGGTTTGCAAGAGCTAAGCAGAGTTGCTTATGATGGAACATTTTAGAAATCACTCATTCCTAGGGTCATTGTAAGATGGAAGCAATGTGACAACATAATAACAAGAAACACAAAAGAGAGAGAACATAATCTTGAGAGTTAGAAAATGAAAAAAGTATATACTTCAATGGACTTTTCATTGCTCTTAATGGACTTTCAAGGGTTCAGAAAGGTAGTCTTCTGTTTCCTACCTTTCAGCATTGCCTATTTGTTTTCCTTTTTGCTCTTTTCCCAGTACATTTATAGTCCCTGCCAGAAAATTTAGACATCAGCAATTACACTCACCCTCGTCCCCTGCCAGAAAAATGCTTCATTCAACAATCCTTTTGTTACCAAATTTATGTTTTCCTTTCATATTGGTGCAGGGAAGCAAAATCAGATCATCAGCATAATGGTTTGTGTAATTTATTTCCAATAATTCCAGACTGCAGAGATGTAATAAGCGGCTCAAGTTCAGGAATTCAGTTTTCACCTGAATACCAAGGAAAACTTCCCAAGTGTTAGAGTAGTACAACAGTGGAGGTGCTGAGCCACCAAATGCTGGAGGCATTCAAGAAAAAAAATTAAATTGCTATCTGACAGATATGCTTTGACTTGGATTCCTGCATTGACCAGAAGATTGGGCTCCATTGCCTCATAGGTCTCTTCCAACTCTCTTATTCTAAGATTCTATGAATCATTCTAATCATGGAAGGTCAAATTCTGTCACTACAGAACTTGAGAATATTTAGGCATGGAGGTCTGAATACCCTGATGGTACAAACTGAAACTTTTTCTGGGCCTATATATAGGGGCGTATCTAGAGGGGAAGAGGGGTACATCTGCCCCGGGCGCAGCAATCTGGGGGCACCTGGAGGGGGAGCAGCAGGAGGAAGCTGTGCACCCTCCCACCGCCCAGCACTCCTCCTTTCCCCTAAAGGTTGGCGACAGCACCCCCTCTGCCGCCTCCGTGCGCCAGGCTAGCGGTGAAGGACGCAGGCAGGCAGGAGTATGGTGGCCATGGCGCCCTCCTCCTCCTCTTCCTCGCCATGGTGGGAGATGTGTAAGGTGTGTGACATGCACAGGCCCATCCACCCATGTGCATGCACCCACCCCACACTCGCTGGTTTCACCCCCCCCCCCATTGCTGGGTTGGTGAGATGGGGGGCAGCAGGAAGGGCACAAAAATGAACTTTGTCCCCAGGCGCTCCAAATCCTGGCTACGCCTCTGCCTATATAGCAGGCACAGAGCTCTGAATAATCCCCTCCTACGCAGAGAACGAATAAGGACAGCCAGGCAGCAATAAAAATGTCAGGACTGTCTCCGTGTGCATCACTGGGCTACAGTATTTCAGAAGAGCAAACTACACAGCGACTAATTATTGCTTCCCTCCACCCTAACTCTCTCCCAATTTAAGATGGATCTGACTGTCAATAGAAGTGACAGATTAAGACAAAGCACAGGTACAGCTCCCATGAACTCCAGGCCTGGCTATATCATTCAAGAGGAAGTGAAACGGAGGAGGAGGGGTATAGAAATATTAACTCTTTTGGTTCTGGAATTTATTCCAATTGGTAGATTAACCAACAAGAAGTATGGAGAAGACTGTTCCCTTGTTTGACTTCTAATGGCAAGCATCTTTTCATTAAGTATTTTATAAAGTGTAGGCAGCAGCCCCACCTAACTGTGATGCATATAAAGTACCCACCTCACTTCCACAAAAGTACAACTTTTCCACTTTCACAACCTAAGTGGCACATAAAGTTCTTGTTTTCTTGTCTCATAGTCCTTTATAAAATAAATAGATGATATATGAAAATAAATAGATGAATATCTATTTATTTTCATATATCGTCTATTTATTTTATAAAGGTAACAATAGAACTGTAATACTTATGGCCACCGTGTTGATATCTAAAGTAGCAGATAACCTAGCAAGCTGTAGAAATCTGTCTACCTTCTACCCCTCACATATGAATACATGAGCTCTTAAAACTTGGCATGGTGGATGAGGCTATGCATCGGAAGAATGGGTAACCTATGATATGGTTTAACTGGCTCTCTGCAGTGTTTGCAGTCCCACGCCTCTTAAGGCCCAAAAGTCTATGGTTTGTTTATATTTCACGTGCAAAACCTTGCCACTGATAAACTTTTCTCCTCTAAGGACTAAGGTTCAAACAATATTGGACACTTCCATATTTTAAGTATTATTCTGAGATAAGCTAATAAAACATCAGCCATTTATAAAATATATCCAAAGTTGCTTTGGACAAAGAACAGTTGAAACATTTTTTCCTTATTGAACAATTACATCCCATACTTCCAAATACAGTAAGAATTTTGCTATTGAACAGCATTCATTCATGTCCGCCTTTCATTGTTACAAGAAAGGCATTTTCCACATCAGATTTAACTAGAAACAAAATTCATATAAATCTTCTATTTCAAAGGACACATATGCTGCCATCCTAAGTGAGGCTCTTCAAAGTTTAATTAAACAATATCAACCTAAAGACTCTTTCTAGTCTGTAGACTAGGTCATGGGGGACCAACATAGTCATTGTGAGAGAATAGTGAGTTTTAAGTTTGAAGGCTCTCAGTATCTCTGCCACCAACTCCCACAGGATTCAGCCCCAAGGCATGGACTTTTTCTTTCACAGTGCTCAGGCCTCTCGAGTTTCATTTCCCTCAGGCCTCAGTGTGAGGGACATGGCTGATTACATTCCCTCCTCCTGCCCATATACTGTGGATCTGGCAGGGAGAGGGGCAGGTGTTTCTTCAATGGCAGTGTTTGTACTTCTGCCATTATACTTGAAAATAGATAAAGTAAATAAATTATGATACAAAAAGAAATAAAAAGAAATAATTTAAGGGATAAAATAAAAATACGGTATACCAGTGGCATAGATTTTTGTTTTGTTTTGTTTTGTTTTGCTTGTTTTGTTTTTTATTTTTTTGTCATAATGCAAATGTTAAGAGATGAAGATCATGTAACTAGTTGGCAGCCAAATACACATTTCCCCCCACAGCTGGGAGCATGCTCGTGATTCCAGTGCACAGATTCATTTTTATTTCTTTTTGTTGAAGGAAATTCATAATTTCAAGATGAATCATTTTTGTTCCTTATATTTTGACATGCAGAAGAATGGGTTACATGACAGAATGATTCTAAAAGATTGAAGGAATAATCTCTTATGGAAATGTCAATATATTCACATTTTGGGGATTATACAACTGTCTGTTCGCATTCTGATTGTAGTCCTGAGATGGCTACAAACTTGGTTATCAAATTATTTGTATGGTATAAGTTACTTTTTTAGCATGACTACCTTTCATATACATATTTCCTAACATATGTTGATGGCTTACTTCAAAGAAGCACTTCTCTCAGTGCTTTCAGGATATTTTTGTCAGCATGCGTACCTCTGCTTATTGATATATGTAGACTTCAGGGTGGGTACAGTGAGGTGATGAAGCCTCCACAATTCCCAAGACTCTTCAATGCATGTGCTGTGGGACTGCAATTCCCATCATCGCTATCCACTTCAGTAGGTGCTAAAAGGACTATGGGAATTGCAGTCCAATAATACCTAAAGGGCCATAAGTTACTTACCTCTCCAAAGCAATCCATGTGCAATACCTCCCCTACTTGCTGAGAAACAGTGTCCTAAAGGCTGTACAAGCTCCTTCTTGGATCTAATACCTTGCTGTCTGGACTGGCTGATATGGCCTCTGCTCATCTCCATCTCTGCACGCAATCATGACCGATTTCCTCCCAGTGGCTCTGTTCCTCATCAGTTGTTAACAAGGGGAAGTGGCTGAGTTTTCCTCCTTTTCACAGTTTGAAGGTTTTTAGAAGTCTTGATAAATGGAGTGAGTCACCAGGATATGAAGAACAGGTTCAGGATTTTACTGGCTTCATTACTCTTTGGCGTATCCAAGCTCCATCCACATATTTTACCCTAATTCATTTTGTTGAAGTTTGCTTCAGCATCCAATACCATGTAGAAAGCTCAATCAGAACATTCATCTGTATGCTAAAGTATTTTCAGATCTCCTGTTTTCTTCTTCGACATCTTTAGCTTATTGTTGTTGTCCTCCTCATCATCTACACATCTTTAGTTTCGGGAAATGGTTATCTCAAAGCACATATGATAAGAATACTCCTAACATTCATCCTCTTACCATACAAGCATAATTTTTAAAACAGTATCTTTTAACCCTCTAAGAACTACAGATTAGTAATGAAAATGCTTAAGATAGACAATATGTGGACAGTCCCTCTTGGGATGTAAAACAGAATTGCACTGGTTAAACTCTTTAGGAATTGCACAGTTTTAGCATTTTCTTAACCCCAGGTGAAATCCTGGTTCTACAACTACTTATAAATAATAATAAAGTTGTTATAGTACGTGATCAGATGTATTCTTGTTTCTTTTCCTTGTTTGTCTATTTATGCAGAAAACACAACTCTAAAAAATTGAAAGTAATTATAATATGAATATAATATTACCTGCCCTGGATTCTTATGTGTACTTTAGCCAACAGCAGGAGCAAAACAACTGGCTATATTTTTACAAAATTACAGTTCATAGGCAATGGCAACTACAGACCAGGGCAATACTGGTGAGAGTGGAAATGAATGTGAGGAAAGACAACAAGCAGCAAAGCTGATCTCTGATAAGGCTTTCTTCATGAAATAGCACATTACTCAAAGAGATAACCTAGAGTTGAATGTCAAAAATGATGGAAGCCAGAACTTCTACTGGTTTTATGAATGGCTGTGTCCTTAGCTGGCTCTTAGGTTGAACTACACACACACCAGGGCTTCTTGTTTCACTCCACTGATAATTTATTGTTTCATACCACATCATCATTTACAATTATCCTCCCCCCCTCCCTGGGGAAAACAAAATCCTTTCAATAGTGTTTCTTTGCAAACATCACTTAGGGCTAGAAGATAACACAGCTCTTCCAGTGAAATATTCACTGCATGGAAACAATTTCATTTGGCAAGTAACCACTAGCAGAGCTTGAAAAATTTATTTTTTGGGCTGTTCTCAGAATCTTCCCACTAACATGGCTGGGGACTGTAATTTTAGTTAATATCCACCTTCCATATAGACTTGATTTCAGTTTGGTTTTGACCTATAAAAACTGCAACAGCTTGATTGCTGGTTCCATTATTCTCCATCTCTAAGACATGAGTGGGAACTTGTGTCTTTCCATTTTGACTCTCATTTCCCCAAGCCACTAAGGCCCATGGTAATGTATGATGGGAGCTTGATTTCAACTAAAAGTGGAGGATCACAAGTTGCCTATTCTTGTCCAAAACACATAAGGATCATCTGTCAATGACCACCATTCTGGCAATAAAGAGGGCTTCAGGGTTATTTCATATGTAAGTCTTTTCACTGTCTGCTTTGAGATTTGCTATCCCAGCTAGCACATTTTTCAAGACACTCTAAAGTCATAGTTTGAATTAGACCATAAAGCTAAGGTCTGAGTGAGCAACATGACTGGGCAAGGACTAGAATGTGGAAGTTATGCCCTGAAAGACACTGCATCCTTTAAAGGACAAGATAAATTTTACTACCATGAAAAGAGGCTTTTTTCATGAGCCTAAAACTCAATAAGGATTTTTTTTATCTTGGTTTTGGTGATGTAAAGGCTGTGACTTTGTGTCTTATTTTTCTGTGGTAATCCCACAAAGAGGTTTTGTCTTGTCTGAAACCTTCTGGTAACTTTATTTATTTATTTATTTATTTATTTTGACACTTTTATACCACCCGTCTTCTGGAGGAACTCCAGGCGGTTTACAACAAGATAAAACAATAACAGAGTAACAAGTAAAATAAAACCACAACATAAGATATCAATGGCAGGATGGCAGGGCAAAAAGGAAAAAAACCAATAAGAATCAATCAAAATCAATCAAAAACGGATGGTGGGCAGGAAAAAAAATTAACAGTCGCCAAATGCCTCACAAAAAAGCCAGGTCTTTAAGGCCTTTTTGAAGGCTGGCAGGGACTGTGCAAGGCGCAACTCACTCGGGAGATGGTTCCATAGTACAGGGCCAGCCACAGAGAAGGCTCGGTTACGGGTCACCATTTTCCGAGCCTCCCTGGGCATGGCCACCCGAAGTGAGTGCGCCCGCGACATTCTGGTTGGACGGGCTTCAGTTGACCTCTGAGAGATTCGCTCTGCCAGGCATTTAGGTCCTAAGCCGTGGAGGTTTTATAAATTAAAACCAAGACCTTGAATCTTATCCGGAACGCAACAGGTAGCCAATGCAAGCGGGCCAGTACTGGGGTGATGTGGTCATGATGACACACACCCGCCACCAGTCTGGCCGCTGCATTCTGCACGCGCTGAAGTCGCCGAACAAGATTCAAGGGCAACCCCACGTAGAGAGTGTTGCAATAGTCTATTCTCGAGATCACAAGCGCTTGCACGACAGTTCTCAGGGAGTACCCATCCAGGTACGGGCAAATCTGGGCAATTTGTTGAAGATGGAAAAAGGCGGTCCTGGACACGGCAGCCACCTGGGTCTCCATAGAAAGAGCCGGGTTCAGGACCATGCCCAGATTCTGGACACTGTCCACTAGCTGGAGGGAAACACCCTCCAGAGTAGGGAGAGGGCCTCCGTATCTGGACGAGGAAGCCCCAAAGAACATAACCTCGGGCTTCCCCTGGGTCAGGGGACAACACAGAAGATGAGGAAAGACTGCAGAAAAATAACTTTGCCACCTCTGTCACTTATGGACTCCCATCTCTCTTTTATATTGTTGCTAATTAGGATTTTATGAGTCATGGGTGGCATACCTGGCACAGTTTTTATTTGTTTGTTTGTTGTTTGTTTGCTTATTTTGCTTAATTTATATACAGTGGTACCTTGTATAAAGGAAGTAATTCCTTCCAAATGAAATTCTGTTAAACAAATTTTCCTTTATACAAATTTCCCATAGGAATCCATTGAAAACGGATTGATTCCTAATTGCGACCATTTTTATGTTGTATGGATTCGCCCCACACACGATTCTGTTAGGCAAATTTCCCCTGTCTCCAGAATTTTTTATGTTGTAGAGATTTTATGTTATACAAACCCTTTGTTATACGAATGTCCACTGTACCACCTATCTAACACAAGGGCCAACATGGGTGGTTTTTGAGCTGCTTACCTTCACCTCAAATTTTAGAACGTCTTTACTGATGAAGAGTTTTGGAGAATCAAAAAATTCATTTTATTTCTAACTTTCGAGTGATCCTACAAATGTATTGTCCAACTCTGAACCATGCTTAAAGCTCCTGTGAATTTGAGCTGAAGCAGGTTGCACACAAGATATGTGTAACCTTAAAGAAGATCTCCTCGTTCTTTTGATCAAAAAGAGATTCAGAGTACTGTATTCCTCCTACCAACCAAATATATAGACTTCTAAATCTTTGTTGGATGGCTGAATTGTTGACTACAGAACCAGAAGTTGGGTGTTTGATTTCACACTGTGTTTCCCAGGAGTAGAGTCAGCCTCTGTTACCTTGCGCAAGCTGCATGGTCCTAGAGCACTCCCAGAAGAAAATAATGCTCAACCATGACTATTCTATACGTAGAAAACCTTGAAAAGGACTGCCATAAGTCAGATATGACTTGATGGCACATAATTATTAAATAATTCATTAGGGAGGTAAGAAAATGAAAACAAAATGGTTGAATATGCCCTCCTTGTTTCACCCCTCTTCCTCTGCTCCTTCCTACAACGTCCACAAGTTATTTTGATTGATGACTGAGAAGAAAGACAAGAACTTCCAGTACAGAGAACTCATTAAGTTCTCGATAAGTACAATTTATGCATTATACACTCTTTTGTGCAACGGTAGGGTCCTCAAATGAATAATTTTTGGTAAAGGACTTCAGAATTTGCCTAGACATGTAAAAAATTCTTCCTCCCATCTCTATATTCTTGTTACACTCTTTTTAAAATATATATATATAGGGATTCAGTTTCTTCTGAATGGCCATGGAATAAATGGTAAAGAGCCATTGTTCTAATCTATAGGAGGCAAGTGGCTATATTCTCAGTGTCTCTTCAATGGTGTTTCTCCAGTTTTGCCCAATCCCTTACTCGGGCTTCTAAACAGTAGGTGGACTGGCAGTCATATCTGATTTAATGTCTCATAATCAAGCTAGATATTTAATTTCATTCTGAAGTGTACTGATATTCCATTCTTATACATGGTCTAATCTAAATTTAACACTGGAGAATTAGTTCTAGATTATCACTCTAATATGGGTGGAGCAGTAACAAGCATACAGTAGTTTCAAACCCATGGCTAAGAGAACGCAGGGGGAAGATACTAAAGCCCTGTCTGCCGATCCCCGCCTCCAGCATGCTTGCAGTATATCTTCCTTTCCCTGCATGTATCAGGGGACCAACTTAGATATTATTCATTAAAACCCTCAGCCAAATCCACAGCCTTCATCCATTTGCCATGACTAATATCAGGCATTTGAATGTTTTTATTAAACTCTGCCGTTTCCTCTCCTTTTTAAAGTTTAATAATAAATTGGATGTCACATTATAGCTGCATTTATTAAAACCCACCAGCGCTTGCTTGCTCAATATGCTCCAGCCTTGTGAATTATTGAAGCCCCCCCTCAGCCCCCACCACCCACGAGGCCTCTTTTCTACGGCAGCAAAAGGTGTTTCCCCCTTCCCCTTTTTATTTGCCAGACAGAATAAGTACTAGCAAGAGACAGAGATAAAGTGGGCTGTTCTTTTAACTGAAATTAGAAAATAAGCATTCAAGTAGAGGAAGAGAATGTCACTACTAGAGAATATGGGTTTGTCTATAAAGCAGGGCCTCCAGTTAAACTGAATAGGAAGTCTTAAGGAAAATCTTTGACACCAAATGCGATATGAAGATGTCAAATGGTCTGTGATATTCACTGATAAATAGTGCTGGTTGGTTGAGACACTACTCATTAGGGTAAACACCTGTACTAGAGATGTGTGTGTGTGTGTGTGTGTGTGT
The DNA here is from genome assembly GCA_023846285.1 of Phrynocephalus versicolor. Taxonomy (NCBI): domain Eukaryota; kingdom Metazoa; phylum Chordata; class Lepidosauria; order Squamata; family Agamidae; genus Phrynocephalus; species Phrynocephalus versicolor. Next base: position 15,201,962 of record JAHTLZ010000379.1, on the reverse strand, counting down.
GTGTGTGTGTGTGTGTGTGTGTGTGTGTGTGAACCTTTCAAAATTTCCAGATGTTTCTCATCCAGCTACATGGCAATGATAAAGGGTGGGGTGGGGGATAAAATGCAGATGGTGGAGAAGCCATGAAGCCTGTATTAGTCAAGCTTTAAGGTGAAATCTGGAGGAGGTAGCAGACATTTTATTTATTTATTTATTTATTTATTTATTTATTTATTTATTTATTTTTATACCACCCATCTTCAAAGTAGTATGGGCTAGGGCAGTGTTGGCGAACCTATGACATGGTTCTCATGATTCTATGAGCCCTGTCTGTGAGCACCCGACATTGCCGCTTCACAGCCACCTGCATTCAGGTTAAATTGCTGTATTGGCACGAAAAATTAGTGGGTTTTGAATCGCAGTTTGTGTACTCAATCTCTAAAAGGTTCTCCATCACTGGGCAAGGGGCTACAAGCAATGATTGATCCTTCATTTTTGAAAATATAAAAATCATCTCAAGATGGAAAGGTGACAAAATCCTGTCCTTCCTTCCATGACTACTGTACTTACATTTAAATTTGGCTTATACAGTAGGACCCCTGTATCCACTGATTCATTAACCACTTGTTCAGTTATCCACAAATGACAGAGGAAAAACTTAAATACATAATTCAGCAGCTGCAAGGCAAGCTACTGTTACAAACAGCAGGGCCCCCCTCTCCTTGTGAGGAACCAAGACAGTGTACAAAAGAAATTAAAATCAACAATGAATTGAAACAAATTGATCAAAATGTAAGACTACATCATACTTTGAAACATTATTTAAAACCTGTAAATTTGTAAAGACCATGCAAGGATCTTCCCCCATCTCTAGATATGGTTGTAAAAGTGGTGGGACCAAGAGAAGGCACTGCCCTGAGAATCTTAGTACATATGGGACTCTTATAGGGAGATATAGTCATTGAGACAGTCTGGACCTAAGCCATAAAAGTCTTTAAAGGTAAAGGCCAGCACTTTGAATAAGGACTGGAAACAAACCAGCCATCAAAGAAGCTGTTGTAACAGAGGAACCAGCCTCAGTCAACAATCTGGCTACAGAATTTTGCATTGGTTGACATTGGAACTATCTTTGGAGGCGGGCCCATATAAAGTACCTTGCAGTAATCCACACAGGAGATAACTAAAGCACATGTCACCATAGCTAAGCCAGGCTTTTCACAGAGCAGGCAGAGCTGGCACATTAGTTTTAATTGTATAAACACTCTTCTAGGCACTGCCAGGATCTGGGCATGGAGACTCAGAGAAGAACCCAGAAGGTGGGCCTGAAACACGGTGCATCCAAATCTCAGTATAGAGAAGGATACTGCAGTCAATAGCATCAAAGGCTCCCAGCCAGTAATGTTTAGTTACTTTGATGGGAGTCTGGCCATACTGCCTGGCAAAGAAGGAATGACATATAGTTAAAGTGCTGAGTCATGCTGTGCCTTGTGCTTCTGGCTCATGCTCTTTTGAGGACTGTTGATATCAAAACAAGTGAACAGAAGGAGAAATACATGTTTTACCCATTGATTGTATCAGAGATACAGCACGTGATATCAGAATGATATTGCCTATTGTTGTATCGGGTGCTTGCATCATGCTGATATTAAAAGTAACCAAAACCATGTATTTCAATTACCCTGAGAAGTGAAAAATTAAATAGTTATTTTATTTTAAACTGCAACTCTGATGGTAACTAATCACTTGGGGGCTTGCAAAAATAGTTAACAACTTTTTGAAATAGCTTTCAAAGCTCTGGTCTTCACATATACATTGTAATACTGTATCTTATTTTTTCCCCTGCAAAATGTGATGAAATCCAAGAAACCCTTAAAGGTAGGGTGTCTGGAGACATTTTACATCTTTCCTATGAAATGTGTTTTTAACACGCCTTGAGGCCTGGAAAATATGCAGCATAAGCTAGCCATAACAGGAAAATCGTGAAAATGTGTATCCAGGGGGAAGTAACAAGCTAAGGCAGAGATTTCACATACAGAATCACATTATATAAAGAATGAGTTTCAATAACCAAATTGAAAAAAAGAGACCAGGCTCTAGATACAGTCCATGAATTTGTCCTGCACATATAACACACGACCATTTAAATGCATGGTGTTGGCCACACAAGGAGGTTACAGATAGCTGCTAGAGGAAACACAGCCAGTTCCAGCAGCATAATGGATAATATTTATTCATATTATGGATTTGAAAGTCCATAAATGGAGTGGGAAAGATAGGAGCCAGACAGCATGATTCCTTGTCTTATGTGGTTTTTAATCAACAACTTTTTAAAGGATAAAATGTCCAGAGAAAAGAGGGGTTGTTACAGGTGAGAAATATAAAGACGTGTTTGTATAACACATGCCTCCATCCAGAAAGATGAAATTCCTTATTCATCAATTCAAAAAAAGTTCCGTGCTTCACGCAATATCTGTAGGAGATTTCGATGTAAAAGACAAAATTGCCAGTAGGTGGCACTAGTTAGTGGCCAAACATGAAACAATGGTAGACGGGTGAGAGCTCTGTTGAGCCACAAATCTAACTTCTGGGTGTAGAATGAATGTGATTCAATTTCCAAAACCAGCACAGTATTCTTTTGCTTCCTTTTCAAAGTTGGTATTCTTTATACTTAAAGTTTGCACACTTCAAAGAAATGAAAGTTTTAGTTTGCATATGTTTTCATGGATTTCAACCCATTCTCTTAGGCACATATGTCTGTGAAGATTCTCTGTCATCCAGGTGAGTTTATTTGGAAGTTGAGTCATAGCTACTGGACTTCTTTTTGAGAGATAGGAATGTTTCGCTACTCATCCAAACAGCTCCATCAGTCTGATTACAGCTAGTGCAAGTCCTCCATCTTATAGTCAGCCAACCCAGACAAAAACAGTTACCCCCCCAGGGATCCGATACATTGGATATACATTAACAATGAAATATATTCAAATTAACAATATGTACAATTCTATATAAATTAACAAATAACAATCCGCAAGGTTTATTTAGCTTTTAAGATTTTAATTACCCCAAATTGGTCAAACATACTTAAAAAAAATACTTCCCCTGCTTGCCAGTATGCTGAAGTGGCTTACTTATTAAGCCACTTAACTATGGGCACTTTTACACGACCCCTAAAATCCGAGGCAAAGGCCTCCCAGATCCGGAGCTTAAAAATGTTTTCCCACCAGCTCTGGACTTTAAAAAAAATTAAGTACGACCACGCCCACCTAAGCGCATCCCAGCGCACTTTTCAAGTACCTGGTCTCCGAAGGTGAAAAATTTCTGATGCGGATGTAAAGCAGTGAGTGCCGGGCTCTCCTCGCCTTGTGTTTGTTTTTGTTGTTTTTTCCCCGCCCCTTTAAGAGACTTTAAGAGACTGGAATGCTTGCTTCCGGGGCTGCGACAGGCAGGTGGAGGTGAGCCTGCATTCTTTTCTCCCTTTTTTTCTCCCTCCCATCACGCAGACAGGAGCAAGGGAGTGTGGAGGGGTCGGAACACAGGAAGAGAGACAAACCACCAAGATCTCTGGTCCAAATGTAAGTGGCCAGCGAATCTTAGGGGTCGTGTAAAAGCGCCCTATATTGGCAAATTGAAAGAGGAAGGCTTGTTTTGGATCCATTCCAGCAATCACATATGCTGGAACCAGTCTAAACCATATATATCATACCTGCAATGTTTGTTTGATATATAGAGCTACTCCTCTTTTCTTTTATTGTGCTGCTGAGTAGTATAATTCCCGAATCTCTGGACATTCTAAATATTTGTAGTGTTTTTAATATGTGTTTCTTGGAGGCAGATTCTTTTTCCTTGGTGAGTTCAGTCCATTAATATTTACAGAGTATATTCCGATATCCTTTCCCATGATTCTTACTTTTTTTAAAAAGGAAAGATTTTTTCCCGATTGATATCTGTACCAGCCTGTTCCCACAGCACTCCAAACAGCAGACTAAACAGCCTATGTAGTCAGCCTCAGAGTTACTTCCTTTGGAACCAGTTCTTTGTAGTTTCCTTTTCACAGCCGTTCAGTCTACAGCAGTTAGCAAATGATAGTACGTACTTGGCTCCATGCTTCCAAACTCCTGAGACCTCTTTGATCAAGATACAAAAGTAAGACAGTTTGGTTTTATTCTACCAATTGCAAACCACAGTTATATTGATTTCTAGCCTCTAAAAACTTCTGTTTACTTCATTGGATGACCATTCTCAGAAATATCTGAGCAGTGGAGGAAGGAAAACTAGATGGTATTTCCTCCTGACATACCTTACAAGCCATTGTCATGATAGTCACCAAACCCTCACCTCCTCCTGCACCAACTCTCTCTCCGAGAGAGGACACAAACCGTGAGAATCACTGTCCATTTTATGTAGTGAAGAAAGAAATCAAAGTGAGTAGTGGCCCATAACAAACTATATTTGGGGGAGAAATATTGTAGTTAGTATATTGTTATTCTGGACCACTGGAATGTTTGAAAAATGAAACAAAGGAGCAAAAGAATATACATACCCTAGTGTAATTTATTTGGCAAATAAAGACATCTCTTACTGTCTATCACTCTTCATGTGGTGTATTAAGAAACAGGAGTAGGGTCAGAAAATAGCTGTCCTGGGTCACATGTATATGGTTGCTTTTTCAACTAGTTCATCCAAGTCTGCAAAACATCATCATTTCCATGCTTCCTGTTTTTTCATTTCTCTTTGCGCCCCACTCCAGTTGAGCACCAACTTCCTGACAATGACATGCCCTGCATCTTCATCTAGCTATTTATAAACATTCCAGTGAGAATCCTTGACCATGTGAGGCCTTTGCTAGCCCACTTGAAGAGTTGCTTCCTTCTGTCACAAGTTCTACAAAAGACAAAGAATGAGGATTCCAAAATCCCTTCTCCAGTAGCCAGTATTTGATCCCATTGCACCACTCTTCCCCAGCATCAGAACCATATCCTGATCCTCCAAGAGATAGCGCTCACAGTTTTATAAGGTTGGAGAAAAATGTGATTAATATTTATCAGTGAATGCATCTAATTGGTTACTAGATTTTTTTTCTATTTCCCCTCGTTGAACCTCTTCCGAAGAGCACTTATGACCTGAGGGAAACCAGGAGCTGTTCCCTGACTTTGCTTGATGGAGCAATGCACTCATTGCTTGCTTCTTTTCTTCCTGTTCCTCAACTAAACTGAAACTTTGATTATTATTATTTTCACAGCATGCAGTCACTGCATTTCCCCAGAGGCTGCCCTGTACATAGAGAGATATAAATCTATGCTTCTTGAAATGTGCTGGAAATTCTTGGCTGTTTTTCTTTTTTTTCCTTCCTTCCTTCCTTCCTTCCTTCCTTCCTTCCTTCCTTCCTTCCTTCCTTCCTTCCTTCCTTCCTTCCTTCCGTCCTCTCCCCCCACCTTTTGAGGGCAAACCATTGTGTGGCTGGATAAGTGATGAAATCCAGACCAGCAATCCGCCATATATACCTCCCATTTATAGAGGATGTGTCAATGAGACAATGGCAGCACAAGACTCCATGCTCTAGACATACTAAATAATGCAGCCAAACTCAGCTTACAAACTGGGGTTCAGTTTTAGGGAGCAGCTCAAGGTTCACTCAGCCTTCCATCCTTCCAAGGCTGGCAAAATGAATAATCAGCTCATGGGGGTGGGACAGGGAGAAGGGTAGGAATGTGTAAACCACCAAGAGAGTGCTTTAAGCTCTATGATGCAGTATATAAGCAGCATGCTTTTCTTTTCTTTTTTCTGTCTTGCTGTCTTGTCTAAAGCCTGAACTGCACCATGTGTTTAGAGTCTCTGGGTGTTCATTTCTTTCTCTCCCCCCCTCCCTGTAGCAGTTATTACATTAAATGCAAGAAATGAGGAAAATACATTAAAGGCTTTGTTTCACCCGAACAACAGTTCTCTTAAACATTCTTGCCACAGTGTGCCTCCCTAGGGCATGATTAAAACTTTGCAAGCTTCTCCAACTGTAACTAAGACAAAACAGACAGTTATTATTATGGTACTGCTTGTTTTGGTCCACCGCCCAGAGGGAAACTAACTCAAATGAAGGGCAGGGAGCAAAGCACTCATCAGTTCACAGCAGGCTTGAGTGGGTCTTGGGCGGGGGACAGCAGTAGACTATTTACTGCTTGGCACCCTATGCAGGACAAGACAATATCAAGACATGAACACCACAGAGCTATTACAGTGCACCGGAAAGGTAGAGCAAAAAGGCACTGACTTTACCTCCTTTTTCTCCTTGTACCTCTTTTGGGATTTTAAGAGCAACATGGCAAGGTTAAATTCAACAGAAGAAGCATTTTCTAGCATGGAGGAACATTTATATGAAATATTTCCCCTGTACCACTTCTGTCTGTCACCCAGGAGTCTACCAATAAAAAGAAAAGAAAAGAAAAGTCTTGTGGTCTCATTGGAAGAGTTCACCAGCATAAAGAGCATGAAGACTGAGAAAAGGCCAGACACAGCAGGGTTAACAGAAGCTTCCAAGCCACCTCTCGGAAAGCAGCAGTGTCGCCTGAACCAGCATATTTTAAAGAAACAACAAATAACTTTAATTAACTTCTTTGGCAGTGACAGATTCCAAACAATTAACCTTAGGCCTGGTGCAGAGAGAAGGCTATTTTCTTCTTTTAATTTTTAAGTGGTGTTGAAATAAGGAAGAGTTAGGGCCCATGAGAATTCTCTGTGGAGAGAACAGGCGGAGCAGTGCTGAGTATCCTCCTGTATTAACTCCCTGGTTGCCAGAATATGATGTTAAAATGAAAAAAAGTGAACATTTGGATAACTTTCCCATGTTGAGACATAGCTGTAAGTTCTTGTGCTATAAATGGTGGTGGGGGGGAGAATTTTATATGGGCCTTAAAATCATGGACTATCCACATGTAGCAGAAAGAAAGAAAGAAAGAAAGAAAGAAAGAAAGAAAGAAAGAAAGA
>JAHTLZ010000379.1:15184673-15194998 GCA_023846285.1 Phrynocephalus versicolor | reverse complement strand
AAGAAAGAAAGAAAGAAAGAAAGAAAGAAAGAAAGAAAGAAAGAAAGAGAGGCCATTACCGCACTTCCTTGAGCAGCCGCTTTTTATTTTGCATTGCCTTATCTCCTCCTGCGGTCACGTGATCGCTACAGCGGTTCAGCAGTCCGCACTTCAGCGGTTGCTTAGCAATCGGCTTCCCTGTTCGCACTTTGCTGAACCACTTTAAACTACGACAGGGAAACGGCAGAAACGGGCGGGAGGGGGACCGGGAAAAAGGCAGCATAGTATGTCCGCAAATACAACCAAATCGCTTTAAAAGGGGGTGCAGGAAGCAATTTTAAAAAATGCACCACCCCCAGTGGTCGTTGCAAGAAAAACCGACACAGTGGTAAAACATGGGCGTGGCCAAGGGGGTTCTTCAGAAAAAGCGATTTGAAAAGCGGACAGTGATTGTTAAGGCGATTTGTCTTTAAGGAAAAGGCGAAACAATCTAAAGTGAGGTAGTGGTCTTAAAGTGTTATGAATAAGAATAAAGGAAGCATGCCGTGAGCTCTAGGGTTTGGAGCAGGAGATTTTTTAGCACTGCTTGGAAATGCCCAGGGGTGAACTCTGCAAACATAACAAGTTATCTGCAACTGAGTAATGATTAGGGCTAAATACTGCCTCTCCAAATCACAGGATAAATGAAGGGTCTTGGGGTCCATCTGGCAGGTGCCCCCACATTGAAGCAAGCAGCCACTACTCAATTCTGGTGCATCCTCCCAGATCACACCAGGAAAAAATGTGGCATTCAGAAGATATTTTTTAAAAATTGAGCTGAAATGCTGGAAAGAGAAACAGAAAGCAAGGATGCCATATGCTACTCTAATGCCAAATGATGAAAACAAAGGTGACTGGAAGCTTTATTCTTGATGCCTAGTGAAGATTACAGACCTCCCCTGTACAGTGCAGTCATTCAGCATGTGAAGAAGGCATGGAGTTCACATGGGGGTAATGTTCTCTTGCTTATTGTGTTTTCATACACTTGCCATTGCTGCTCATTTACTTCAGGATTGGTGCTTCAGACTGCATTGACTTTTAGAACTGTGTATGTATGTATACTGCATACTGTTTGTCTTCTACAGACTGTGAGTGATTCAGTTTTAATACAGTAGAGTCTGCCCATGTTTCCTCTTCTCATACTCCTTATTACCTACCAGCAGTTGCCAATAACCTTTTAATGATATGCCATCATTTTCCAGATATGACTTTTTCAGCAGGGCCAATAGCCATTTTTTAAATATGCCATCAACCCAAGGGCTGCACTCCCAAGAGGTTGAGCTAACAGGATGAGTGTCATGTCTAATTTGCATATTTTAAAAATGCAGCAATGTTGTATGGGAAGAGACTGAATCTTTAGGAAAGGCTTTTGTCTCAATCCTGTTGCCTCCACTGGTGTGCTTGGTGAAGAAATGAGAGAGGACCTTTCCAGTGACTGTTACTACGTTGTGAAATTTCCTTTCGTGGTAGACCAGCAAGCCCCCCCCCCCCCCCGCTGTTCTCCTAACTGCATGCATAGATATTCCATTTGGGGCAGGCTTGTAATGCATGAACTGCTTCTGAAGAAAGGATTTTAAGGGAAATGTTTCCTTTTGTATTTTTAAATACATTTTAAAGTTGTTATGTTTGATCTGCAGCTGCCAGGACTAGCTCAAGTTGTGAGGGGCCTTGGCACAATGCCTTTCATTGGCCAGAGGAACTTTTCTGCTTGTACAACTTCACTGTGGTCAGCACCAGATGTGAACCACCATTTAAATTTCCCTCAATGCCTCTGCTACATGGCTGTTCCAAAGCATTTTAGAAAATTAAAATGGTGGCTCCCAAACATTGCTGTCTGGCTCAGAAGAGCCAACATGGGACAGCTACAACTCCCAATACCCTACAATTAGTGGCCATGCAGGCTGTAAGATGCCATGAGCTATGGTCCAAGAAGCAAGTGTTTCCCATCTCTGGACTGTATGTGCAAAGGATCTGTCTATAAGATCAACTGAATATATAAAAACTGAGTAAAGCCAACAATATTCCACCCCTCCATGAAATCAATGTAGAACCCATGTTGTGTAAACATAATTTTCTGTTTGCTGTGATCAAGTGATAGTTTGCACACACATACACACAAGAACACTGAATCAATCATTGGAGTAATCCCATTTTTATGTTGTACGGTTTCGCCCCATAGGCAATTGTGTTAACCAAATTTCTCCTATCTCCAGAATTTTTTTTATGTTGTACAGATTTTATGTTATACAAACTGTTTGTTATACAAGGGTCCACTGTAGCTGACTTCTCAGAAGTGGGTCCCACTTAATACAATGGGACCTACTCACTGCTAAGCGAGTATATGGTTTCAATCTAAACTTCCCTGCCTCTTAAACTACTTATAGAGTGTTTATGTGTCAGATGCATTGAAACTCATTTATGAATTGATTAATCACTCCCAGATTTGAAAAACAACTCACTTCTAAGAATCATAAGCAGCCCATATGGATCTTATCAGGAAACATTTCTGTTCTTCTCTCTGTGGCAACAAACCTTAGCTTGGGGAGGGGGGAGATCTCCCCACACTCCTTCGGAATTTACATATGACTTAATCCCTAATGAAAGCACCCAGAAACTCTAGATGTGTTTAAACAGCCAAGCCATAAAAGTCAAAATAGAAGTGTGTGCATCTTTTGGAATTTGCTCAAGATTTTAATGAGACCTGAAGAGACCTTTGAAAACAAAACACAGCAGGGAAAATAAGATTATTATCCCATATTTTGGTTAAGTGGTACATTAGAAAATGCTATCTGTTCCTTCTGGCTTGTAACAGCATTGGAGCTTTCAATTTGGCGAGACAACAGAGAGCTTGACAAAGTGCTCCATGATATACTCAGACGTGTGTTAGAACACTGTACTATATACAATGCAGTTTAGGAGTGAGGGACATTGGTGAAGCTCTATAATGGAGAAGTCAGCAGTGGAGTCCATACAGCTCTATTATCAATCACACTGCAATCTAAGTCCTCTCTTAAACTTTCCCTGCTGTATCCTCTCACCTTTGATTTTTGAGGCTGATTGGTGCTTTTCCACATAAACCAGGGAATGTAAAGTGGTAATTCATTTGCCGCAGCCAAAAAAGGGCCATGCACATTATTGCCCTGACTGGGCACACACTCGTTACTGCTCCATTATATTGCTAGAGATTTCAAAAGGCTGAGAAACAACACACATCCCTCTTCAGCTCTGGATCTTCCTTGGTTTGGGCATAGATATGAGGAACCCCCACTTCTTCATGGAATGTCATGGATGTAATGCCAGGTAAGTATGGATCATTTTAGATGATGGACATAGCTAGTGGTGTGTGCTGTGTCAGATCTTCCCATGAGAAAACTAGTGTATTCCCATAACAACCTTGGGAGAAAGTAGCATATCTTTGGAACAACAAAGGCATGACTGAGAACAGATCCTGCCTCTGCTCTGTATGGCAATCTCTCAATTGTTTGAAGAGTGTTCTTAGACTACATGGCCTTGGGCAATATGCAAAATCCCAGGGCACCCACAGAAGAAGGAAGTGGTAAATCACTTCTGAATACTGTACTCTCTACCTGGAAAATACTGGAAAGGGTTGCCATTAAGTCAAAGTTGATTTGACAGCACATGAATATAACCATTTTGTAAGACAGTTCATGTTCAGTTACAAGTTAGTACAATTACAAGATGATATGTTCATGTGCTGTCAAATCAGTTTTGACTTATGGCAACCCTTTCCAGGATTTTTCCAGTAGAATGTACAGCATACAGTACAGTATTCGCCTTGTAACACACAGTTACAAGATGGGGAAATACCTGGCTCAGCAGTACGGTGAGTGAAAAGGATCTTAGAATTGTTGCAGACTATAAGCTGAATATGAGCCAAGTGTGATGTGGCAACAAAAAAGGCAAATGATATTTTGGGGGGCTGCATTAATAGAAGTCTATTCTCCAAATCCTATGAGGATTTCCTCTCTATTCAACACTGGATGGGCCTCATATTGAATACTGTGTCCAGTTTTGGGCACCATGCTTCAAGAAAGAAATGTTAGACTCAATGGCCTTATAGGCCCTTTCGAACTACATTATTCTATGAGTCTAAATTTCATTCTGCTATATTCAACCCACTGCTTGAGCCTATCAAGTCTTTTAAAATATTTGTTTCTTTCACCTCCCTCTTTGCATGCCTGATCTCAATGGCAAGTTGTGCAATTAGCCATGTGAGCAAGCAGGAGACCAGACCACATTGCTAAAGCTGCTTCCATATTTGCAACTACACGTGTGGTAAATTGAAGAGGATACTCTGCATTCTCATTTTCTTTCATCCATTCTATCTCCTTCTAGATCTCTCTCTTTTGTTAAATTAGGCACTTTTTAAAAATAATGTTTTTGCATGCTTCTGGCATCAAAGTCCCTGTTCAAGAAATGTACTGGTGTTGGGCAGGAAATCTCTTTCACTAACAGACATTCTCAGTACTGTTCCTACTTCTTTGCCCTAGGGAAAGGTGATCTTGACAAGTCCTGTCAACACTGCCAGGGCTTCACAGAGCAAGTCTATCACAACCAGCCTCTTGTTTCTTCATGATTTACTGTAGGAGCAGAACCCACAGATTCTTCAGTTCAGAATTGGGCCTTCCATACTACCTTCTTGCTGCTGTACCCAAGACCAGCTTCAACTATGACTTGCTTGGGCTACTTCCTGTAGAAGTATTCTCAATGTCAGGAATTTAGGATTTATATTGGGGTTGGTACAAAAGATTTATATTGGGGTTAGTACTACACCTCATCATGAATCCAGGACTCCAGATCAGTCTTTTTGTTTATTTAAACCAAAGGCGGTAGAATCCAAATGAGCTTTGCCAGTTTCAGCTGAAAGTTGGGGAATGGAATGAGTTGTGTGGACTAGAGATGGGCACGACTTAGCGGTATTCCCGTTTCCGTTTCCGTTACTCGTTTCCGTTACGGAACGGAAACGGTAACGGGAATTACTCCGCCAGACTTCGAGCTCGAACCGATGAACGAACAATTTGGTCTGATTTTTCGTGGTCGTTACTTGCATCGCGGCGATCGCGCGATGCCAAGCGGCACAGAAAAAAAGTTTTAAAAGTTTTAAAAAAACCCGATTCCCGGCCCTAAAAGCAGGCGAAAACTGTCTGAGGGCACCTACCACCAGGCCAGAAGGGGTTTTTTGGGGTGGGGGGTTCCCCGCCCCCCTTTCCTTGGGCTAGTGCTACTGCTGCGCTGCGCTGGTACCAGGCGGGGGGGCATTGCCAGTGCCATTCGGTGTGCGGGCGGGGGGATCCAAAATGGCGACCGCAAATTTTTCTTTGAAACCGTGGCCCAAATACCCAACAAAGCACCACAGAAACATGAGAAAAATAGCTATTTTAAACACTTGAATTTTTACTGTAGCAGCAGTGGGTTTGTCTTGCCAAAATACGTCTCCGTTGATTTTATTTTATTTTATTTTCATTTTTTTTTTTACACGTGCGCAACGGTGGGCTGGCCATGGGACGGGACCATGCAAATTTTCGGAGCCATTCCACCAATCGCATGGCCAGGTTTTGACTGACACTTCTGGATGTGCCAGAGGGCATAAAAAGGCGAAGCAGTTCCAGTCCGTCGCAGTCTGGGCTTGGATTTTGTGGAGGGTGGTTTAGTCAGGGCTGGATTGCGGCGCTCTCAGTCTCTACTAGTTTCGATTTCGCGGTCGCGCTAGGCAGGGACTCAGGGAGTGAGGGAGGGAATTGAATTTAATTCTCGTCGCAAACATACGATTCGAATTTCTTTTATTCCTGGCTGTGGGGAATAGCAACTCAGCGTTTATTCTTTTTTGTTTTCGGAAGAGTTCCGTTTTTTATTTGCTTTGCTATTTGCTTCAAGGGGGAGGGAAGATTTGAGCGGGAGGGGAGGGGAGTGCGGATTGGAAATATATTATTTTTATTTTACACTACCATACTATTTCTTTTCTATCCCAATTTCCCACCGAGTTCATTTACTTGGCAAAGGTCCTTTTACCCTGCGCCTACCTACAGCTTTTTTGCTGCTGTTGCGATTGGGGTTTTGGAAGGGAATCCAGCAACCCTATCCTACCCTAGCAGCTTATAGTTTTATTTATACCATTACCATTCATTTTCTATTCTACCTACAGTTTAGCAAGTGGCAGTACTAGTGCTTAGAAGGGGGGGTTGGAGGCTGTGGATTAAATTATTTTAGAACTATTATTCAGAAGAACTCAGTCAGTAGGCAGAGTCTCCCTTGCCAACCAGTGCACTCAAAGATCTCTCACACAAGCACATTTGTGTTGGCATTGGCATTGGCATTTGGCAACAAGGCTAGGGCACCTTCTATAGAACATTTTACAATTTCATTTTACTTATTTATAGTTATATATTCTTTCTCTTGTCCAACACCTCATTCATTTTTTTGGATTAAGGCACTGAAACAAACATTTGTTGAAGGGCAGGCACCCAGCCACTTTATAGACCTTTTCCTTCAATTACATCTTTGAAGAAGTTACCTGTGCAATAATAATACACTTGCCTTTTGAAACTTGTTTGCCAGGATTGGCAAACCCATTCCTTCTACTAGCTTGGTTTTTGTGCTGTTTGTGAGTCAACCTCACTCATTTACTTTTGCCACCAGGCTACATAAACAATTACATTTTTGAAGAAGTTACATTTCTCTTCGTTACACTTGCCCTGTGCTATGCATTGAGAAACTTGTTTGCCAGGATTGGCAAACACCTTGCTCCTATTTCCTTGTTGGTTGTGTTGTTGTTTGTGGTGGTGTTGTTGTGAGTCCATCTCACCCATTTCCTTGCAAGCAGAGCCTACATAAATACAATCCTACTATTATTTACACAACTGTGAAGAAGCTACAGTTCTCCTCCTAAGTACAGACTTGACTCGTGCAGCAGGGCATCGAGACTGAGACTAGGGTGCCAGCCAGGGCTGGCTAAACCCTTACTCCTATTCCCTTTTTGGGGTGGTGGGTGGTGGTGTAGTGACTCCATCTCACCCATTTCCTTGCCAGCTGAGCCTACATAAATACAATCCTATTATAATTTACAACAGCTGTGAAGAAGCTACAGTTCTCCTCCTAAGTACAGACTTGACTTGTGCAGCAGGGCATTGAGATTGAGACTAGGGTGCCAGCCAGGATTGGCTAACACCTTGCTCCTATTTCCTTGTTGGTTGTGTTGTTGTTTGTGGTGGTGTTGTTGTGACTCCATCTCACCCATTTCCTTGCCAGCTGAGCCTACATAAATACAATCCTATTATAATTTACAACAGCTGTGAAGAAGCTACAGTTCTCCTCCTAAGTACAGACTTGACTTGTGCAGCAGGGCATTGAGATTGAGACTAGGGTGCCAGCCAGGATTGGCTAAACCCTTACTCCTATTCCCTTTTTGGGGGTGGGGGTGGTGTAGTGAGTCCACAAAAAGTGAGAACAATGAGGAGAGGTCGCAAAGCAAGAGGGCAGGGGAGGGGAACTCCTACTAAGATAAACCGGGCCACGTTTCTGAGGGAAGGGACAGGGACTAGTAGTGCAGAAAGTGATACTGGTGCAACTCCCTCCCCAAGTAGCAGTGCCAGTGGCACAAGCAGCACCGTGCCATCATCGTCTGTCACCGAGGGAAGCATGGATGAGGCATACCAACTCCCATCTCCGATACCTGACAGCATCACCCTTAAGCAGGAAGAAGACGAGGGCTCTGATTCCGAAATGGCATCAGAATCAGAATCGGGATCCCTTTATCTAAACCTGCAAGATTCTGAGGACCTGTTGGCAGGGACAGACTTAAGTCAGGCTCCAGGCAGTGAGGGAAGGAGCAGCCCTCTTTCCACCCAGAGTACCACCAGTGAGAGCAGTAGTACTACTCTACTTTCCCAGCAGGGCACAGGCCACACCAGCACCACAGCAGCGCCGGCAGGCAATAACAGAGGGGGCGTTACTTTCTGTAAGCCACGAGGGTGTCTCTGGGAGCATTTTGAGAACAGCCCCCAAGACCCAAAGATGGCAGTGTGCAAGATATGCGGGGTGGTCTTGCGCAGGGGGAATGACCCCAAACACCTCTCTTCAAGTGGGTTGCGCAGCCACCTGATGAGGAAGCACCCTGGGACTCTGCCTGGAACCCTGTCAGGCCCTTGCTCTTCAGGGAGGAAGAGAGGGGAAGAAGGGTTAGAGAAAGAAAAACACAGCTCCGCTAGTGAGAGTGGGAAGAGGCAGGCCACTCTGCAGGAAGTGGGTCTGTTGGGTGGGACTTTTGTCAGCCCGCGAAACAGGGCCAAAGCACAGGAGAGCACCACTCGAGTGGTGGGTGAAATGGTGGCTTTGAACGGGTTGCCCCTCTCCTTTGTGGATTCATCAGGCTTCAGGCACCTGATGAAGCACGTGGCACCATGGTACGAGCCTCCATCCCGGCGTACCTTCAGCAGGCGGGTGATTCCCTCTCTTTATGAGTCTGTCAGGGACAGGATCCGGGCCCTGCTGCAGGCGGCCAGAGGGAGGAAGATCCACTTCACTTCCGACCTCTGGACCGGTGGGCACCACGGATACCTCTCTCTGACGGCTCACTGGTGGCAACCCAAGGAGGTCCTGGAGCCACGATCAGGCCATGAGCAGCTGCAGGGGGAGGCACAAGGCAGCACCCCAAGAGGGTATAGGGTGGTGCTTCTCCAGGCCCAAAGCATGGAGGACAACGCCACAGGGATCAACATTGCTGACGTTCTCAAGACAGCAATGCGAGAGTGGGGATTGGGGACAGAGGGACAGGTCAATCGTGGAGTCATGGTTACAGACGCGGGCCGTAACATGACCAACGCGGTTCTCGGGGCAGGGTTCCAGGGCATCGTGTGCGCAGCACACAAACTGCATCTAGTGGTGGGCGATGCCATTGGCCTGGGTGCACCAAAGGACTCCTGGGGTGAGGGGACCAGGGAGACCAGGGCCTTGCTGGACAAGTGTCGGAAGATCGTGGGGCACTTCGCTCGCAGCGTCAAGGCAGCCAGGATGATGCGTGAGAGGCAGGCAGAGACGAGCCGACCGGAGCACGTCCTGATCCAGGACGTGACCACCCGGTGGAACTCCACCCACGAAATGGTCAGGCGTCTGGTGGAGCAGAAGGAGGTGGTGGAATACATCATGTCAACCACCCCGGTCCTGCATGAGGGGAGGGAATTGGACCTTGGTGCTACCGAGTGGCTCGCCCTCTCCCAGATGGCGGGTATCCTGCAGCCTTTTGAGGAGACCACCCACGTCCTCAGCAGCTACAACGCCAGCCTGGGCCACGTTCTCCCCCTAGTCAATGCCCTTCGCCAACGCCTAGAGGCCAGTATCCGGGAAGAAGGCAATCTTCTCCCTAGGAGCAGGGCATTGGCAGAGAGGCTGTTGACCGGCGTGGATACCCGCCTTGGCCCACTAAGGAGGGAAAACGTGTACCAGATGGCCTGCCTGTGCGACCCTCGCGTCAAGGGTTCCCTGGCGGCCAGCAGTGCCGAACTGAAATCCTGGAAGACGGAGCTATGCCGTCAAGTCAGGGCTCTCTCCGATCAGAGCCAGGCGTCTCAGAGGGCGCACGGAAGCCAGAGCGATGCTGAGGAGGACTCCTCGCAAGGATCCACAACTCCAGGAGCGTACACCCAGAGACCAGGTTCCGTTCCAGCAGCCAACTACCTGGCCTCTGCCCTAGCCATGGCAGTTTCCTCCTCAGTGGAGCCAAGGGAGGAAGAAGTAGCGGAGCCCGCTCAGACCATGGTGAAGGAGTACATGGCCGAGCCCCTCCAACCCCTCACCTCAGACCCACTGCACTACTGGGCCAGAAAGGCAGACCTCTGGCCCGCTCTTTCAACTCTGGCGTTGGACCTCTTGTCCATCCCACCCACCAGTGTCCAGAGTGAGCGTGTCTTCTCCCACATGGGTGATGTCCTGAGGCCGCGCCGCTGTCGCCTGGACCCGGAGACGGTGGAAAGGTTGACTTTCATCCGCTTCAACCTTTCCACCTTGGGATTACCCCACCACTCCAAGAACTAAGTTGCTGCCTGTAACCTAACCTCCTGTCTGCAATCCTCCATGCCCGCCCGCAAGCCTGCCTGCCTCCCCTTGGCCGTACGAGCCTGCCTGCCCGCCTGGCCCTGTGACTACCTGCCGACTCCAGTGCTTAATGCCTGCAAAACTGCCTGCTGGACTGCCTGCCTGCCTGCCTACCTGTATTGTCTCTCACACACAACTGAAGGGTACTATTAGTGGCCCAATGTTTCTAGCCCTGGCCTCTGTCTCCTAATCCAGGCAGG
>JAHTLZ010000379.1:15135094-15177051 GCA_023846285.1 Phrynocephalus versicolor | reverse complement strand
ATACTTTAGGGTAAGGCCACTAGTCTTTGTGGCCACCCACCCACCCAAATAAATGAAGTGTGGTTTCCTTTCCATGTCCTGCAACCCACTGTGGTTCACAGAAGGGCATTTTCCTGGCGTCCTCCTCAGGCCATTCAGCCACGCTAGGCAGCTGGAGCTTCCTGGCAATAATCCTCCCCTACGGTCCGGCCCTGTGGCCTCAGACTCAGGCTATGTGGCCTCCGCCACTCTTTCCTCTGGGCTACAAGACGCTGTGTCTCACACTGAAGGGGGTTCCTGAATTTGAACAGCGTTCGAGTACGTACAGCAGTGCACCACCAAGACTTAGTCCAAAAGTGACATGTGGTGGTGCATCGCATAGAAGTGTGGTGCCAGACCAAACCCAAGGTGATTGGCCTCCTCCTCCACTCTTTCCTCTGGGCTGCAAGACGCTGTGTCTCACACTGAAGGGGGTTCCTGATTTTGAACAGCGTTCGAGTACGTACAGCACCACCAAGACTTAGTCCAAAAGTGACATGTGGTGGTGCATCGCAGGCAGTGTGGTGCCAGGCCAAACCCAAGGTGATTGGCCTCCTCCTCCTCCAGTCTTTCCTCTGGGCTGCGAGATGCCGTGTTTCACACAGAAGGGGGGTAATGATTTGAACAGTGTTTGCATCGCAGGCAGTGTGGTGCCAGACCAGACTCAAGGTGATTGGCCTCCTCCGCAACTCTTTCCTCTGGGCTGCAAGACACTGTGACCCAAGGACAATGGCATTTTACTTCCAGTCAGGCAATTCAGCTCCTTTTTATACTGGAGCTGGCAGTGAGCCTCCCGTACTCAGGCTCTGTGCTGTGGTCTCCTACTCTGCCTTGTGGCCTGGCAGGAGTGGCCGCCCTTACTCTGGCCTTGTGGAGTGGACGCGTCGCCCATAGATAGTCCTCCTTGTATAGCCTAGTGGGCTGGGCTGTGGGCTGTAAAACTTAAGTCAGAGCAACCCAGAGCCCTATCCCATTCCCATCCCTACCAAAGCTATTCCGGCTGTACTAGCTACTAGTAGCTAGGTACGAACGTAAAACGTAGCTTTAACCACCTCAGGCTCTAACTGTAGTCTAATGCATTGCTGAATGCTGACCACCAGACCAATCCATGACCAAAAGCAGGGTTGCATTGGCTTTGGCTCATTGGCTGTATTGCTTGTCCTTTAAGTGTGTGTGACTTGTCTGTGAATGTGAAGTGAAGTGAAGGCAGAAGGACCTTGGAGATGGGGGGGGGGCAATTTGAGAGGAGTAGAGTTGTAGACCCCTCATCCAGATTTGGGGAGGAACGGCATGTCTTTCTCCTGCTGCCTCTGAGAGGTGGAGGGGAGATGGGATGGTATCAAAAAACCAAACAACAAAAAAGTACAACAAACAGGCACGTCAGCCAGACCAAGTAGGGTGGCTGCTGGCTGGTTCAGCATCAGCAGATTCAGCACAGCAGACCAAGAGGGGAAAAAAAGAAATGCAAATTTGTTTCTACCCCACTTGGTTTGCTTAGGATGCACTCTAGCCTTGTTGTGCAGCAGCAAGTCCATCACCCAGGCAACTGTATTTCGCCTGCTCGTTTGCGGGACCCGCGCCCGCGCGCCCGCCCGTGCGCCCGCCAGCCAATCCCCTTGCTTGCCGCTGCCGCCGCCCACGCATGTACCCCCGCGCCCCCGCCACCCGCGCTACGCCCGCAAGAGCCGCAAGTCTCGGTCGGACGTCAAAATGCGCGAAATCGCGGTAGAAACGAAAACGAAAAAAACGAAAAACGAAACGACTAATTTTTTCGATTTTTCGCGAAAAACGGAAACGAAACGAATCGGACCCTAGCCGAAACCGAAACCGAAAACGAAGTTTTTTTTCTGAGTCGTGCCCATCTCTAGTGTGGACTGACACTTGCCTCTCAAGATCAAAACCAGTCTAGGGATTTCCCCACCCACTCATTTTATTTTAAATTATATCAGGCTACTGCACTTGATGTGGAAGGTGAGAGCCAAGTCACCTGAGAAAGTAAAACTGGTATTTAGGATCACAACCTGAAGTCCACAAGGAACATGGAAAATGTAAATGGAATATTAGGAGAACTGAAATTATATGTTAGGAATAAAACAGGCAGGCTTGAATGAAAATGTGGCATCCAAGTCAGGAGTCTGCAAATCATTACCATATAGAAAGTATTTCTCTGTTGACCAAACCCTGGATATTATTTTTCCAATTCACATGTGTTTTGCCACACTGGAATCCCTATTTCCAAAACACTTCCAGAAGGTTTCTTCTTTGGTACACTGTACCCCTCTCTCCCCCAATTACCTGTAAGGCCCAAGTTTGTGAGGAGTGGTTAACTAGAAAAGAGAGAAGTGTATGTGAGTGTGATGCATATGATGAAAGAAATGACACTTCTCTGGAAGTGGTCAAAATTTCTTTAATGCCCATATGTTCAAAACTCAGTTAAATGCAGCGTTTTCCCCATGTCATTGCCTTGCTTTTTCCTTTATCCAGCAAACAGATGGATCAAATAACTTGAATACATTTAGTTTCCCCTTTCATAATGCATTGCTATCAAAACTAATGATGGAAGATCTTCATCTCACTTCCTTAAAATCACCCCGAAAGGTTTAGTTCTGGTTTTCCTAGAAGTCTAGGACTACAGCTGATGAGCAGACACATGATCAAGTGGGAAAGGGTGAAAATCATGCAGCAATCTGACAGCTCCCTACCCCACCCCACCCATACATGCTATCAGTAATAGTCATAAGACTCGTCACTCCCCATACCATCCTCCAGTTCTAGGTTGGGTGTCCTGGGCCAGGTTAACTTTGTCATGTTCAGCTGATCTGCAAAAAACAAGGCACAAAAAAGCAGTTAGTCCTTGAACAGGAGTTGTGTACCTCACCTCCTGCCATTTATTGTGGTTGAAATTAAATACAGTGGTACCCCAACTTAAGAGCAGCTCGACTTAAGAGCAATTCAACTTAAGAGCGGAAAACTGTTGGCGTTTTAACTGCCGCCTTACAAATTTTAGATATGGTATACTCGACTTACAAATATTTTTTTATTTTTTAACTTATTTTTTCAAATTTTTAGATAGGTACCCTGACTTAAGAGTAGTTCGACTTAAGAGCATGCATTCGGAAGGGATTAAATTTGTACGTTGAGGTACCACTGTAATACTTGTGTTAGATCAAGTGCAAGATCTATCCAGTCCACTATTCTGTTTGTATAGTGGTCCACTAGACTCTGATGGACAGAGAATAGCAATGTCATCTGGAAGGCTAACTGGACATTGGCTTGCAGCCTTAGAAAGGGACGAAACATTATACAAGTAAATTTGGTAAATAAATGCATTCTTGTCACTGAAAATAGCAGATCTATGTTGGGTTCTTTCCCCTGGCTATCTAAATATGCTGTTCAACCTAACTCCATATTCCAACATCAGCATACTGAAATAATCTGCCATTTATCTGTAAAACATGATTTGCAAATTCAAATTTATAGGGCACATGGAGTACATTATTTCAGTTAATATAACATTGTAGTCATAAAGCATTTCGGCCCAGTGTAGGGGGGGGGTGGTGCAGCGGCGAAATAGTACCAAGATGGGCAGTCGGGTGGGCAGGGTGTAGGAGAGAAAAAGGGGAACACCCACCCCCACCCCCACCCCCAAAAAATAAGGGAAATCATGAGCATAGGAAAATACACTGTGTGCTGGTCACACAAATTATCAGTACAAAGGATTTGTTTGAGGAAAACCAATTGACTACTTACCAGGTGTGAGGACTACAAGGCTGGCAGGAGCTGCCACTTGCCCAATGTTGTTCCTTGCAAAGCAGTGGTAAGTTCCCTCATCAGTCATTCGCACAGCTTGGATCTGGAGCCAGCTGGTCACTTCATACTTCTGAGGGCCTCCCCTAAACTAAAGGCAATTACAGATGAATAATGTAGCTGCTGGGAGACTCTATATAGGTAGCTTTAGAAGAGGTAGCCATATTAGTCTGTGCAAGCATATCAGGCAAAGCCCAAAGAAAAAAAATTATAAAAACCGAAAACAGACAAAAACCTTGTGACATGTTAAACACTAACAGTTATGTTGATATATTTTTTCTAATGTGTCTCTGCTTCTTGAAAGGTGCTTTTTGCAGTCCTAAGTATGTGTCATACATGGCCATTTGTCCTGCCATTTGGTCCACTCTGGGAACAAGCTACTTTGTCCCTTTTGCAAGCAATCAGATGACAACATAGTGTCTGCACAGACCAGCCCACCGTTAGAGCACTCCCACCTGCACTTTTCTGGCTCCCTGTCAGGGACTGTTGTTTCTTAGGTGCAGATAGATTGCTTCATTTTGGTTTGGTTCCAGTGTGTTGGATCATTGGGATTAAACCAAAGCAGCTGACTGGCTGGCTGCTCTTTTGGAGAAGAGTCTTAACCATCTTAATTCTCTTGCCTCTTCATGATCTTGAGAAATGGAAAATGTCCACTGAGCTCTCCTTTGGAGGCCAGGGAATAGGAAGCATTGCAACAATTTTAAATTGTTGCTAATGTATCAGTGATGCTTTGAAAGGATTGTTTCAAGCCCTTTCCAAGCCTTGCTGATAAGCTGTGTCAGTTAGGAATCATTAAAGAGAAATGGAAAGCTTTGTCTCTCTTCCCCAGCAAAGGAGAGCAGAGTGGAAGATTTTCATTTCTCAAAATCATAAAGATCATTAAGATAGTTAAGAGATTTCTCCAGACAGACAGACACTTAATGAACTTGAGAAATATTCCCCTTTAAATGGAAATGATGTTTCCTTTTAAAAGGAAAGATGTGCTTGATTGTGCTAAACAGAGTCACTTCAGGTACACTGTGCTGTTCTGAACTGAAACCACCCTACCCATACATGTGGGCATAAGGATTGCCCCACAGACCTCTATGCAACCTTATCCGACATTAGGAAACCCCATTTAGCCTGTTCTAGCCTGCTCAGATTCGACCATCTAGCCAAGCCCTATGCCTAATGATATATAAGTCCTATTGACTTTAGTGGGGTTCTTCTCATGTACTTTAATCTCAGATTCCAGGCTGCATAGAGAATATTTGAGTTAATCTATTCCTAGTACTGATCAATTGCTGAAGCCTGAGATTTTACAAAGCCAAAATCAGCTCTCAGCTTAAGCATTCTTCCCTATCACAATCTATTTAAATGAAGTATTATTTATTTATTTTATTTTATGTATTTATTTTTACAACTTATATGCCGCCCACTACCCAAAGGTCTCTGGGCGGCTTCCAATCAAAGAATTAAAACAGTTAAAAACATTAAACAACAATAAGTAATTAAAACAATAATTATACTAAAATCATCACACTAAAATTGCCATCAGAAGACCCACAATCTAAATTGTATCAATTAAAAACTTCTGGAACAGGAAGGTTTTTACCTGGCGCCGAAATGTCATCAGTGTTAGCGCCAGGCGGATCTCACTTGGGAGGGCATTCCATAGCTTGGGGGCAGCTGCCGAGAAGGCCCTGTGTCTGCAAGCCATCCTTCTTACCTCCTTGAGGGGTAAGAATGTAGCCTCTGAATATTTATTGCACCACAGAATCCTCTCATTTAGTGCCAAAACATGACTTTCATCAATATGATCTCTAAAAAAGTTTCCCGCAGAGCATGATTACCTATGATACCAACAATCTGCTGCTATATGTCTGAAGAAGTGGACATGTCCACGAAACGTTACATTAAAATATGAAAGTTAGTCTTTAAGGTGCCACATGTTTTGTGTCTTTTGTTTTGTTTTGTTTTTCTTTAATATTTGCCTGCTTACCAACCATGTCATTTTAACAGTCAAGTAAATACTGGACAGGGGGAGACAAATATATGATAATTACCAGCATTAGGAAAAATACTGCCATCCCCCCCCCCAATTGAAAAGGCTCTATTTAAAGTTACAACACTAGAATCTGGAAACACTAGACTTTTGTAGTCCAAAACAATAAGTTATCCAATATGATAACAAACCTCACAGTTTAAAAAAAAAGTAATTGCTAATTCTGCTGGTAGAATCACATGCATTTTGGTCTTCAGTTTCCTTTTAAAATAATAGCATTAGGCAATGTGTACATTTAGCTCAGTTTTACCTATACGAACTGGCAGCAGCTGTCCACGGTTTTAGAGTAAGGTCCTTCCCAATCCTATTAGGAGCTTCTAGGGAGTGAGCACTTCCCCTGGGATTTTTAACATGTGAAATATATGCTCTGCTACTGAGTTATATCCCTTTCCCAGTTCTAGACATCAGTTGAACTAAAAACTATACAAACGCCATTGTCTAAAAGTTCAGAACCCAAAGGGTGGGACTTTGAGCAACCAAGAGGGATTTTATAAAGCTTCTTGACTGTCATCTGCTGACTCCTTGAATTTTTTTTATGTCCGGTGAGCTAGTCCACAGCCTGCCAAGACATTACAGTTGCTGGAATCCCTTTCGGTTTTGCATTCCTGTTAAATAAGCCAAAAATTACTTCAAAGCAGTTCTTTTCAAAGTGGTGCTTCATATGTTCCTGCCCATTGATTGAGTAACAGCATATTAGAATATGGTTCAGTCCTCTGAGCAGATACGAATAAATAAAACAAAGAAAGAAGAAAGAAGAAAGCTGTGGCTATTTATTCACTTTCCTGTTTATGAAGCAGAGAGAGGAGGCAGTTTGTGGTCAATTTCCAGTCCTCCCTGATTTATCCTTCAAAAGAACTGAGAGAGTGTACCACAGTTTGTTACAGCTGCAAAGAATTTGGATAGTTTTCCAGCATGGAAAATCAACAAGACAGATTGGTATTTCCCAACAGGGTGAGATGTCTAGAGCGCACCCAGATGCAGCATACACTCTGTGTCAAGTGCATCTGCATATAGAATTAGGTGAATTCCTCTTTTAAAAACCCCAAGTAGGCCATGATTCTTATAGATGTCTGTATATGCAAACACATAAAACAGAACGGTTACAATCTCACCCTAAACTAAGAACAAACAATAGGGAGGAACCCAACTAACAGTTTCCAAATATGTGAGAAGACAGCTAGCTGCTTGGCGTGACCACAGGGATTAGCAAAAGAGGGAAGGGATGGAAACTCTAAGAGGACAGTGTTATGGAAAAAATATATGCTCTTGAGATACACAGTCTGTCTAAGAAAGCTGCTGAATTCTCTCCAGATAACCTCATCATATTTTATCCTGCTTAAAAGCAAGAAAGTCAGGTGCCACCCTTATAAGTGCTCCATTTTCTAAAAAAAACAACTAGTATCCTTTGATGTAGCTCCCCTCAGCTTGGTGTCATCTAGATGTCTTAGATTCATGCAATGGCATTCTACGTAACTCTGCAATTTGTAGATACCAACATAAAGTTGTTCAGTGGTGAAACCAAAATTTAAGAGGAGGAACCAGCAAAAAAAGTGACAGATTTGCAAACAGAATCCTAGAGGAAGGAGACCAAACTCTGTTCCATAAATAAGCATGCATAGTATCATATGAGGGCGGGGCGGGGGGTTGACAGAGGGGCAGAATCCCCACATCCTTTTGGTGCCTTGAGATTTAGCAGTTCATTGGGATTTCAGTAGCCTCCTCTGCTTGATTTACTATGTTCCCACTGAAGATTCTTCTATGCAATATATTCTCTAGTGTTCCATCCCAACTGTTTTTAATTAACTCCCAGGAACAGAGTTTCCCTCTAGAGATTTTAGCATTGCTTTAGCGGTAAGAAAACTATTCTTGGTGTCTCGTTAAATTTGTTCCATTTCACCTTCATCTGCTTTCATGAACTAACTTCAGCCAGCTTGTAAAATCTGTTGTTAAAGGGACAACTGGTGTATGCTTGGAGGGTGAGAAGTAGCAGGCAAATAAAATTAGTGGCATTTGGTTCCAATGTAGGACACTGACTCAGGCATTTCATCATCTTTCCCCCTTTTCCAGTAACATGGTTCTTATTCTGGTAGTGACACATATCGTTTGCCCTACCCAAACACGCTCTTTAATAATAAGGGTTTATAATTTCTATAAAAGTGTTGCTTGACTTCCTTGCATACCCTCTAAATAAAAGGGTATAAGTGTGGCTGCCCTACATTCTTTCAAGTTCTATTTTAGGCTGGCTCTGCTGGCCTGTTAACCCTTCCGAACCTTATCTGGATATCTTTATGTGTTATATTTTATCCACAATGCACACAATAGTCACAAATGCCATTGTGAATATATGTGATTACACCTTGAGAAGCAGAATATTAAGGCAAAGAAAGTTAGAAAAAATTAATTCTCACAGCAAGAGTGGGAATAATTTGTGGTGAACAGAAGAGACTATGGGGATGAATTGCATTTCCAGCAAAAATGAAAGGTCATCTGAACAAAGGAAAAGTTGATCTGGAGAAACCAGCTAATTATATTGCATCTAAAGCAGATACTCAGGAAACACAAGGACATGTTGATGGTTAGAGAGACAAATGCCTTAACAAAAGCAACATACTGGACAGATCATCCTAAGGAGGACCCAAATAATGAGGGATATCGCTAGAGCAAGTTTATCTGAGGCCAATGACAAAGCTCATAAGCACAAACCACTGCCATCCTGACTGCTCTCTAGACTTTCCAGCTTACCTGAACTGAAATGTGGGGGTCATCTCCAGGAAGTAGCATGTCCAGTCCCTCCTTCCTCCATTCAATAGATGCCATGGGGTAGGCAAAGACCTCACAGCCAAATATCACATCTTGCCCAGTGACGTTCCAGATGTCATAAGGAGGAGACACGATGTGGGGCTCTGAGGAAGACCCAAAGAGATTTGAGACCTCTATCTTGCTTGTGCGTAAGCACACATTCTTCAGTTTTCATGCAAGATTCTTTACAGCTAAGCATTCCTAATCTGATGTAAGTGAGCTTGCATGCTTTGCCCATTTGTAAGTGGGTGTCCTGTTGCCCCAAAGTGGTGGCCTGGTGCTTTGTCACAGTCGTTTTTATGAACTGCTTTCTAGGGAAACTGCCCCCCCCCCCCCCCCCCCCCCCCCCCCCCGATTCAGTACAGTATATGCTTTTAAGGGTACTAGTTCCATTTCCTCCTGCTCTGTGGCTGATATTTAAGAAGGGAGGGATCATGGGTCAGTGATCAGGCACAGATTTGATCCTTGGTATCTGCAGTGGGGGGAAAAAGGCATCAGGAAGCAGATAGTGGGACAGGCTTTTTGCCTGAAACCCCCTGGAAGAGCTGCCAATTAGAACAGGTAACACTTGGTTCTGTAGAAAGAGTCTCCAATCTAATATGAGGCAAGCTGTTATCTTACAGTGTAGTTTTCCTGTTAAACATTGTGAGGCAAACATTATGTAAACGTGGAATTTATTCATTTATGTCTGGCCTCTGGATGTTCTTTGATTGCAGTTCTCATCATCCTTCACCACTGGTTATGCTTTCTGGGTTGTGAAGAGTCACAGTCTAACAACATGTGGAGAGCAGGGACAAGACATGCTCTCCTGCCATTCAGAGAAGGACGTGAGGTATCATGGTGGGAAAGGAGGGGGACAGACAAAAAAAATTATTATTGCTGCTCAGCCACTTGAGGCAAAGACCTGACTGTGTTTACTAAAACATCTGTCCAACAACATCTGGAAGGCCATACAATCTCCATCTGTGATTTTGAACACTGTTTGGTTCTCTTAGCTGTGTCAAGCTCTGCCATGCTGTCAGTACCTGGGACCAGGTGAGCACAATGCACCCACCCAACAGAAGAATAAATAGCAAGCAATCACATCTGATATCCCCAACATAGCTAAGAAGAGTTTAGTGCAGGATTGAAAACAGCATGCATATTGGTAGCTCTTAATAAATTAAGGACTTTAATAATCTTACTTCCTTATATTTTTGAAAAAATGAAGCTTTTGCCTCATTATATTTAGTTATTTATTGGCAGGCAGAAGCACCATCTTCTCTTGCCTCTTTCCTGCTGATCTTATTCTGCAATCCCACCACCAGGGCCATCTTCCTGTCTTCCACCAGACTGTTTTATTGGGTTGTTGAGATTTCAAACGAACACAATGCCAGCTAGACGCTCAATGTCCAGATTCTTACTACCAGTGCCTCCCACTGCCTTTTAATGTTTCCTGGTGTATTCCAATATGCATGGACAACATTGGTTCATATAAACAAGGGTATCTTGGCTGTTGTGGGTTTTTTGGGGGGAGGGCTGTTTGGTTGTGTTCTGGAAGTCTTTCTTCCTGACATTTCGTCAGTCTCTGTGGCCGGCATCTTCAGAGGACAGGAGCTCAGGGAACTAGGAATTCTCTCTGTGCTCTGCTAATCTGTACATTTCACTTGATGCCTCTTGGTCTTGGGATATAAAATCCATTTTCATATTATTTATTCAATAAATATATCATGTAGACATTTAGAGACAGCCTCCATTGGACCTTACCTGATTCACAGGGCCCTTCATGCGCCATGGTGAGATTCGTCTCTGGGTGGGAGTTACGCATCTCTTGGAATTTGCAGATTTGGGCATATGTTTTGCCATCAGAACCACAGACCGCCTGGCTGGATAGGCAAGCGCACTGGGGCTCAGGTACCTCACCATGTTGTAGGTCCCCAGATTCAAGGCGGCATTCCAAGTGGTCACCACACTTGCCATAGAAGTGGTTAGTGTTGTCCAGATCACAGATCTGTCCCTCTAGGTTGGCACACTCCCAACAGCAGTCACAAGCATCCAGCACCACCCCAGCAAGGCAGCCACGCGGTGCAGGACATTCCTCCAATCTACATTCCACGCAACTCTCCCCTTCCTCCAGAAGCCGCTGCCAGCCACGCTGCAAATAATTGGGAGCCACAGGTAGGGCCCAACTAAGGACGTCCCAGCACAATAAGGCCAAAAGAAAGGTGGCTTGAAAGGAGGCTAAGTTAGCAAGTCGAGACATTCTCACAAGCTCCATGGCTCTTGGCATCCATTCATCACCCTAACTTATAACCATGGCTTGGACAACTGGGACCTTGGGCAGCAAATAGCATAGGTTTTTCTTCAGAGCTACGAAGCCATCACCCCCTGTAAGAAAGAAAGGAGAGAAAGAAGGGAATGATGATGGAGATGATTCATCACAAAGACAAGTTAAACAAATTAATATGCAGATCACTGGTGGGAGAAATGCAGTTTCCTCACCGCTCCTGTCAATAAATCCAAAATCATGATCTTAACCTTTCTTTCTGGATCAAGATGAAGGGCTGGTATGTGGTTTTGTTGATTCCAAGATAGACTCAGTATGCATTCTGGCAAAGATTGTTCATCCATTTTTTTTTTCATCCCATTCTTTGAAGACTTATATGCTCCAAAATTATTTCTGTTTTGCAGTGTTTTCAAGTATAGAGATCCACAGAGGAGAATAGCAACAGTTCCCTCAAGAGCTGTATGGAACTCTCCATCTTTTGTTTGAAACTACTGTGAAAAAATGTAAAAAATTATAATATTCAAAATAAAAGTAAAAAATTGTGTCTTTTTTTTAAAACCACTGGTTGAGATAGCAGCAGCCGTTCAGAATTTCGTACCACTTAAAAGCATGGGCTAACCTCCAAATAATCAATTAAAAGCAGCTTTAAATAACTAGGGCCAGAATTCTGTTGAGGGAAAAAATCTTGCAAGTATTTTGTATCTCTTTGTAGGCAATTTGTCACAGGATGAGTTGCACAATCAATTTTGCAAGCAGAGTGTGACCAGTTGTGAGAAACTGCAAAAGAATATGTAAACTCCTTTGCATATTTGTTTTTTGTCAAGAGGACTCTCTGTTCTTGATCTTTAGAATCTATTTAAAACCAGCTGATGAGGGAGTCAGGCATATTTCCCACAGGAGAGAGTTCCATAATGACAGTGCTACCACAGAAAGTGGGCTGGTCACTATAATCATCAACCCAAAAACCAGATGTTTCAGATACATTATAAGAATGGTTGCTGATAAATTGACCTTTTCCTTTTCCTTTTTGCAGCTTTTGTCTTATTATATTTCAGGTTTTTCTTTGTCTGAATGAGACAGCCAGATCGATAGTGGTTGGGGTATGGACCCAGACTTGGGAGATCCAAAATCTACTCCCTGGCTGTGAATCTCAGTGAGTAGCCTACATCAAATAATGTTATTGTAAAGATAAAGTGTGCAGGAGGGAAGCCGTATGTGTCACCTGGATCTCAAAGGAGGAAAGAAGAAATAGAAATGTAATTGAGAATAAATATTCATTTGTTTTCTTGAAGATATTTGTTACACTGCCATGACATCCCTATAGATTAAAGCGATTTTTAAAAAATTATAGTAGATAACCAAAGTAGGAGAGAAAGTCATAAGGCTTTAATTCAAAATTAGCAATACTTCATTTTTAAGTACAATATGTTTCAATCAGCAAACAGAAAATTAAATCTAGGGGTTTTTGCCAAGGACATGGCCAATAGCACATGCAAGCTTCCATTCCTTGAGATCCTGACCTTTCAGAGCGATTAACATAATAAAATATAATAACCAGCAAGTGGCTATGGACAATTGTTGTAACAAGTTAGGAATTCAGGATCTCCATCTATTTAAGCCATCTGCCTTAAGTCTATGAATGTTAATTCCCAGGCTTGTCTTTCAAGTATTTTATAGAGGCTTCTTTTTAGAACAAAGACTGAGACGTCAGCAAATTATTCTTGTCCACGATTATTTTTCTAAGCCAGCCCATCCAGGATCTCGGTGGCTGTTTGGTTTCATTCATACCACTACCACTGGCTTCAGGACATCTGTTGCATTCTAGCCGATATCTAACAATTGTTCAAGAAATTTCATGAGGCAGAGCAAGGAAATGTGGCTGCTATTTTTGTTTCTCTCTTGCAACCAACATGAGTCAGGAAACTTTCTTTTTCTCTTCCTAGCTTAATACTTTCTAATCCTTATGCCAGGACTCTCTCTGCATCCTTGGCAGAGTTTGGCAATATGATTATTTTCCAAACAGCTACCAGATTCCTGCATCCAGCGAGGCTCTGATCCTTGCAGCTTACCATTAGCACTAGTGTGATTCCCCACTGCCTTGACGCCAGTGAAAAGGTGCTAGACCAGTGATGGCAAACCTTCTAGAGACCGAGTGCCCAAACTGCAATTCAAAACCCACTAATTTTTGGCGAAGTGCCAATACAGGCATTTAACCTGAATACAGGGGGCTGTGAAAGGGCAATGTTGGGTGCCCACAAAAAGGGCTCCGAGTGCCACCTTTGGCACCCGTGCCATAGGTTCGCCAGCACTATGCTAGACTGATGCAGCAGAATTATGCTGCAGTAAACATTTAGTTTAATAAAAAGAGGAAGCTCATGTTGACCTATAGGGAAAAAAACAAAATCCCAAGTCCACAGAGGGGGCAGTACATTTATTAGGATCAACTGTAAATGTACAAAATATGTTTGCAAAGTGAAGCGAGAAAAGAAATGGGATTTTTTTTTAAAGGTTCCAGCCTGTGTGGCTTCAAGCAAACTGCACAGTCCCAGGGCAACCCCAGAAGAAGGGAATGACGAAGAACTTCTGAGTACTGTATTCTCTACCTGTAAAACCCTAGAAAACATTGCCATAAGCCCAAATTTTTATTTCTGTAATTATTTAAAATATTTTAATTCCTCATCTTCTTAAAAGAAACCCAATGCAGATTACATCATTAAAAAGACAATATTTAAAAACTAAAAACAATAAGTATGCAAATACTGTATTTTAAAAGAATTAACTAAGTGTTATTTTAAAACTATAATCATGTGCACAGAGGTCACTGAAATTGACTTGACTGTACATGATGATGATGATGATGATGAACTTTACTGTCTGTATCCATGAAAGGAGCTTCTTGACACAGAGGCTAAACTGTAGTACTGCAGTCAAGACTGTGCTCACGATGACCTGTTTGTTCACAAAGGGCTCGGGTAGCTAGCTCATGTTTTATTGTCTTAATCCCTCCATGTTTGGTAAATTGTGTACCCAGCCACCGAGGTGGGCAGTGATTAAAATGTAAACCATTCAGTGGGACAGTATATGAGCACCACATGGTGCTTTGCTTTATCTCACCACCATGGAATAAAGTAGACATGTATTCATAATCCTTATGTCTGAAGAAGATTTTGATCCACAAAAGCTTACACATAAATTTGTTAGTTTCTGAATCACTATTCCCTTTATTCCTCCCCCATTCCCCCAAAAATGTTTGTCTTGGACAGAATATCATGGATGCTTTTTTGGAAATTGCACAAAGTATGCAATCACTCAACTTCTGTTCACTTCTTCATCAGAATAAGTGGCAAAATGATTTAGGCTGGAAGAGGGGCAAAAGAATGGAAAGGATTTTGCCTGGAAGACTGGGCGGGTGAGTTTGGGGTTATTATAGGTGCTTCCCCATGTGTAATTAACCTATTTCAGTTAGCACAATGAAATCAGCTGCTGACCCTGGGTTTCCTCTGTGACATAAGTTTAGCATTGTCACATACTGAGCCTGCTTTATGGTAATCTTCAGAAGTTTGACTTCTCTTTGAGTCACAATGAACTTTCACACCCTCTAGCCTTCCATTCTGATGTTCACATTATGGCTTCTGCTAGTGAGTAGAACTCTGAATTTTCACATCCCAGGTCTAACCCCCCCCCCTCTGGTTTAACAGACAAATAGAGATATTATTATTCACCTATATGAGAAAAAGTCAGGTGCCCTGCGTATATAAAGTCTCTTAACGCAAGCTCTGGGTGGTCTGCAATTGAATTATGCAGGCTACACATTGTACTTAAACACACACACACACACACACACACAGAGAGAGAGAGAGAGAGAGAGAGAGAGAGAGAGAGAGAGATGGTTACTCAATTTACCAACCTTGGAAGGACTGAGTGAACCTTGAGCCAGCTACCTGGTATAGGACCCAGATCATGAGAAGAGTTTTGGTTTAACCACTATGCCACAAGGCTCCCAAAGTCTTGGAATAAATAATGTTAGCAAATAGGATGGAGTTACTGGCCAGTAATATGGAAAGAATTCCACTGGATTTCAAATTAAAGTAATCTATACCAGGAGGGGTTCTATTGTTTTATAGAAAACATACACCACATAGCCCTGGGCACTAAAGACTATTTTGTGACAGGCAAGCCTTCCCAGTATTGTTCTCCTCGGTTCCCCCACCCCTTTCCAAACCACAGACACGCACACTTCATCCCAAACCTCAAGTTGACTAACCCTGATAGAGACAGCGAGCATCTATGAGCAGGCAGGGACAGCAATCCCAGCATGAGAGTGAAGATGATAAGAGAGGATGCAAAAGAACACCCTGATGTAGGAGAATGGGTCCTGTCCCGTCCTGTTCTGTTTTAGTCTAAGAAGGCTGATTTGTAGCAGGGTTAAACCCTGGACAGACTAAATTTAGATCAGAATGAATGGGGTGCATTTTTTTCTGTTCCAAAACCAGACCCTTAGGACTCTTCTTGATTAATGTTATTCTCATTGTGTTACTTGAGAACTTCCCTGGACTAGGAACAGATTCATAAATTATAAAAACAAAGCAGCTAGCACAAGGACTTCAGACTGCTGTTCTATGCTCCATGCTTATGAAATTCTCTTGGAAGTATCCCATCCTAGACAGAGGTGTCTTCAAAAGATATAACATGCATGTATCCCCTGTATGTGGATTTGGGGAAGGGTGGGGGGGGGTCTAAAAACTCATCCCCCCCCCCATAAATGACTCTAAGAGTTTTCAGACCTGGTGTACACTTTGAGGTGCCAGAACTTTTAAGGAACTGAGCTGTTTCATCTTCAGAAAACATCTCTGGGAGCACCAGCCTTTGAAAAGTTGTCCCCATGCAAGTACTCACCCTTCTTTCTTTTAATTCATACAGTCAGGATTGAGTTGCCTTTAAGTTTGTGCATTCAATATCCCTTCTCTGGTTTCTTAGTGTACAATACACACTAGACATGGCAGCTTCAAAAGGTCCCACACCACCTTTAAAATCTTGCAATCCTTCTGCTCCCCAGGCCTTGATGCCGTGGTGGAGGTACCTACCTCATCTCAGGTATGACAGAGTTTGTGGCTGATTCAAAATCCTGCTGACCCGCTGCTTTCAGTGCCGTCCTGGCTGAGCAGTGCCTTCAGCCAGGTTGTGCTGGATGGTTTTTGCCTTTTCCACTAGCTTCGTTTGTCTGCATCTCTCCTTGGAACAGGGACCAGTGATGTCACAGTGAAATGTGATCCCTTCACCCCAACCCTCTTCATTTCCCTGCCCAGCTAACACACGCACAGCCAGCCATGTACTGTACTGCGCCGCTACCACAGAAGCCTGCCTGAATACACACAAAACTTGTTTTCGTTCTGCATGGCTGTAAATAAAGTTCAGCTGCACCCTCCATCTCTGCTCCTGACTCTCTGGGCGCCATTGAAATTCAACAATTGTAACTAGACACCTTTTTCACTGCTTTGCTTAGAAAGTGGCCTCTGGAAGGCAGGGGTGGAGGGTGTCAACTGAAGGTATTATTCTGAACAACATGTCTACTAGGCAGCTACGAGGTCCTTGGGGGGGGGGGCACCTCTGTCTGATTTTGCAAAGCAAGGTGATTCTGTGGCAGAGTTTACGCCCCAAACACCCAGATGCCCCCTTCAGCTTACTGCCAAGAAAAATGGTGAAAACAAATGTGTAAAGTTGCTTCTGAAAAAGAATAAGAACAGGAGAAACCAAGAGCAGAAACAGTGGTGGATGGCCTGGCAATACTGTCCTGGTTTCAAAAGGTCCAATGCCTGAGTTTACTCTCTAAAATTTACTTTAAAAAAAAAAAGTTCAACCCACCTTGTGTGTGTGTGCGTTGTGTCGTTACAGTCGTGACCGACTCTTTGTGACCCCATATCCATGGAGTTTTCTTGGCAGGAATACTGAAGTGGCTTGCCAGTTCCTACTCCAGGCACCTACAGCACCTGGTATTCCCTGGTGGTCTCCCATCCAAGTAATAACCAGAGCCAACCCTGCTTAGCTTCCGAGATCAGGCGAGATCAGATGCGCTTAGGGCATCTAGGCAGCCTTCAACCCACCTTACCCACTAATAATTGGGATAAACAAGAAAATTCTAAACATGAAATGTCAATAAAGGTACTGTATTTACTATTCCAAATGTTCAAAACCATGCATTTTAAGAATGCCGGTTAAGGTAGTGGATCCTTTGAGAGCAACACTTGAACAGTATAGCAACAGGCTCAAGGCCGCAGAAGGGAAAATGAAACCCAGTAGTGACTGAACAACAGTGGAGTCAAATAAGCCAACTGTAACAGGGAGAGGGAGGCCAAGGCAAAGGCAGGGACTGCAGAAGTTTTTACAACCTCACATGCTGCCTGTGGTGTATAAGGGAACGAGTCTCCAGAAAGGAGATCAACGGCCTTGCCACTGCCCATCAACACTTGAGATTCTTGCAACTTAAAAAATATATATTTTAGCTCTGGTCAATAAGTGTCTTTGACATATCTCAATGTTTCATGTTTCCACCTCCTTTTAGCAACAATAGCTTTGATCTCATCTATAATTTGGCTCGTATGCACTGTTGTGGAACTTGCTGTTCTATCTAGTCTGGTGGCAGCGGCTTCTGTTTGGGGATATAGAAATTAAAAAGGAAGGGTGCCAAGGAGATAAAACAGGGGAAAGGCAGAGTGGTGATGCTGCTGCGTCTGCTGCTGCTGCTGGTAGTAGTAGTAGTAGTAGTAGCAGCAGCAGCAGAAGCAGCAGCAGAAGCAGAAGCAGAAGCAGCAGAAGCAGTAGAGTATTGTGCCAGCCTCTGTTTTTAGTTTTTACATCTGTTGCTATAGCTCAAAGCAACCTTCAGCCTCAAAGGTTTCCCAGTACAGGCAAGTTATTGTGAGGAATAGGAAAGAAAGGGTTGCTCTAAGGTATATCCAAGATGGGATTACCAGTGACAGGCAGGAAATGTTAATCATGATGTCAGCCAGAAAAGGGTCTGATCCCAGAAATACAGTTTAAAAGAAGGGGAGGAAAATCTGGCAAAAGGGAAAAGAGTGGCTTTTCAGGTTGCAAAGCATTATCCAGAAGCTAGACGCTCCTTGATGGGCCTGCCTTTGCGATACAGGCAGAGGAGATAAATCAGTGAAAAGAACTGGGAAGGAAAAACCTTCAAGCAAACATTTAAAAGTCACAGCACTTAAACCACAGTTAAACAGTGGGGGAGACAGACAACTCAGGGTTGGTGTTTTGTGCTTCCCATTGTCCTCTTCAATCCCTCTTAGAAACTGCCAATCTCTCTTGTGCTACTCTTCCCTTTTGGATTAATCAAGGCACTTCTCCTTTGGGATCATATACACAAATGTCCTCAAGGTATTCTCTCTGTTAGCACCCCCCCCCCACAACACACACACTATAAGTCATTATACATGCTTAAATAGCAGACCAGTTTTACTTGCTTACACCTGAGGAAGTGGCAGCTCAACCAACTTTCTTGGGAGTTATTGAAGTGAGAGGCCATAGAAAACACATTGGGACAGATTTCATGTTAGATCCAACTAAAACAGACCCATTGCAATAAATAGTATGTTCTGGTCAATGGTGAAAAATGTCCCATTGATTTCAGTGAAACTGCTATACTGTAGCTTGAACTAATTCTGATATGGCCTACTGATGCATATAGGTTTTCCTGCAGACCCGCATGACATATGAATATTATTTGTGTGCTAGCAACATTGGCTTAGAAAGTACCTTCTTTTATATCTGAACACTTCACACATGGATAAAGATATAAAATAGGGATAGAGGTATGTGAAAAAATTACAAACCCCAAATTTTCCCAAATTCCATCTATCTTGAAATCCAGATGTTTGCCAAAGTGAATATATCTGCATTCAGTTAGGCATAGAAAATTGTAGGTGGGGGTTAGTGAGATGTTGAATGGTTGTTATACCTTTGAAATCAGACCTTTCAAGGATTTATCGATGACAAAGTTATTCAGAATGACTGCCAATGACTCTTTTTTGAGCAACACTCAGTAAAGCAATAAAACAGTGGTAGCTGTGTGTCATTATTCTTTCAAATATTGTTCCCTGTTCAAAAAAGTACTACAGTATGATAAAACAATTATGTCCCTTTGTTATTCTAGACACAGTTGTACTAAAACTTCCATTGTTCTAGACAATTAATCTTTTGACAGTTTCGTTTTACTGTCTTTACATTCCTTCTATTTAGTTCATGTTAAAATATGTGTATTTTGGTATACTCTAAACTTCTTTGTCATATATATTTATACACTAGTTGACTTTATTAGACATAGTAGTGTTAGGAAAACTCGTTTGAATGGAAGGTGAAAGGGGCAGGTTAAATGTTGCCTTGGACCAAGTCGCTTGCAAGAGTAATGCCCATTTTTCCCCATATGGACATCCCTAAGCAGACATAGATGGAACCAAGCATGGATCAACAAGCTGTTATGTACTTAGTGTATTATTATAATCAGCTGCTGTTTTCATGTGCTCATGATTTCAGACATTTACAACACACTGCTTGGCAGACAGCAAGCCATACTAGAAAACTGCTTTGCACTTCTGAATGTTTGGTTCTCCAAAGGATTCTTTGGATGTGAACTAACAACTGCACTGCTGACAATCTGAAGGGGGAAGAAGGCAGGGTCAAATCAGGCTGTACTCCAGGATAATGGGAACCGAGAATATGCAACAAGAAATATGTGTTAAGCAGGACTGGCCCATGCTACTTTGCTGCCTGAGGCAGAGCACCAAATAGTGCACAAACATTGTCATGACATTTCAGAAAATCCGCTTAAGGAAAACTTTCTGGAGAAAGGGGGAAATTGTTTAACAGAATCAGCTATGGGGCGAATCCATACAACAGAAAAGCTGTTGCGGTTAGGGGTTAATCAGTTTTCAATGCACTCCTATGGGAAATTTGTACAAAGGAAAATTTGTTTAATAGAATTTCATTTGGAACAAATTAATTCCTTTGTATAAGGTACCACTGTAAATCATTTTCTTCCCTTGATAATCATCTTGGTGGCATCTACATAAAAAGTCACTTCTCGGGATAAATGGTGAACGTTGTCTCTTCTTCATGTTCATTGCAGACAATGAACTATCACAGCACAAACTTTCTGTTCCCATTAACTAAAAGAATCCTTCCTCCCCACCACCACCACCACCACTCCAAGTAACATCTCCTGCATCAATAGATTCAGCATAATTCCAAACACAAGGGAATCTGCTTTGGCTGCAGTTCTCATCTGCTAAGAAGCCAGATGGCTTTAAAAGTGTGTGCAAAGTCTCTCATTCTTAGAACAAGCCAAGGAGTTGCACTGTCTCTGCCGTCATCAGCTGCAGCACTGCTGGCCAATTCATAAATCCTTCCCGTCTCTGTGCCATCTCACCAGCTTTCACGCACTTCTCCCTAAAGCAGGAATTGCACTATAAGTTTCCTTGGCAAATGCCCAGAATATGGAGGAAATGAGCCAATAAGCCTGCCTCCTGCAGGCACCTGGTTTGGAAGCATTTCCTATGCAAACACCGAGAAATCCCAGGGCTTTGAGCCAAGAAAATCAAACACAGACTTTTGATCCATTGTTAGTTTTAGTTGTTCAAGCAACTCCTATAGGGAGTCTGGGCAGCTCGAGAATGATTTCAAACTTTTCTCAGTGGTCAGTTTACTCTTACTTGACCCTTTGGCCATTGATATGATGTGTACCTCAGGTTCTGATCTTATCTCTCCCCCCATCCCACCCCACCCCTTATTTAACACTGACATGGGGAGGGGACCTCATCACGAACAGATGGATGGTGTCCAGGATAATTTTTCCTCTTCATCCATTATCAGGGAAGCAGCTGATAGGGAAGCTGGGATCCTTCAAAAAGTTATTAAAAACTTGGATGTTCCAACAGGCTTTCCCACATGCTGGGACATAGCTACAGTGATTACCCAACTATCTAATCCCTAATATCGAATATCCACTAACTGAACTGATAATTTTACATTGTCTGTTTTTTGCATGATACCATTTTATTTTGTTTTGGTGTGTTTGTACTTGGTTGTTAATGTTTAAGGGTGAGTTGTTTAAAATTCTTTTTCATTTATTAATTTTATTATGAGATTATTTACCCCTGTTGTATATGTATGTATTGCTATTGTAAGCCACCCAGAGTAGCCTAGTTGCCAGATGGGCAGTCTAGAAGCCTAATGTTTAAATAAATGAATATATATAAATAAAATATTCTGAATCAGTGTCTCAAAGGGAGCAAATGGGCTGCGTAAGAATGCAGTAATTCAAGCTAAATTTAGAAAAGACTGAAATGCTCACGGTCTGGAGATAAATGGATTCTGGAATGGAAATGCAAGCTGTTTTGGATGTATTATGCCTTTTGAAGAGTGAAGTTTGCATGTTAGGCAGGCCCCTGGATTTGGCATTACATGCTCAGGTAGGAGCAGTAGCCAAGAGTACCTTCTGTCCAGCCTAGTTCAACAAACCCATGACAAGGTCAAATTTTAGCTACCTGATTTCTTTTGGGGGGTGGGGAGAGAAGAAAAATATAGGAAAGTGATGAAAACTGAGATGTTTCTAAGAAAGGTTTTCCCTAAGATGGGGCCCTATCTAGAATTTTTCAAATCCCTTAATTTTTCTTTCTCTAATCTTTCCATTTTTCTAATCTTTACTTCATCCCAAGTTTTGAGAATGTTTCAAAGGTAAATTCAATTCATTTGAACTTTGAGAATAAGTTTTTAAACTTCGTATCTAAAATGTAAACTAAAATGTACATTTCATAGAATTATAGAATAATGAAGTTGGAAGTGGTCTATACTCTATAAGGCCATCAAGTCTACCCCCTGATCAAGAAATGAATACAAATTAAAGTACATCTGACAGACAATTGTCTAATTTTCTTGAATACCTTCAGTGTTGGATTACTCACCACTTAGCAAGATATTGAATTCAATTGCCATACTGCTTGTAACAGTTAGAAACATATTTAACTAAAATCTGATTTTCTGTAACTTGAACCCATTGGTACATGCCCTGTACTTTGTGATGATTGAAAACAGATCATGCCCCT
Organism: Phrynocephalus versicolor; assembly: GCA_023846285.1. Lineage (NCBI taxonomy): Eukaryota > Metazoa > Chordata > Lepidosauria > Squamata > Agamidae > Phrynocephalus > Phrynocephalus versicolor. The sequence goes on along the minus strand of JAHTLZ010000379.1, from coordinate 15,155,006 downwards.
CCTCTGTACAATTATCTCCCAAGTATTTGAAGAATGTTATCATATCTCTCCTCAGTCTCCACAGTCTCCACAGATATAAGATGGGGGACACTTGGCTAGAGAATAGTACCTGTGAAAGGGATTTGGGGGTCTTGGTGGACCACAAATTGAACATGAGCCAGCAGTGTGATGCGGCGGCCAAGAAAGCCAATGTGATTCTTGGTTGCATCAACAGAACCATAGTGTCTAGATCAAGGGAGGTGATAGTGCCACTCTATTCTGCTCTGGTCAGACCCCACCTGGAGTACTGTGTCCAGTTCTGTGCGCCTCAGTTTAAAAAGGATGTTGACAACCTCGAGCAGGTGCAGAGGAGGGCGACTAGGATGGTTGAAGGCCTGGAAGAGATGTCTTATGAAGAACGGCTTAGGGAACTGGGAATGTTTAGCCTATCAAAAAGAAGACTGAGAGGGGATATGATAGCTATGTTTAAGTATCTGAAAGGATGTCATATTGAAGAGGGAACAGGTTTGTTCTCCATGGCTTCAGAGACTAGGACTCGGGGCAATGGTTTCAAACTACAGGAAAAGAGATTCCATTTGAACATTCGGAAGAACTTCATGACAGTTAGAGCTGTTCGGCAGTGGAATATGCTGCCACGGAGGGTGGTAGAGTCCCCTTCTTTGACGGTATTTAAGCAGAGGCTGGATGGCCATCTGTCGGAAATATTGTGAAGGGGTTCCTGCTTGGCAGGGGGTTGGACTCGATGGCCCATGAGGTCTCTTCCAACTCTATAATTCTATGATTCTATGATTCTATGATTCTTTTCTTAAGACTAAACATGCCCAGTTCTTTCAGTATTTCCTAATTTTCCTAATGTAGAGCTTGGTTTCCAGTTGCCCTCCTCTGAACTTGTTTGTTTGCCAGCATCCTTCTTAAGATGTAGTGGCCAGAACTGGACACAGTATTCAAAATGAGGCCTAACCAGTGTCAAATAGCAAGGAACTATTACATCATTGCATTTGGAGGCCACACATCTGTTAATGAAACATAAAAATGCATTTGAGTTTTGCAGCCACATTACACTGTTGGCTTGCATTCAGCTTGTAGTCTACAACCATTCCAATAGTCTTCTTCAAATGTAGTATTATTGAACCAAGAATTCCCCCTATTGTAACTATATAGTGTTTTGTCTCCTCCCACGATGTGTAGTACTTTGCACTTATCTCTGTTAAATTTCATTCTGTCATTTTCAGCCTAATGCTTGAGACTATCAAGATTTGTAATTTTCCCCATTGCATATATTTTTGCAAGTAATTCCCCTAACACAGGTGCATTTTAATGGCAATTGTATGAATATGCAGAGTTTTGTTACATTTCTTCCAAATAGTCACATTTCCTTATCCATTTTTTGGTTAGAAGACTCCACTAGAAATTTTTAAGAAGTGTGATTTCAATTTATGTATTGTATTGACAGTGCAAATGTATATAAGTTCAAATTAAAATGTGAGCCAGATAATTTTCTTTCCCATCCAATCCTTAAAAACATGACAGCTGAGTCACAAGTCTCTGTTCCCAAGGATTCACAGAAGATGGAAGAATTAAACCTGCTCAAGGGTCAGACTATCAGTGGTGGCAAACCTTCGGCACTCCAGATGTTTTGGACCAAAACTCCCAGAATTCTGAGCCTAAATTGCCAATGACAAATAACTGTGGGAGTTGTGGACCAAAACATCTGGAGTGCCAAAGGTTCACCACCACTGGAGTAGATTATATGATTTGGATGAGAAGTGGTACTTCCTAAATTGCTCAAAAGCACCTAATTGTCATAGCACATGCTTTCACTCAGCTCTATATCTTGCCATGTCATCAAACTTTGTTTTGTGATTTAGTCACTGGAAAATAAAGATGCTTCCTTTTCAAGTCTAAGTGTGAGAAAAACATGCTGAGGGAAAAGGAACAAACTAATCAAAGGTAATAGGCACTTCCTCTACTGCCTAATTTTATCTCACAATTAAGTCTATTGTGTAGATATTCTTTGCTTAGGTGCATGATAGTCCCTACTGTTCTGAGAACATCCTTGCCCCATGCCAAGAAAAGACAGCCCAGGTGATTGCTTTCACCTTGCTTAGTAACACATTTTCCACATCTATACTATCTGCAGAAGCTATAAGCAAGGGGCCTTTGGCTTGCTGCCTTTCTCTGGGCACTCTCTGAACTGACTTCCCAGTGAAAATTCCTCTCTCAGCAAATTCTTTCAGAAACCATTCTGCCTGCTGCCGCCAACCACACTCAGATTTCCCAGGTTTCCTCTCAGAGGAGTAAAAAGAGCCACTAATATTCAAAAGCTGGTCAAGACTGGCCAGGCCTAATCCCCCACAATCCCATCCTTCTTCACTTCCCAAGGCCTGAAGCCAGACTGAAATGGATCCAGAAAAGGGAAAATGTCTGAAACCTGTGTTTCAGACATTTTTCTCTTTCCAAGCTGATGCCTGATTTTTCTCCAGGCCAATATAAGGTGTTTTCATTAGCCTCTTATGTCATCAGCACAGCAAACAATATACTCACCCTTCCCCGCCAGCCTTTCAGAGACTTTCAATGGCCTCTGTTCTGTGGAAACTCTATTTTGTTTCCCAGTGGTTGTAACTGTAATCCTGGGATGAACAAGACTCGGTTCTGGATAAAGAGGAGCCAGGAACATCTCTGAGAGCACTGAGCTAGTCACGTCACTGCATCTCGCTGTGAGCTGCTGCAGTAGTAGCACCTGTCCCAGTGTGTACCAGGGCACAAGAAGAAAGAGTACCACAGGGAATAGCCTATTTCTTGTTCTTATGGACACAGGAAAAAAATGGGAGCCCAAAGGACCTGTGTACATCTATGTATAAGAAGACTAGTAGCAGAATCATACTGTAAAATGCAGGCCAATGCTGAATACCATTGGAATGAAGTGCATGTCTCTTGTTACCTTGGTGGGAATCTGCACTAGCAAAAACATAAGCTAATCAAGACACAATGTAGAGAGCCTCAATAACTTAAATTCTACTATGCCACATGGTTAATGCCTCCTTGCAACAGAGTAGGATCCCAGCATGCTAAAGGAGGCAATAGAAAGACGACTGTTGAATTAGCAGGTCATGGCTTCTCTGCTCTAGGGATTCCTGGATGTGACTATCCAGATCCATTTCATTCTGGCTTCAGGCCTGGTTATGGGACAGAAACGCTCTGGCCACCTTGGTGGATGACCTTTGCTGGGAACTGGACAAGGGGAGTATGTCCATGTTTGTTCTACTGGACCTCTCCAGCAGTTTTGACCATGATAATTTTCTGGACTTGGAGACACTGTTTCACAGTGGCTGAGGCTCTTCCTGGATGAGAGGTGGTGCTGAGTAACTCCTGATCGACACTCTGGATGCTGGCCTGTTTTGTCTCCTATGTTATTTAATATCTACATGAGAGATTGTCCAGAGTTTTGGGGTTCACTGTCACTTGTATGTGAATGATACCCAACTCTATCTCTCGTTGCCATCTGACTCTGAGAAAGTTGTTTTAGATGTAGATCAACGTCTAATGTCAGTAATGAACTGGATGAATGGGAATAAACTGAAACTTAAGTCAGTCAGGACAGAAGTGCTCCTGGTCAGATGAAAGGGAGATCAGGGAACAGGAATGTAGGCTGTACTGGATGTGGTTACACTCCCCCTGAAAACCCAGGTCCACAGCCTGGGGGTTCGGCTTGGATTTATTTCTGATTCTGGATGCCCAGGTTTTGGCCAGGTGTGCATTTGCACAGCTAAAACGAGTGTGCCAGCTGTGCCCATTCCTGGAGAGGTCTGATTTGGTCACAGTGGTGCATGTCAGTTACATCCCGGCTGGATTATTGTAACACACTCTATGTGGGGCTGCCTATGGAAAGTATCAGGAAATTTCAGTGGGTCCAAAATGCAGCAGTCAGATTATTAACTGGAGCTGGACAACACCACTGTTGCAGTAGCTCCACTGGCTGTCAAGCCATCCCTGGAAAGAATTCAAAGTGATAGTTGTAACATGGGGCCTTTTCACACGACCCCTAAGATCCGCTGGCCACTTAAATTCGGACCAGAGATCTTGGGGGTTTGTCGCTGTTCCTGTGTTCCCACCCACTCCACACTCCTGGCTGTTGTCTGCGTGAGGGGAGGGAGAAAAAAAAGGAAGAAAAGAATGCCGGTCCCGGCAGCATTCCAGTCTCTTAAGTATCTCTTAAAGGGGCAGGGGGCAAAACAACAACAAACAGAAGCGAGGAGAGCCCGGCACTCACTATGTTACATCAGCATCAGGAATTTTTCACCCCCGGAGAGCAGGTACTTGAAAAGTGCACTTGGACGCGCTTAGGTGGGCGTCGTCGCACTTAATTTTTTGTAAACTCCGGAGCTGGTAGGGAAACAATTTTAAGCTCTGGATCTGGGAGCCATTTGCCACAGATTTTAGGGGTCGTGTGAAAAGGTTCCTAGAAAGCCCTGAATTGCTTGGGCCCAAGCTCTCTCAAGGACCACCTCTCCCTGCTCAAATATTAAGATCCTCAACATAAACCATATCCCACAATCACGAAAACAATAGTTACCATTTTAGAGATGGAAAATTGTGACAAAATAATACCGTTTTCCTTGAATCTGTAAACTGAGTTGAGAGATCTCATAGTCGGGTTTCATGGATCCAAGTCCAGCTGTCTTTCCCATAGACTCTCACTATTCACTTATGTTCATTCTCTCTCTCTCTCTCTCTCTCTCTCTCTCTCTCTCTCTCTCTCTCTCTCTCTCCCCTGTCTCCTATTCTTGAAGCTTCTGTATTGTATGCAACAATGGTTTATTCATACTCTACATGTAGTGAAGTTGGCCTAACTCACATAAGGTCTCTTTCCAGTAAAGTTATGTTATTCTTCACTTTGAGTTAAATCAGAGGAAGTGGGGATTTGAAGGCTCCAGACTAAACAGGGAGGGAGCACCTGGTGTGTTTCCCCCCACCTCCTTATACAACTTTCCAAGGTTCCCTGAGGCATCCAGTTACAATACATGTTTTCTCCATTATACATCTTGTTTGAGCAGCATTCTCACCTCCAAGAAGCAGCTCCAAAAGCATCAATAGGAAGAAGGAGAGCTCAGCTTCACATAATGTTTGGCTGGGAAAGGCAGCCTGGCCTTGATTGTAAATGCTATACTGTAGGCAGCTGAGGCCCTTCTTACACAGAGACGCTATTTGAAACACACGGATCACATCAGGAACTGTTTGTGAATATGGAAAAACAAGGGGGAGGTCTGCCATGCATTTCTACTCTTGTGACTACATCTGCAGCGTACAGAGCAGGCAGGGGGCCTGGAAGCAAAATGTGGTCAGATCAATGTCCCGCTGCTGTTGTCAGCGTAAAGATCACACATGGGGGTTCCAAGAACATTCTCGGAGTAGCAATGTGCGCATACTGAGAGCCACCGCCGCTCCCCCTTTGCCATAGGGCACACAGCATAATCAGACACCTGAATGGAGAGACAGGGAGATTCAGGTACACAAAGTGATTTGGTCATATGACAAACCCAAGGTTAAAGAGAGCAAAGCCTGGGGAAGTGACTCTGCTGAACTATAGGTCCCATAAGGTAAAGATAAATGCATGCATGCTAGTCGTGAACTCTAGGGGTGGCACTCATCTCCGTTTCTAAGTCAAAGAGATAGTATTGTGCAAGTCTGTGGCCATGTGGCTGGCATTTCTGTGCAAAGAACACTGTTTACCTTTTTACAGCAATACCTATTTATCTACTTGCATTTAAATGCTTTCGAACTGCTAGGTTGGCAGGAGCTGGGGTTAACAGCTGGAGCTCACTCCACTGTGTGGCACCCGGGATTCGAACCACTGAGCTGCCAATTTTGCAGCCAACAGTTTCAGTGCTCTATCCTGCTAATCCACCATACCCCCTAACCAATTGGCCATGCATTTCTACTCTAATGCTCACCAGGCATTATAGGAGTTGCAGTCCAAACAAACGTAGCCTTGCTAAAATATGGAAGAATATCGGTACCATAATTTGTTTTACTTGACCATGTTGGCTAGCATCCTCAAACAGGATTATAGGGTTTCTCACTCAAGAGCACTGACAAGAGATACTGATATGATGGTACCTCACATAATGTTCTTGTCTGAATAGCCCTCTCAGGTTGTGAAGATTAAAACTATTGATAACTAGAGATGGGGACAAAATGATTTTTTTTGTTTCATTTTTTTTTGTTTCATTTCAGAATTAAACAAAAAATGAACTGATTTTCAAAGAAAAACAGAACGAAATGAACTGGAAATTTCTGGTTTGTTTGATGTCATTTTTCATTCCCACCCAACGCACTCAATTTGGGAGGTGGGGTGGAAGTGTGGCATTTTTAAACTGACTTTTTTGAGCCATCCAAGCAAGTGGCGGTTGCGGCCATCGCCGCTTGCTTCGGTGGCTCAAAGATAGTTTAAAAACCCTGCGCTTTCCCCTGCACCGTGCCCGATTTAAGCATAGGTCCCAATGTTGGGGAAATGAAAGACTGTGTCTTTACCACACAACCTATGGTAAGACAACGTTTAAAGCCACTGTATAAATAAACAAGGCAAATTGTCAAGAGCAACAAAACAGTTTGGACTTGCCGCACCACCTTCTTCTAAACCATGAGAGAGCTGCATCCACTCACAAAAAAGAGGGAGTCACCATTCATGCATACCTCTTAGAGAGGCAGGTGCTACATGTTCCTCACAAATATTTACTTGAATCTTCTGATAGCATACAAATGTATATCCATGATTTCTAACTGCTGTATCAAGACTCACGGGGTTGCAAAAACACAAAGAATGCCGCTCAGAGCTTTTCCCCAGGAAATACATTCCACAATCAGCATAATGTTCCAAAGTTAGTGCTACCCAAGGAAGAGGCTAGAAAAATACAACCTCAACCACAGAATTGCCAGATTATGTGATCTATGAGGATAAATGGCACAAGTAGAGCTGCCAAGCTTTGAGTAGGTATGAAAAGTAGAAACTGGAGCCTCAGCAGTTAATAGATGTAATAGGAAAGATACCAAGAGGAAATTCAGGAAAATGCCAGTGTTCACCACTAGAGATGGGCACGAAACGAACAATTTTTCATTTCCGTTTTTGTTTTTTCATTTTGTTATGCAATGAAACGACAAACGAATTTTGTCTCTAAAATGAAACGAAACGAACAGAAACACAGGAAATTTTGTTGTGCGTTTCGTTTTCGTTATGGCAATACAAGTGAACTGCTTTAAATGCTAAAAAAAATCATAAAAAATGAAATAAATGGTAACAAAATGGTAATGAAACGAACAAAAACAATTTTTTACAAAAATTCATGAAAAATGGAAACGAACCGAAACGGACCCTCTAAATGACAAACGACAAACGAAACACCATTTTTTTATTCGTGCCCATCTCTATTCACCACCTGTGCTTATGCACCATTCACAACATTCATTTCTGTCAGATAGATAACACAGAAGATTATATCTCACCAACCATAATTATGCAATAGCCAGTGCCACAAAATAATATGTATAGTATCTATAATAATAATGTTCCTGGCAGGCTGAACTGCGTAAGGAATACTTGCAAAAATTGTGTATCTTTAACATGGCACCTGAAAATACAAATTATCAGAACAGGGAGATGGCTCTTTAACCTGTCAGGCAGAACACCCAGCAACAGTACTTCTGACTTGTCTGGATTGAGCTTCAGTTTATAATGGACTTCATCCAGTCCATTTTTGAGTCCAAGCATGACTTCAGAACAGTGACCGCTACATCAGGATTGGTGGAGATTGAGAGGTAGAGCTGTGTATTGTCAGCATATTGTGACTCTTCAGCCCAAACCTCCTAACAACCTCTCCCAGCAGTTTCATGTATATATTACATAGCATGGGGGACAGTATAGAGCCCTGAGGAACCCCATGATGTAACCGCCATGAGCCAGAGCACCTGTCTCCCATAATTATTATGTGCATTATGTGTCCAAGACACTGCAGTTTTCTTTTCCTTATGGTATTCAGAATTTTTAGCTTTTTATTCATGTGCTGTAATACAGCCACATTAGTGACTCTGGCTGTCCAAGGTAGCTGTAAATGGGCCATCCGTTTTTTAAAATTTAGGATATATTAATTCTATCTTGGGACTTCTTGTGGCCTCTTCTGACTGCTCTGCAGTTCTACAAAAGCTTACTGGAAGTGCTGAGAAAGCCCAGCCATCAGAGTCACAGCTTCATCCGAGCTCTGGGAAAGACCGGTCTGCTGGGATGAATGAGTTAAACCCGCTCCACTTGTGAAATGACTGAATGGAACTTTGTTTTCCTTGCAAGGGCTTTTTGCTGAGAAGGGAATGCCATTGAAGTGGAGGAGGGAGGGAGGGGGAGACAGAGGCAGCAACCCCCTTAGGGGAAGGGCATTAATCCATCCAGTGTAGCATTGTGCACAACAGGAAGGCCATTGAGATATGAGGAATGCATGCACAGTGGAGGTTTGCAGGCGTTCCACATACACTTAGAGAGAAACACACACACACACACACACACACACACACACACACACATGGCTGAAGAGAGGTATGCTCCTTCTCTGAGCTGGGTCTAGACAAAACATCCGTGCAGTCCCCTGTGTAATCCTACAGCTCAGTTCTCCAATGTGCTGCCTGGTTTTGTTTTGTTTTCTGTTTTTAAAAGAGATTTTATTAAACAAAATCATACAAAAACAAAAACCTCAGTACATGGGGGCTGCCTGTCTTGCTGGAATCCATACCCGCCTTGTAAAAATTAAAGCATGGACCTCACCGCTGCTCCATTAATGGCCTAGAGAACTCACAGTTGCTTATTGTTACCTGGTTTGTGTGGCTTTTAACATCTTGTTAAGAACGCATTTGCATTATTTCATTCTTTCTCTTAGAACAATTTCACATTTTGTCTCTTCGGTTCAATAATTTATTAGTTACCGGCACTTATCTTTCAGGCTCAGGGAAGCTCATAAGATTAAAAAAAATAAAAATAAACAAATAACAGCCAGCGGGTACCAAGCTGCTCCAAATAACACCAATTCCCTTTCCCCCCCCCCCAAAGTCTGCTTCAGTTTTGTTTGTTGTATTTTTAAATGCAGACTGGCCTTTCATCTTGTTTTAAATTCAGACTTTTTAAAAAAAACTGCCATATTTTGGGGGTGGTTGGGTATTGAAGACACCTGTTATCTTGCTTGTTGCTTTAGTTTGCTGCAGTCAGAGCTATCTAAAAACATCAAGCCTTTTTCCTCCGGGACTCTCACCTTGCTGTCAAAGGCATCGCTCCCCTCCTTGACCACCCCCAAAACTGGCTTTGTATGGTACTTCTTTGGCAGCTGAAGCCTGGGCTCTTCAGGGGACCTGCTGACTGATGGGGAACTGAACCCAGCATTTCCATTTCTTTGCCTTACCCCTTTTGCCCTGGACCATCCTTCATAAAAAGCAAATTACCCCAAGGGTGTAACTGATCCTTAAGTGGCACATGGTCTCTTTGAGAAGATATTGGCTTCCTTTGGGCTGTCAGAGCTGTAGGTCCCTTAGGAATGGAACAGAAAGCTAAGAGACAGAGACAGAAAATTATGAGTTGTACATCCTGCTGCTTTTTAAATGGTATGCTTATTTTTAACACTTACACAATTGCTGGTTTGAAGCCACAATTCACATATAGATATCCTTCAGTGGAGTCTCACTCTGTCATTATGTAGGAAGTCTATTCCTGACCTTTTTTTCCTTTGCCAGCTGAGTAGGACTCTTACTTCCATTTGTTTGTTTACACTGTAGTGCTTTCAGTGTGACACTTCCTTCAGAATCCTTGCTTATCTAATTCTCCTCACAATCTTGGGAGAAGAATCATATTCATTCCCCCTTTCACAGCATAGTCAATGATTTGGGCCAGGCTTCTGCAATGCAGTGCCCTCTAGAAATGTTAGACTACAGTTCCCATCATCTTGCCATTCTGGCAAAGGATTAGAGGAGCTGTAGTTCAAAGCTTCTGGAAGACATCAAGGCCGTTACTTTGCATCCCTTTCATCACGGTTTGCGGTCCCGCTTGGTACCAGTACGAAGTAATCTTACTGGACATCCATTGCGTGACAACGGGAGTTCGTCCCGATCACGCCCCCTGAACTGTGATTTAAGCAGGATGAGCGATTCCCCTCCCTGGCCTCAGGAATCTGCTTGTCTCACTTCTCGTTCTGAGACAAGAGCCTGTGAAGTAAGCCTTGTCGCGGAACAAGTGTTGATTGTAGCTCGTTGCCATCTAGTGCGAAGTGACATTCGCCAGTAAATTTCCTATGGAGTTAGCAACGCATTGAAGGCAAGGCTTCTGAGAATCGAAACATCGAAAAATGGAAGGTCGGACCGGGAAAAAAAAGAGAACGAAGGCATAGAATTTCACATCTCATCACAGAACGAGGACATGCGGTAACAGTCATCCCAGTATCATCAATCACACCCGTGGGTACATGGGAACAGGGACAGAAGCAGGAGAAGACCATGTGACCGCGACCAACGTCAACACGCAACTTCCTCCCAGAACGAGAATGGACGCGAGGGATGGATGCAAAAAGATAGGTACGCCGAACAGGCCAAAGTGAGATTTGAGCTCCCAGATCCAGAACACATAGGCCATTGGGCTGTTACCAGTTTTTAAAGATTATTTTTGAGTCCGTGCTTGGCTCGGAACTAGTGTCCAATAATTACATTGAAATAAAATAAGGAAGCGCAAACACTGAACTGTTTAAGTCTGGTTTATTGAAGCCAAGGCAAATAACAGTCAGTGGTCTCACCCTGGATGGTGTGAGTGAGCCCTGAACATAAGTTCAACATACGTTTTTATACATACAAACCAGTTCAAGTTTCCCTTGATCTGCATTGGTGGGTGAGTGTTCACAATTGTCCTGATGATCCAATTTCCTGTGCCATCGAGCTCTTGAAGGTCCAAATCCTTCAGTCAATGTTCCATAGATTGGTGTCCTATTGTTCAACTGGGCCCAGTCTGGCTGAGACAGGGAATATGGAACTCCAGACAATGAGACAATCTCCTACCCCTCGAGCACAGTTTATCTTGGGAATAATCCCCCTCATCCAAGTGTTCTGCCACTTCCTGGAGTCATATATTTACAGTTAATTTACATTCTTAATGTATTCAAGTTCCTATAATTTTTCTATCTAGAAAAATGTTTTAGAGCCTGATTTTTCATGGTATCAGGGCCATCTTTGCTGCAAACGGATTTGAGATGCAGAAAGAAACAAAAATAACTCCATCAAAAAACAAAATGTGTAGCCTATGTAACAGTAGGAAGAGCTGTTAACAGCTAAAGCATCCTACACATTTAAATTGCCAGATGTTCCTAATTTGAATTACTCCCTATTGTAGGAATATTACAGCTCTGCAAAACATTAAGTACAGGAAAAAATATTAGCAGCATAGACTATTCAGAACCCCCTGGAAGTGACATGCTTGCTTATGAAATGCACTGAGAAAGAAGCAGTCACATGCCAAAAGACACTTTTATGCCCCTGCCATTTGTTTCTATTCTCGATCTCACCCTGCTGATTAAAGGAGACCCTGTTTGTATAAAAAGTGATTCTTTTCCACCAACTCAGTCATACTAGTCTATAATCACATTGTATTTACCTGAACTTGTTGATGAAACTGCTAATTAGGATATTTTTATCATAACAAAGAGATACGCTTCATATTGCAAAATCTTGTGGGTAACTAGAAAAGATCATTTATGTGGTTGTACTGTAATAGTAACTGGGCAAAAGAGTTCAGATCCTGCTCCTGTTCTGAAAGTCTTCGTTAAAAGCCAGTCACCATTAAAATGAGGGATTTTTAAAAAAATTAAGAATACATATTGAAGTCATGAAAACTAGCTAAGCAAGACAAAAAGCTTCCTCCATTTTCCAGGGCTGGCAGGGTTTGTGTCTATAAGCAACCTAGCCATTTAAAAAAATTACTACTATTGATTTAAACTCCACATGATATTACACTACCAGAGCCTAGATTTTTCCACAGGCTCTTTCCAAAAACATTCCCATAAAACTTGTACAGGAAGTGGGGAAAAAGTAGCACAGAGAAATATGCTGCTCAAGCAGAGACATGTTTTTTGCAAATCCTAAAAAGAGGAGGGGGTGATCTCATCAGTTTTCCATTTTTAACATAAACTGCCACATTGTGTGCTATCCCAACACGTCACTGTTATACATTGTGTTTAAAATGTTTTAAACAAGAACTATTTCATTTTGGTACCACCACTGATCAGTGAATCAGTACTATTTTGATTTGGCATCAGAATACTAAAAGAATCATTTCCTCTTATATATGAGATCCCAAGATTTGTGAGCCCAGGGGTGTTGGGCTACACTTCCCAGAAGCCCTGGGAACTGGCTGTACTACTAAGGTCTTCTAGGAGCTGTAGTCCAACAAAATCTGCGGCCCAAAGTAGAACCCATTTTCCATGGTCCATTGAGGTCTGCAGTACAGTAGAGCCTGCAGTGTGTTCTACCACCAACAGAATGGGAGCTGATAGGAACAAGGGACACAGATTTATCCTTGGCAGTATTACTGCCAGTGAAGACTTTTCTGTTCAGATGACTGGATTTTTGACTAAGACGGTTACTTCACGTCCTTCCTTGTTCTGAGTTGATGTTCGTTTCATGATCATGTCACTCGCAGTCATGTGGTCTTGTCCCGGTACTGTTCCTGTTCCAGTGTACCCATGGGCGTGATTGATGGTTCCGTGATGACTGTTACCACACATCCTTGTTTCGTGACAACATCTGAACTTCTCAGCCTTCGTTCTCGTTTTTTTCTTTGGTCAGACCTTCTGTTTTTCGATCTTTCGAATCTCCTCAACTTTGCCTTCAATGCATTATGGAGCTAAGTTTGAGGTATTTGTCTTTTAATCTCTCTGCACTGCATTGCTGACTCCATAGGGAATGTACTGGCAAATGGCACTTCGCACTCCTGCCACTAGATGGAGAATGGCACATTGCGTGACGAGCCTTACCTCATGGGCACTCGTCTCGGAATGAGAACCGAGACAAGCAGATTCCCGAGGCCAGGGAGGGGAATCACTCATCCCGCTTAAATCCCAGTTCAGGGGGCGTGGTCGGGATGAACTCCCATGGTCACACAATGGACGTGGAGTAACATTTCTTCGTACTGGTCCCAAGCGGGACGGCGAACTGTGATGAAAGGGATGTGAAGTAACAGCCTAAGAGGGTTTATGGTGCTTGACATCAGGCTTGGTTTTTTGTCAGTGTGGTGGCAGTTCTATTTTGTAGGTTTGGCATGAGAATCAAAAGCACTTAACTTTGTGGGGTTTTTTAGAACTCTCTGAGACAACTGCTTGATTGAGTCTGACTAAATTGTTGTGGGACCATGCAGGTTCCCTAATCAATTACTCATTTAACTGTCCTGGATGCACCCACTCTAGGATGGTGTGGTTCAGTGGCTAGAACAGGATTCTCTGTATACAGCAGTCCATTACAGTTGGAGGAAACATCAAAGACAACATGATGGTTTTTCAGTTATGGTGTTTGATTTCTCAATAAACTTTTCTGAGAAACATATTGTCGGTGTCCAAAGAACATCACTAGCCTGGAGCCGAGAACAAACCAGCTGAGCATTTTGCTCCTGTTTGATTTCCTGTTAGCATCATCCTGAAGGAGGATGCATTTAAGGGAAGAGTCTTACCCTACCCTCCCCAAATGACTTCAAAGTTTCGGGAATTTTTTACATCTCTCTTTCCAAGTAATTCTGCTAGTTTTAACAACAAAAGCAAAAACAAAAACAAAGGCCAGAAGTATCAGAGACACTTAGCTAGGAACAGATCGCGGGTCCACTGAATTCATCAGGGTCCTCTATTCATTATCTTACATAATACTAGCTAGCTCATTCTCAAAATATGGCTTAAAATAGCTAGCCTCAACCACGTGTTAAAGGAAAGCAACAACTGCCCTAGGGGTATTTATTTATTTACTGTATTTATTTTTGAGTATTTTTACCCCATCTTTCTACTTGGAGAAGGACCCAAGGCGGCTTACAGTAAGGAGAGACAACATACAGTCCATTAGCCCACACATTTGCAGAATACAATTTGGGATACAGGGGAGAATCTCTCAATAATGATTAATTTTGCCCCATGGCCAAGGGACACTAGCTCCGTACTACTGACAGAAAAAAAAGGAGCCAGGAGGGAAGGCTGAATGGGATGGCATACTGTATTTTGGATGACGGCACTGCTGACTGACTGGAACACTGAAGAGAAGCATTTCATTTTATGACACTTGTTTCAATTAGGTGTAGGGATCACTGTTGATCCCTCACAGGCATTAAGCATTAAATGGTTTGATTCTGATACATCCACACTCCATCCTGAACTCTGGTGTTGGGTAAGCTATGAATCTGCCAGTCTAAGCCCCTGCATATGAGCTATTAGCCCCATGTAATGCAAAGAGCCTCAGTTTGCATGCACGTGATTGCACTGCAACTCCGAGAAATCCCTCACACAAATGTTTTTTACAGGACACACATTATAATTTACAAGAGGGAAAACTGAACTCATCTTGGGCCTGTTGCTTACTATATGCACACGAGACACGTTTTTGACGCGGTTAGCGGAGCACAGTGGAAACGCTGATTCAGCAGACCACAGGAGAAATGCTAATTCCTCAGTCCAGAGAGGGTTGCTGTTAAAAACATTACCACTTGAGGGTCAAGGACCAGCCAAGGAAGCTCCCAGAAGCCCCTTCTTCTGCTTCAGCTCCTCCGTTTCCTTCAGAATATAATAATAGCCATACCTGTTATCACTCCTTGCCTCACTGTACCTGGGATTCTCCTTGCTCTGTCACTGTAATAATAGATGGCTGTGAAACCTGTGGTTTTTTTTTGTCAGCTATGGCAGCAGCAGAAAAATAGTCGAAGGTCAAGAAGCAGGGTGGATGTAGATCTATAATACCCATAGGGCACCCGTTCACCAGTGTATTAAAAAATGCCTGTAGCCCTAAATAGCTTTGTTACTACGTCAGAGAAAAGGCAGTTTGGTGACTGGAAATATCAGAACAGGCAGGTGGCAGCAGCCCTGGAATCCTATTTCTTATCCCTCTCAGTCTCTTAAATGCCTGAATCTGAGTGTAAGGACCCAAGAGGCATCCTTGATTTCCATCCCCTGTGCACTTCAGCAGCATCTCCAGAGTTACAAGATGGCTACTTAATGAAGAGACACACATGAAAATCCCATAAAGAATCTTGAGCCCAGATTCTCTCCTGAGATATGAGGTGGTATTGTGGTTTGTGCTTTTCCATCCAGGTCAGCAGAGCCTGAGAAGACGTTGCCAAGAACAATACATGGGATCTTGGGAGGTCCGCCATCCCCACACGGCCAGAGCACCTGAACTTCCTGGAAAGCAAAAGCTGATCCAGGCTTCCTGCTTCACAATCCCTAGGACCTCTACGGCTCTTTGAGGTTTGCCTGACTTTTGAGGCATGTATCTGAATGTGTGGGGGGAATGCTTGGACAGCAGACAAGTTCATGTGTGCTGTACTCTGTTGGCAATTTTTATTTATTTATTTATTTATTTATTTATGCATTTATATCCCGCTTATCTTCAAACGAACTCTGTTGCAGTGAGTTGTAGCTCTGCCCTCGACAACCCATATCAATCACGGATATTCAGTGTCACCATCCTGTCCTCTCATCCTATATTAGCACCACATCAACAAGCAGGCTTTTCCAAATGTTACTGCCCTCTGTCTAATCCTGAGGTTGAGTGTTAATTAATTACATAAATAAAATAAGTGGAGAAGCCCCTCTCAAAGAGATGTTTCAAACGACTAGGAGATAGCACAACTTGCAAAGTTGCTTTTTTAAGAATAAAGAGCTGTAATTATAATTCCATGTCCCCCAGAGGTAGACATTACTATTATGAATATAATTGTTAAGCTATTTTGTGTTTCTCACAAGTGATTCTTTTGAATTTGCCACGTTTCAGGTCTATAATATAAAAGGAACTCCCCTTCCAGCTATCTAGTTCTTACATCAGTATTTACAGAATGTCAGGGAGTAGCATGAGGGCAACGATAGGCCAGCAGTCAAACCATATGATATCTCCTCTACCATCTAATGAGCAGCGCCCTCATAATCAAACAGTAACTAAAAACTAGCTAATGCCACTAAGGCAGTTACTTCACGTCCATTTTGTCTCTGTTAGTGTTGCGCTTAGGAGCAGTACAAAAAAAGTTACTTCACATCCGTCGCACAACTACTGAAATTTGTCTCGACCACACCCCCGGAACGGGTGCTAAGTGCGACAACACTGTACCTGGTAGGTTTTCCCTTGTCACTCTTTGTTCCCACTTTCTGTTCCGAGACAAGACACCATGTAGTAACGACTGTCATGCAACAAAACATTCATTTCTCTCAGAAAACTGTGTCCGTTTTTTTTTATTTTGAATTTTCAGAAGCGAAATATCTAAAAAGAATTTTTAAGCTCCCCAAAAAAGGGAAAAGGAAGCTAGACAAATTCAGTGTTTGTCACAGTACAAGACTGTGAGGTAACACAAGACAAATTACCATGACCATGGGAGCACTGAAACAGGGACAAAACCATGTGATCGTGACCAAGGCTGTTACGGTACAAAACTAGTCGCCAAACAAAGAAGGATGTGAAGTAACTGCCTTAAAGAGTAACATTGGGCGTTTATACACGACCCCTAAGCTCCACAGCAAATGGCTGCAAGCTCCGGAGCTTAAAAATGTTTCCCCACTAGCTCCGGAGCTAACAAAAAATTAAGTGTGACCCCGCCCACCTAAGCGCGACCCAGGGCACCTTTCAAGTACCTGCTCTGGGAGAGTGAAAAATTTTGATGCAGAGAGTGCTGGGCTCTCCTCGCTTCTTTTTGTTGGGTTTTTTTTTTTGCCTCCCGCCCCTTTAAGAGGAACCAGGAAGTGACCGGGGCTCGGAGCGGGGCTCGGAGCAACTTCCACCGGCACCGGAAGTAAGGCTTTATTCTTTTGTCGCTTTTTAAGGTTTTTTTTTCCTCCCTCCCCTCACGCAGCCAGCAGCCAGGACGTGCGGAGGGGGTGGGAACGCAGGGAGAGCAACAAACCCTCAAGATATCTGGTCCGAATTTAAGGGACCAGCGGATCTTAGTTGTCGTGTAAAAAGGCTCATTATCCCTGCGGGAAGGGATCCTATTGATAATCAAGTTCATCCTCTGTCAGGGAGGCACATTGGGCAATCCAACTCCCAACCTCTGGCTCAGCAGCCAGAGATCTAAGCCACTGAGCTAACCAGCAATTCAAATATTAAACAATTATTTATAGTTAAGTCATGTCTAAGCTCCAAGTCCAATCCCATTCTTGAGTAGCTCAGTTGATCAGGGGCTGTCGCACAGCTTTACCAGACGCATATTTCACTAAAAAAAAAAAAAACCACATACACAGGGGGGGAAAAACAATTGCTTCACTGAAGAAGCAATGGCCCTGCCAGAATCCACCAGAACAGAAAGACATCAACCTTGCCCTCCTTCCAAGCATCTGGCAGAGCCGTTTGCTTGGCTCCCAAGAAGAACTGCTGCGGGGTCTCTGATATTAATCAAACATCTGGTTTCCAAACATGAAATCAGAGGCAATGCCTACTCTGGAGCTTAGTAGAAGAAGGACAGGGTGTGAGGAAGAGGCCCCTTGCTATTCCTGTTGTTTAATTGTTTTTTTCTGAAATGCTAGCTGCATTGAACTAGAAACAGCTCACTTTTTTAAAAAAAAGAGGGGGTACATATCAACATGAGCTAATAAGACAGGCTGGGCAGTCTTGGGCTCTGGCCTCAAACACCAGTGAGGAAACCCTTGACTCAAGGCATCTATGCCCTCAATAATACTGCTTTGAGATTTGCATTTTTACCCTGAGGAATCACTTTTAATTCCAATTCTTTGAAGTCAGGCAGAAAGATTTACTGTGGGATGTTATGAGTCTCAAATGAAATTCATTTGATCCATTCTTCTGCACAAACACATTTCTTACAGACCAAAGCTTGGAAGTGTTAAAAGTAGCACCATTGCTACCTCTTTTTCAGTAACAAAGTCATTACTTTTAATTGTTCTAAAAAAACATTAGGTTTTTAGTGCTAGAATTTTTGCAAAACGAGTAAGGCTTACTCAGACATTTTATAAAGGTTTTGGGGACTTTCTTGGTGATCTGGGGAGTTGAAATTCATTTTTAATGTACAGTACTCCCTATGAGTAACAAATAATGAATTAATCTTGAAAATGCAATGGCTAATGAGTAATGCTTTTTGGAGTAGGGTGGTGGCAATGATTCCAAGCCCATTTACATCATCCAGAATGCTATTGGTTATTTCTTGTCTTTAGTGCATTGGCATAAATCACCTTGGCAAACTGTTGATGAGTCACCACTTGTATTCTTCTTTTTCTGCAATGAGGAGGGCTTCTGCTGCAGTTTAACCTAAGAATGTGGAAACAGTGAGCTCTTTGATCCAGGAACTGATTTCCATGGATATAAAAAAGCCACTTGATTTTTAAGGATTCCTCTGACACCAAAGCTCACTCTACCATTTAGGTTTTCCCATTGCATGGAGAAGTTTCAGAGATGTGGTGGGCATGTTTATCTATTTAAAATATTGTTTACTCCACCATTCTCCTTTTAAAAGACCCAGCGTGTCTTACATCATTAAAAAGACAATCTAAAAGCTAAAAACCACAAATATACAAATAGCTTCAAATTTATTTATTTATTTATTTATTTATTTATTTATTTTATATACCGCAACCATGGGCGGTTTACAAACATATACAGAATACAAAAACAGATTAAACAACTTAAAATAGTAAATAAAAGCTAATCAATCAGACCAAATAATCAAATCATAATAATAATAAAACAAATAAGCAAGTAAGCACAAATACAATAAATCAAAATGATTTGACAATTCAAAATAAGAACAAATGGAAAAAATAGCCAATAGAAGTAGAAAGAATTAAACAAATTCTTCTAAGAATTAAACAAATATTATATACCTTAAATGTTGAGTCTATTTTCTATCTTAACTACCTCTTCCAATTTGCTGTCCTCTGCAGACTTAACCAGCACCCACCCTCTCTACTCCTTCTTCCATGTCATTTCTAAAGACACAGAAGAACACCAGACCTGGGACAAAAATCTTGAGATACCTTCACTTGTCACTTCTCTGTAGAATGCCACGACACTATTGGGAGGCATTAGACATGGGCACGAAATGAAAGTATAGCATTTTGTTTCATTTCGTTTCATTACTAATGAATTTTTAAAAGATTTTTAGAATGAAACAAAACAAAATGAAATAATTCGTTATGTTATGTGATGGTTCTCCTGGGTCCAAGAGGCACCAAATTTTGGGGGTAGCTTCTTTGGATTCTTCCTTTTAAGCCCTCCAAATTTGGAGATGTTTGGGGTTCAGGGGGCTGAGTTATTAAACTCCAAAGTGGGTCCCACAGGAGAAAATCATTTGTAATTATTAAGGGATGGGCTCAAGTACAAATGTACTCAAATATAGGGATTGCAGGCATCTATCAGCATGAAAATCACAGGACAGCTTCTTTGGATTCTTTCCTTTAAGCTCCCCAAATTTGGAGTTCAGGGGCAGAGTTATTAAGCTCCAAAGTAGGTCACCCAGGTGAAAATCATTTGTAATTATTAAGGGAAATGCTCCCCTTAATAATTATCCTGGGGGGACCACCTTTGGAGTTTAGTAACTCTGCCCCTGAACCCCAAATTTGGTTCCTCTAGGATGAATTGTTTCATTTATAGAGGAAAAATGATATTTCATTTCATTTTTTAACGAAACGCATCCTACCATTTTGTTTTGTGATGAAATGACAAA
>JAHTLZ010000379.1:15079088-15135084 GCA_023846285.1 Phrynocephalus versicolor | reverse complement strand
GCAGAGAGGGAAGAAGGCATGAAACCAGGAGTTTTGCCACTTAGCGCATGAAGGGCAAAGTTGCAGAGATTCAAAATATCGAAAAAAACGGAAGCCCAGGCCAAAAAAAGGGTAAACAAAGCCAGGAAAATTCAGTAATTGTCATGAAACAAGGACATGAAGTAACAGTTGTCATGATACCATCAATCACACCCATGGGTAAACAGAAACAGGGACAGAACCAGGACAAAGACCAAGTGACCGTGAAAACGTTATCACAAAATGAACATAATCTCCGAACGAGGAAGGACGTGAAGTAACCGTCTATCTCACGTGACCTATTGCTGTTGATGACAGGATTCATACAGACACTTTTAAAGGCAGCATCATGTCTTGATATTCTTTGTAGAGACACAGAGATAGCATTTTGCTTCCCTTACATTTCATGACAAGCACCATCCACTAGACAACTCACAAGGACTTGTTCCCAGATATCCAGCTTTGCCTTTGAAACTTTAAGTGCTGGCATGCTACAGAGCTGCCACCAGGAACTGTAAGAACATAAGAACATAAGAACAGCCTTGCTGGAACAGGTCACAGCCCACCCTGTCCAGCATTCTGTCTCACACAGTGGCTCACCATTTGCTTCAGAGTATTCCCAAGCAGATGTCTTCACCTGCTTACAATTCCCTGCAAATGGCATTGAGAGATATCCTGCCTATCTCTCCAACCCGGAGGTTGTTGTTAGGCATCCATAATGATAGCCATTGATACCCTTGTTCTCCATGAACTTGTCCAATCCTATCTTAAAGTTGTCAAGGCTAAAAGCTGTCACCACTTCTTCTGGCAGGGACTACACAGAAGAAACTCATGTCAGTTTATGGCATCAAGTCTAAATTCACCTAACGGTCCACCTGTATAGACCCTACAGTTGAGTATCTCATCAGCCAAAGACAGGAGGAGACAAAAGGTGAGAAAACATGCTCCCAGTACTGGAAAGGGACCATTTTCCCCTCCTTTTGATGCGGGGGGGGGGGGGGATAGGAGAATTTACCTTCCTCCCATGACAACTTTAACCCAAACCATCTCCCTTCCTCCCCCACCCACAGTGCACTCACAGGAGACTGGCCATTATCAGGCGTCGTTAAAGAGCAATTAGATGGAAATTAAGCTGAGAACAAGTATTGATTAGCTCATTAAAGGCGGAGGAGCCGACTCTGTCGATAGGAATTACCAGAGCTAACCCCATTATCTGCAAGGTTAAAGTCTGCGGTTGGGGGCTCCTCATTAAATATCCCAGAGATTAATCGATCCCTGCCCCTCCCCTTCCTGGCCCATGGGGTCTTTCAGTAATTGAGCTAAAATGTTGGAATGGCAGGGTTTTCTTGGTTCTGTGTGCTTTTCCCTCTACCCAATCAGCTGCCACCAGATTTTTGGTTGAACCAACACAAAACTCAGAAAGACACCACTAGGAGTGCTGGAGAAACCACAGCCTCTTCCATGGGGGAAATAAAGCATTCCCCCCAAAGTGGTTCCTTCACCAGCTCAAATTTTGACCAAGTCCTGGTTTGCTCTGGAGTGAGTCCATTGAAGAATGGGGGTCCTAGTTTTCCAGCCCTAGATACAAACTGTGGTTACCAAAGGCTGAATGTGATTTTTAGTCAAACTAACCCATCTCCCACCCCACATACCTTTTATGACAACAAATAAAATTCTGACCTAATTTTATATGGATTTAGACAGTCCAAGATCAACTTTTAATAGGAATTTAGTCCGCCCAACTGCAACTGTATCTCAAATCTGACTCTGTTTTATAAATATTATGTGGATTTATGTGTCTATAATAATTGTGTTGTGGAAAATGGTCCCTGGCTGCTGAATGGACAGTCTCAAAAGCTTCAACCAGTTTCCACTTGCTTATGTCCCTAAGAGTATAAAGATATACATTGTGAAACTGGCTTTTTGTTTTTTTACTGAATGTTGTGATTTTAAATTTGATTAGTCTTTGGTCTTTGACTATAAATATTTAATAAATAAATGTTTTGATTAACTGTTAATTCTTAATAAATAAATGTTTTGATTAATTGATTAATTTTTTTTCCTTTTCCAATTTTGTTTAACGATATTTGTTAGTTGCCATGAGCACTATTCTCAAAGCAGGATACAATGTTATGAGTAACGATAGCAATAATATAATAAAAGAACTTTAAAACCTGCCTATTTTATTTAATCAGTGCACAGTGACTTTATTTCTTATAATATTATGTCAGTGTTTATTTAGAGTCATTGAAATATATTTCAGTGGATTTGAGGTGGAATTCATTTTATATATGTCTCTACTCAATTTCTGTTGTGGATTTTATGGGCTACATCTAGTTGCTGGTCCCACCTTGGACAGGCCCATTGAATCAATAAAACTTACCTAAGCACTGGCTTAACCAACTCCAAAAACTATGTCACTCCACTCCTGTTGGGCACTAGAACTTAGTTTACTTCTCTGTGTTCCCCATATCTCAAAATATGGTAAAATAGACTTTCCTCACTTTGATGCCCTCCATATTGATCGGACTAGATGCTATGGATATTGTATGATATGTAATCTGAGAAGCACCACGTTAGGGAACACTGCTGCCACCCCCACTCCACCCCCATGGACCATTTCAGTGGGTTTGACCACAAGCTGTGGCATCACAAGGTCTTTGGATAAAGTGATAAAGTAGATAAAACATTTCCATTTAATTATTCAGGTAAGAACCAGGTTTTGCTCCTTGGTGAGTCACCTCATGTGGAGGTTCCATTGATTCAAAAGGACCTGTTTTAATTGTGACTTACTTTAGCATGGTGATTGAAATAGAGTAGGCCCATTTGAATCAACAGAACTTTGGGGTTTTTGTTTGTTTTTTTGTTTGTTTTTTTGTTTTTAAATGTACAAGCGTTTTAGGGGTGGAAGGGATGCTCGCTAAATCCCTCCTTCTCACCTGAAAAGGCTGTTTCAACAGGACCAGACACCTTGACAAGGAATTTTAAACGCAGGCGAAAGCAAGACCAAGAGCTGTTTTCCTGCCTCAAGGTCCATATGACTGGTGTAAAACATCTATTAACCTTTCAATTTGGGACACAAAGCACCTACACACATGCAACAAGCAGAAAAGGACTCCTGCCTAGTTAAGAAAGATGAACACACAACACATCTAGTGCCTAGCATTCTGAAATAAATCAGTAGTCATCCCAGTTTGGGGTAATTTGTGCCATTCTCAGAATTTATGAATTTTGGACAATTTTCGCACAGATTACCATTCTCGTTGGTGCGAACATTCTACTGGAAAGGACAACGGAATTCCACACCTCCATCACCTCATGGAGGAAACATGTCAAATGAAGATGTCTGTGGAGATCCTCAGTTATCCAAATGAGGTTGTTCGGGAGTTGAATCATGTGGGATCTTTATTTATGTCCCAGAAGTGAGTAAGTACAGTCCCCGCCCCAAGTCTTAGTTTTAACTCAGTCCCTTGTTCTGATCTTCTACTTCTATTCTGTAAGATGCAATAAATCTTTGTGTGTATTTTCCATCTTGGTCTGAAATGCGTTTTTTGTGGGTTAACTTTTTAAAATGAAACAAATAGTATAATATTCATAGATTTTTTTGTATACATGGAAACCTTCCTGCAGTAAGGAAATATAAGTTGGATCAAATTCAGAAAGATTGTTTCCCCTTCTTCTTTACCCTGAGATGTACATCTCCCATAAACCAAGAAGTCCTTGGGCCCTTGCTGAACAGATTCTAGCTTGCCAAACCTGAAGCCTTCGCTTATACTGGCAGGTGTTTACCTCCATGCTAGCCCTATCTCTGCCAGTTGCACCGCGCCTTTCCCAGACTTCATTTACCCTGTCCTGAAGCAATGCAACTATTAATCTTGGTTGACGTTTTCCAAAATACTAATTGAGAAATAAGATAACAGACGATCCAGCCCTAAAGGTAAAAATACTCTCCACTTAATGGCCTGCTTAATCATAACCATGTGCTGGGATCCCTGAGAGATGCGAGCAAAAGGAGGTAATAGATTACAGCAGGTGAGAGAGATAACCCACTAATGAGGCTAGAAAATGGGAGGAACAGAAAATGGTAATATGTTTGGCGTGGGGGGGGGGAGAGAAGAGGGCCAAACAGAAACAAAAGGCTGGTATGTTTTCCCCTACAGTGGCACAAGGTGTGCACAATAATAATTCTGGAATATTCCTCAAGAGTTTGTGGGATTCTCACCACAAAACATATTTTGGGGCTTGTGGAACTACCCTACACTGTCTTTAAACATCCTCGCATGTTAATAGGCTGACTGTGTTGTGCCGTTTGATTTCATGTGCGGGATTGATTTGAGCATTTTTAAATGCTCTGAACATGTGGTGTCTTGTTTTACTTTACAGAGGTTCCACACATGTGCCTGAGTAAGAGTGTTGTATGGGCAACTCAGTGGTTTAGTCATCTGGCTTGCGGGGGGAGAGGTTGGGAGTTTGTTTCCCCACTGTGCTTCCTTGATAAGGACAGGACTCAATCATCCACCGGCTCCCTTCCAGCTCTGAGGGCATAAGTTTCTGTTCCATTCACTTTAATTTGCCGTATGTATCTTTTGAGTTTTGGTTTTATACTTTTGACTTTACAGTAATAATATTATATTTGTGTCTTGCCCAATTGGACAATTGAAACTCTTCTTTCTTAGATATCCTTTGCCCAGACTGATTCCATAACAAATGGTCAGTTTCTTCAAAAGAGAGAGAGGGGAAGGCTATGATTCTAGTTTAGCACCATTCAGCTGGAAAACTTTATTCTCAAGCCCTAATGTGAGGGGGGCTGATTGTTATTCAGTGCTGAAGAAAATCACCTCTGTACCTGATCAGGGGCACTGTTCATTCTTGATTTGTCCCAGATGTAAAGTGAGCCCTGGTGAAAGTCCTGCAGACATCTGATATTTGCTGACAAATCACCCCACTGTGAACTTATTTCAAAAGGCCATACTTAAACCTCAACATCATGGCATGAATAAATTATTTAAAATGCATGCGTGCCTGCATGCAGACATTTTGAGCTCCATCATGGTTTAGTGGGAAAAAAGGGTAATCCAGAATAATTCTCGTTTGGTCTCAACATCAAGAGTTTTTAAAAAGTGGTGTATTTTAGTGGTTTGGAGCAACTTGTACAGAGCTTTGAAGTCATGAATTTCAGACTTAGTTGCATAGAAATGTGTTAGTAATGCATTAATTATGTTACTTTTTTTCCAAACATTAAAGGTAAACTGTTGCATTTTAGAGGCAGGATTCTAAGCCCTGAACCAGTATTCTAAATAGCAAAGTTATTCAAATATGGAGTGGCAGAAAAACAAAAAGATCAATTCAGGCCAGAACTCCCTCTAGAGGCAAAACTGATTAAACTAAGATTATCCTGCTTCATGAGAAAAGAAGACTCCCTGGTGTCACCCACAATTCACAAACAATTCTGGATTGCAATGGGTTTAGCCTTTGCAGGCTTCTAAAGACAGATAGACAGAGAGTCAGACATCGGAGCTTCACATTCTGAGAAAAGTTTATTCGAATGCGCATAAGGGTGCTTCCACTCAGGAATAGAAGGAAGGACAAATTCCAAGCCGAAACAGAGCATTCTTATACCTTGTCAAACTAAGGACACGCAAGCGGTTTGAGCTTGTACATGACAGATCCAAATGCTCACACATGAAGAAACTTCCTCATTTGAAATTAAATATCTCTTGTATACATCTAGTTAAGAAAGAATACTAACAGCAGAGAAAATTTATTTTCCAGTTCAGTGACTTCGTGGGCCTCACAAGAGCTCAGTTCTGCTTGTGGTTTGGCTGAGGGGAAGTTAGCCAAGGAAGGTCTCTGTAGTTTCCCAGAAATCACCTCTTGACACATGCGTTTCCCACTACAGCATGTATGTAAGCTCAAAAGCCTAGATAATATATATCAAAGATAATAAATGATGAATCATAATCTAATTTTCTTATTGCCGTTTGTCACACTAGACAAAGTTAAAGGCAGCAGAAAAAGAGGAAGACCAAATACGGAATGAGTTGGAAAGGAAATCACAGTGTTGGACCTGCAGGACTGTTAGTGGCAAGACTTTTTAGATACCAGCATTATCAAAAGTGACAGCACATAACAAAAACAATGAAGCTACTCAAACTACTTCATACCTGATGTTTTTATTGGTAGGTTTTAGCCTTAGGGCTAAATCCAGTGGTTTGTCCCAACCCTAGTAGACTCACTGGGTGAATGAGTCCTAATAAATCAATACTTAACTCCCATTTATTGAGTCTTTTCCTCTTGAGAGTGAAAAGAGGAATTAATTTATCACTTTCTTTTAACCTATAATCTCTCATCCATTTACTGGCTATTTCAAAATTATGTGCTGTGGGGAGCTAAAATCTGGCTGAATGAATTCCGAGACAAACCTGGTTCAACAAGGAACCAGGTTTTTTAGTATTTTGTTGCTGTTTGATTATAGGCACTAGGGTTTTGAACTAGTGTTACAAGTAATAAGTTATTTGTGATGAATTCCTTTACCACTAACAAGTATAACTACTTCACTAATCATTTCATTTTATGGGAGAACTTAGCTCTTTCTAGGGCACAGTGCCAACTTTTTAGTTTTACCATTAAAGTAATTTGGAAGTTGGGTCATGCCAACTGGACTTGCCCACCCAGGCAAACGGGGTGGTGGTGGAAAGACTGTGGAAGTTATACCTGTTGGACCTGAGTTAGTAAATGTTAAAAGCCTAAAGCAAGAGAACAAATTGCTCTTTGGTTTATCTTTGGGGGATTGACTCAAGGGATGGGGGTCAGTCTGACAGTCAGCCCTTCTTCCTATGACAGTTTTACCAGCTTCATACTTGCCCAAAGCAAAACAGGTCCAAAAAGCAGCTGCTTCATCAAGGGGTTCTGTGAGAACTTCAGGAACATCATGGATGAAATAAGCAATCCTGATGCAAGTTCACTCACCTTCTTAGGCTGAGGCACCACCACTGCCCCTACTCCGTGCCATCCCAGGCCTGTGCCACCAACACCCTGATTTTTGAGAGCCAGGCCTTAGGGAAACAGCTGGCCATGAAATGGCCATGCTGTGAAGGTGACCCTTTAAAACCACCTGCTATTGCCCCCTTTTTCTTCTTCACCCTGTTTCCCCAAGAAAAGTTCCCAAATCAGTGGAGATGGTGCTTAAATGGCCGGGAAAGGTGATTGGGTGATAGTAACACTCCAAGTGTCCAATGTGACCAACTTACTCCAGCAAATAGTGCAGCTGATGCTGTAAGCAGAACACCAGAGAGGAGTTTTTGTGTCAAAATCTTTGCTTCTTTTAGGGTACGCAGCCATCCTGTTAATTAAGGATGGACAAAGAGATGTGGAACAACCTAAACTCCTGTAGCATCATGAAGAATGTCTAAGGGGGTGTGTAAACTGAGATACTCTACTACAACGAGATGCATTGGGTGTTAACATCATTTGCTGGGTGCAAGGCACCTTCAATGTATATTATCAGTTGTGATTAGAAAGGTTTTATCTAAGATGCAACTGTTTTTGCTTCTCATTTTGATCTTGCCTGCAGTTAATATTAGAGTTACACTAAGACATGATGTCAAAAGACTTCCTAAAACTGGCCATATCTAATAATACACTTACCACATCTTCTATAAAAGTATAAAATGAGTTATAGGCTATATATGGGGTTGGAATATTTGTTAGATGGGTCCTCTGAGAAGAGACTTCAGTTTCAAAGACAGGGCGTGTCCCATTATGCTGATAATGTAGCAATCTTTGTGGTGATGGATATAAAACATCTAACAAAAAGTACGAAAAAGGTGTTACTCTTACCATTAAACAGCACTTTAAAATGAAATTAACATATTCTGTTTGTTACTTTTGGATACGATTTGGAACAGGTGATTGACCAGTCTTACACTTCAAAATGATTTTTTTAGATTTTTCTGACAATTGCCCATTTCTTGTTTCTTTTAATGATAATGAATCCCTTTTCCTTTCATGATTTAACATGAGCATGTGTGGGGGCTGTTTCGGTCCCATCAGAAACAATCAAGTGGTGCTTCCAGAGCAGAAGAATCAGTTGAGAGAATGTTGTCATTGTCCAGGGGACGCAACATTTTCACAGCCCTCACATTCTTCAGAGAAGCTCCTTCCATGTCTTTCATGTTAGACCTGAGAGAAATCCTTCCAAGCTGTAGAAAAAAAGCAGTGGCCTAGGAAAGAAGGAAAGCCACCCTGAGAAGGAAGTATGCTAAGGAAATTTGGGAGCCTGGGGACTGCATCCCACTAGGAGTCCTTGAACTACCAGTCCTTGAGAAAACCTTGAGAAATTGACCAGTTAAACACAGTATTTTGAAGGGCAAGGAAGGAAGGAAGGAAGGAAGGAAGGAAGGAAGGAAGGAAGGAAGGAAGGAAATCACTCATTTTGATGGTGATGATGACAATGTTGTGGTGGTGAAATTTACTACCACTTGAGAAATTGGATTTCTGGTTTGATTTGTAAAACAAACTATTGTTTTTTAAGTGGTCCATTATTGTATTGTTAATTTTAACTCTTCTATATTGTATTGTTGATTTTAACTCTTCTGTAAACCGGCCAGAGTTCCTGCTGGAAGATGGGTGGTATAGAAATAAAACAAACAAACAAACAAAAAATAAATAAACAATCTGGAAGTGGTCCAGCAAAGAGGTTTTAGTAATGTTGATCCAGATGAACAAGAGATACTATGACAGGACTGAAAACTTTTAAGAGAAGATTAGTAGAAATATGTGATATACATGACCAACAATTGCATAGGTAAGGAATAGAGGAATTGTTACATATCATCTTGAAAGAAAGTGTGAAATTATTGGGTGAAGTCATCAAGTAGTTCTCTATTTTACATACACGTTCTTTCAGCTTTCTACATAGTGTGTTCCATAGCAAATTTGTGCATTACCTTATCCCTTCTTTCTCAATTATAAGTAAAAACAATCTATACCTCACGTTTGATTTCTGTGGGACTCTATGCCTTCCATGAGATTCAAATAAAAATAGCCATTGCATGGCAATCATTTGTATGATTTTGTGTAGGTAAACCTACATCTTTCTCCTTGGCTTAATCCACCCAGCTCCATGGGGTGCTCTCTCCTACCAGAGCAAGTTCCCCTTTTTCTGAACATTCTACATCATACACTCTGATCCTTCATGCGCAGAGGAAAATCCATGTGTGCATTTCTCCTTCCACTCAGCTACATGAGAAATATATTATAGTCTCCACTAATCCTGTTCATTACAGCATAATAAAACATATAATAAAAACATAATTCATTTTTCCTGGATATTCCATCTTAAAACATCTTGGCAAGCTATTAAAATTTTGTCTTTGTTTTTCTGGCAAGAGTCTTGTTCCTTTTCATCTTTAATGTATGAAGGCAGAATTGCAAGTGACAAGTCTTATTGCACCATGGGCTCCTACATTATTTATCAGCCATTGATTGATGGAGGATCCCTGGTCCCTCTATGAAATATGCTAAAGCTGGAGATGGTGGGAGAGGATGCTCACATGGCAAGCAGATGGGGACAACAAGCACACCCAGGCACCACCTGTCTCTCTTCCCTAACTGTGGGCTTGGTTCTTTTTTCACTTAAGCCACAGCACACTGCTTATGGATTCATGTTTTCTTCTCCAGATAAATTATGACTGCAGCACCGAAATTAAAAGACGTCTGCTTCTTGGGAGGAAAGTGATGACAAACCAAGGCAGCATCTTAAAGAGCAGAGACATCACTTTGGCGACAAAGGTCCAAATAGTCAAAGCTATGGTTTTTCCAGTAGTGATGTATGGAAGTGAGAGCTGGACTATAAAGAAGGCTGATTGCCACAGAATTGATGCTTTTGAGCTGTGGTGCTGGAGTCTTGAGAGTCCCCTGAACTGCAAGGAAATCAAACTTATCCATCCTGAAAGACATCAACCCTGAATGGTCATTAGAAGGACAGATGTTGAAGCTGAGGCTCCAGTACTTTGGCCACCTTATGAGGAGAAAGGACTACATGGAAAAGTCCCTGATGTGGGAAAAGATTGAAGGCAAAAGGAAAAGGGGATGGTAGAGAATGAGATGGTTGGATGGTGTTATCAATGCAACCAACATGGATTTGACCAAACTCCAGGAGGCAGTGGAAGACAGGAGGGCCCGGTATGCTCTGGTCTATGGGGCCACAAAGAGTTGCTACTGAACAACTTCAACAATTAAGAGCCTTTTCACACGACCCCTAAGATCCGCTGGCCACTTAAATTCGGACCAGAGATCTTAGGGGTTTGTCGCTGTTCCTGCGTTCCCACCCCCTCCGCACTCCTGGCTGCTGGCTGCGTGAGGGGAGGGAGAAAAAAAGGAAGAAAAGAATGCCACTCACCTCCGTTCTGCCATCCCGGCACTGCATTCAGATCTCTTAAAGGGGTGGGGGGCAAAAAAAGAACAAGCAGAAGCAAGGAGAGCCCAGCAGTCACTACGTTATATCCGCACCAGGAATTTTCACCTCCGGAGAGCAGGTACCTGAAAAGTGCGCTGGGATGCGCTTAGGTGGGCGTGGTCGCACTTAATTATCTGTAAACTCCGGAGCTGGTGGGGAAACAATTTTAAGCTCCGGAGCTGGGAGCCATTTGCAGCGGAGTTTAGGGGTCATGTACAAATACCCTAAGACTTATGCGTCTTTGAACAACAACAGAGACTTGGCAAGTCACTGAGGCTGCATTTGACTTCAACAGGTCTCTCAGCATTATGCAGCCTCAGACCTATGTATTGCAGTTTAACATTTCTGCAGCACCAGTTAGTGTACAACATGTCTCACAATAATGCTGTTTATCAGAAGAAATCTGCAATGTAGAAGCGGGGATAACAGAAGAAGACATTAAAGTAAGACAACAGACCACAGAAAGGCTTTGCCCATGTATTTTGCAATGTTACAAGAGTTGGCAAAAGAACTTTCAAATGGGACAGCTTGCTCCCTTTCCTGATTTATTACTCTGGAAGCCTATATAACAAAACACACTAACACCATTTCTATTCAGATATGCAGATGCAGTGTTTGTGAATGTAAATGTGAGTACCGTAAGTGTGCCACCATCTTCACTGGGATACAGTGTGGGATACTGCCCATTTCTTGGGGAGGGGAAACCTGCTGGCCACATAGCCAAAATAACAGATTTGGTTCTGGGTCTTTAAAGACTAAGGGGTGTGATATAACATAAGCTTTCAAGACCACAGGCCACTTCATCAGATGTATGATGAAATGGGCTACATTTCATGAACATTTAGTTGTAACAAACCCTTAAGGTGCTACAAGAGTCGTTGTTCCATTTAAAAAATACCAGACAGAGAGGCCAGGAGTAGCAAAAAATAAAATAAAAATAAAAATAAAAAATAAATAAATAAAGATCCAGGCATGGGAAACACTTGGGGTTTGGAATACAGCCCCCAGAATGCCACAGGGCAGTCCTGTATGTGCCTTTTTGGAGTTGTAGCCAAAATCTCAAAGATATCCAATGTCTAGGTACGACAGAAGAGGTAAAGCCTTCCCTAGACCTTCCTTGAAAATGCTTACCTTTCCATGGCTTCTTGAAGATCACGAGGGTGTGCAAATATTTGTGTAGCCTCTTCTTAAACAAAGATGGTCCCTTATATCATGGGTTGGGTTGAAAATATATTCATAAATGAAGATAATCTTTATACAACAGGTTAACTGCATTCTCAAAACTAAAAGACTTTTAAAAGAAAAGAACCTTTGAAAAATACCTGTGGGGTATATGGGACTCCCAGTAAGATCTCTTTCCCAATATTTTTTACCATTATCAACTGCAAGGACGCAATCTGTGCACATTTCTTCAAGACATTTCTTGAAGACAAGGTGCCCCATCCTGCCACCTTCTCACCTACCATGGAGGTTCTACAATGGGGCCCTCTACAGGACCAGAACTTCAACCTCATAAAAGGGGAGCAGGTGTCTTGAGGGTGTGGCAGTGGGTGAGAAATGAGAGATGCTGCATCTGGAGTCCCCGCCTCAACCCAATCTCCAACCCCACACAAACATGGGAGTGGGAAAGACAAGAGATTCGGGTCAGCATAAGATCCACAGCCATCTACCGTAATCTAAATAAATTCTCTTTCATTATTTGGGAAGCAGAAAAGGCTAAGAAGCAATTCATCATTACTCCCACCTTGCTAGCAAAAACAAGAGCCCGTGAATCGTTTGGACACAAGGTTACCAGACTGCTTCAGTGTTATCACTCCTTCCCCTTAAGACCTGCTCCCTAAATGAACATTTAAGTATACTGTATATTATGAAGTGTCAAGCTAAATCCATACGGGACTGTCCAGTCCTATCACCCCAAGAAAGCAGCACAAGACAGAGAGTATATTTTTTATTTAGAAACAGTTGCCTTATTTAAAGCTATACAGGAGGCAAGATATGGAATCCATTTGGATTGCTGCACAGAAGAATTGTTTCAGGTTTGATAAAACAATATTTGAATATAAACCAACACAGCAAAAGAAAAAACATGATCCACCAACAATTCATTGCATGATTATATGAGGTCTCATTAGGAGTAAACACAATAAAAAGCACAGAGCAACCTCAGACAGAACCCAAGAGCCTCCAGCAGTGATGACATTTATAAGGAGCCAAATAAACAGTCCCTGGCTGTTCTTCTCGCATTAAAATAAGTGATTTGCTCTACGAATGAACAGCACAGAAAACTGGATTATGGCACTGACCTTCAGCCACTTTGGGAGAAGGCAGCCCCAACCATTTACGTTCTTTATCCTACCCTGCAAGCAAAAAATGTGCCACTCCATGCATCACATCCAATTTCATTTTTTCTGTGTGATGCTAAAGCTACCCATTTCCTTTGGACTCTGCTGCTGATGAAGTCAAAAGCAAATATGACCTTCAACATGAGGTGCTGCTAACAGCTAAAACAGTTGATACTAGTTCTGTTCAAAACATACGACTGCATGAATCAGAGAAATGGGTATGGGTTTAGATTAAGAATTTTATCTTCTGAGCCATCAGCAGAGGGGATTCTTTGTCTACCCTGTTTTGTTTCTGTTTTTTCAAAAATGCTAAAGCAGGTCCTGTGGGATGCATCCACCCAAAGATTCCAACAGGGTCAGAATGCACTGATTCAGTGCCTCCAATCACCGCATACAGATTTCCTGACCTTTCCATCCACCCGCTAAAGTCTACATGGCAGACAGAAGGAGGGGTGGGGTGGGGATTAGGATCCAGAGCTTCTAATCAATGCAGGGGAATTTTACACCACTTGTTTGGGTGGAAATTACCTCCTATTTAGCAGTAAGGCTTCAAACCAGCTCCCATTCAGATATACTGTTCCCTTCCTAGCAGCCACAGAGGTTAATCTCAGCACCACACAGTCACAACTGCATTGTCAGAACTGCAGGGAAGAGACAAGACACCATGAGTTGACTGCAACTCGTGTACAAAAGATTGTCCTTTGCGCTCCATGCTAGAAGTGATATACATTGCACACGACACAATCAAGTTTGCCCCAGGAAATCTTGACTTTGGATAAGACAATGATCCGTGCTTAGAAAGATGGATATTAGGGGCAACAGATAGGGGAAAGAAAAGTTCAATGGAACAGAAGATTTTTGTTGTCATTTTGAGAGGAGGGCACTGTGTAGTCTGGCTTGTGGGAGCTGCCGTCATAAGACTTGCCTCATCAAAGGAAGATGATAAGCTAACAACAGAGATTCTGCCATCCCTGCTGCTTGTTCCTTGATCCTTTCTCTCTTAAAAACAAACAAAGCCACGCTATCCTAGCATACAAAGGATGTCAGTATTATGCAAAAACAGCTAAGCAGAAGAGGTGAGGCTGAGGCCATAATACTGTGCTAGAGCAACATGCTCTTCACAGAGAAGATCCCAAATCAGGATTGAAAGACCTTGTGCCTGAAAACTTGGAGAACCGTTGCTGCCGGCTGGCAACATTGGGTTAGACCAGTGACGGCAAATCTTTTAGAAACCGAGTGTCCAAACTGTGATTCAAAACCCACTAATTTTTCACAAAGTGCCAATGCAGCAATTTAACCTGAATACAGGTGGCTGTGAAGGGGCAATGTCAGGTGCCCATAGAAAGGGCTCTGAATGCCACCTTTGGCACCCGTGCCATAGGTTTGCCAATACTGGGTTAGACGGAGCAGTAGTCTGAATGAGTCACAAGCAGCTTCCTAGGAAGCTGCTGCAAAGCTAGACTAGATCCCTTCCTGCTTGGCAGCTGAAATGTTACCTGCTCCAAGAGGCAAATTCAGAGTCAGTTTTCAACTACTGACTTCCATGAGCCTTTGTGATACCCTCATATAGGGTAGCAGCACAGCAAATAAGCTACCTGAGATAGCAGGTTCTGGGGTGTCATGAAAGGGCAGCGAAAAGATCATGATTGAATTTATAAGTGTCATATTTTCATCACCAGAGAGAGGAAGACTGCTTTGGCTGGTTTTGAAGACTCTGCCTTGGCCAACTACAGGGTTGTTTCTGCCTCTTCTTCTTTTTCTTTAGTGTTTGTCCCTCTTGGTGGTGAGGTCCGCTAGACAGATCCATTGTTATTGGTGTGACTTTTTGGGGAAGTTTGGCTGTCCTGTCACCTAGCCTACAGCACCTGGTATTCCCAGGCGGTCACCCATCCAAGTACTAACCAGACTCAACCCTGCTTAGCTTCCAAGATCTGACAAGATCAGGCTTCAGGGTAGCATGACTGCTGTGTTAGTCAGGATTGGTCCTGCCTACAGAATAGAATTATTTCTTCCTCTTCCAAGCATGCATGCAACCCTACACAGCAGATCTGATGGAAAACCCAAGCTTCTTCAACCGTTGACGTTTTAACTGCTTCTTGGCTTGTATTGATATTCTCGCAATACAGTCAATTACCTGCTTCCAATAAAGGCTTTGGACAGTCTCTTATCTGCATGTCAGACTGATGACAGAATTTGTAGTTTTAAGACTGCATAAACTGTCACTGTTATTTCTTTTTCACTTTTCTTCCAAAAGAATGAACACAGCAAGAGAATACAAACATGATTATGCAAATATGTTTCACTTGCAAAAATAAAGACATTTTCCTATTCTCAGTAACATAGATACTGCAAAAAATATGCAGAACTCACTCACAAAAGCACTGTATTTCTCCTTAGCACTAAATTCATGAAATGTAAACTGAAATGCAAAGCAACAGGGCTTCCTCAATGGAACAGAAGGGATTCAAGATGTTTGATTTTTTTTTTCTGTTTTCCAAGTGATCCCAATATTACTATTCTTTTAGCAACATTTCACAGGGGACTGTACACATATGTCAACATACTCACACACACGACTGTGGAATTATGCATAATACATGGATTCAGGCTTGCTTAAGGGTGCCTGAATCCTCTGGTTCCAACACATAACTGGGCCAGGAATGGAATGTTTCTACTTTGTTCACACAGTACAATCTAACCCAAGGGTTCACCTGATCCAGGAAGGTTATTTTTGATACACGTAAAACCTGCCAAGAC
This sequence comes from Phrynocephalus versicolor, assembly GCA_023846285.1. Taxonomy (NCBI): domain Eukaryota; kingdom Metazoa; phylum Chordata; class Lepidosauria; order Squamata; family Agamidae; genus Phrynocephalus; species Phrynocephalus versicolor. Next base: position 15,119,508 of record JAHTLZ010000379.1, on the reverse strand, counting down.
TCGGCAGCCAACAAGAAAGCAGCATTTAAAAAGGATTTATACTATTGCAAAAATGTAACTTCCTCCTTGTGAGCACCAGATCCCTGGTTCCTCTTCATTCCATTCCACCACACACCAGTATCAGTCAGCACGAGGAAATCTCTCTCTCTCTCTCTTTCTCAAAGCCCCTTATTAAAATAGACAACTTCAACGCCGGGGTTCTTCTCTCTGATCGCAGCTTGGACTTCAGATTCCAAGCGACTCACGCGCATTGAGCTGCAGAGGTAAATCAAACATTTAAAAGAGAACATTTAGAATAACCTCCGTCAATCCAATGCTCACTAGATGTTTTGGGCTACCACTTCCACAGTTTGGTATACTGGCTGGGGATGAGGGTCCGACTGTCCAATACACCGGGCAGGTGCCAGGAAGCCGGTTTAATGTTTTCTACCAATTATCTTCACCACCAGCAGTCTGACTCTAAAAACACCCGCCCACCCACCCACAACACCCACACCCCCATACCACCCTTTCCCCTTCACTTCTAATGTTTTACAGACCCCCACACTGGATGCTTGCAGACTTAAATATGAGGTAAAAAAAAAAAATAGGCAGGAGAAAAAGATGGAAGACTAAAGGCTAACAAAGCACAAATGTGAATAAATAACACAATACAAAATAAAGCCAAAATAAGAGAAATGATTTGCATCCCATTTGTACCACTCTGTACAGAATTTGTCCAGACCAGATTTGTGCTTCACCTTCTAAAAGCCTTTGCAAAAAAAGCAAAGTGTTCTGCTTATATACTGCCCCATAGTGCTTAAAGCACTCTCTGAGTGGTTTACAACTTATTAATGCAGACTACAAATCTCCCCCGATCTCCACGAGCTGGGTCCTCATTTTACTGACCTCAGAAGGATAGCAGGCTGAGTCAACCACAAGCTGGTTACCTGGGACTGAAACCCAAGTTGTGAGCACAATTTTGGCTACAATGCAGTAGTTTAACCACTGTCCCATGAAGCTCAATTAGTCTTTTTATTTATTTATTTATTTATTTATTTAGTTAGTTAGTTAGTTTGTTTGTTTGTTTGTTTGTTTGTTTGTTTGTTTAGAGGATTTTTACCCTGTCTTTTTCCTCAAAAAAGGACCCAAAGCCGCTTACAGTGATGAGGGACAATATACAGTCCACTACAATTAAGACATGTTCAAGTATTGAGAGCAGGGAATTGAAGGACATCTTACAGCATTACAAAAAACATTACATTAAAGCCACAGGAGAACTCTGCAGTCCTCAATAGATTTGATAAAAAATAAACTTGCCCACCCTAATGCCCACCCTTGTGGTAGATCAAAATCTACTTGAAGCCCTCCCATGATATGAAAACACAACTGAATGCTGCCACTGCATTTACCTTTTCTGTGGGAACAGCGCACAGCACAAGGGGGTAGCAAACACCAAACTGCAGGAATAAAGGCAAAGACAAGAGAGAGGGTCCTGATTACTATGTCTACCTTCAATGGGTCATGATTCTCTCAAGGAAAGGAACAAGCCTTCCCACAAACCAAGATAGGAAGAAGTCCAAGGTGTCCATAAGCCTATAATTTTCTGCATATGGGTCTGCTTTCATTGTTTTCCCTCAGAATGCAGAGCGAGCAACAATGGAACCAATTACCTCAGGAGGTAGTAAGTGCTCCAACCCTGGAAGCATTCAACCACCTGTCAGATCTGCTTTGACTTAGATTCCTCCATTGAGCTGGGGGTTGGAATCCATAACCTCGTAGGCCCCTTCCAAATGAAATTATTCTGTGATAGCACGTCCTAGATCATTGATGGTAAACCTTTTTGAGAACAAGTGCCCAAACTGCAATTCAAAACCCACTTATTTTTCGCAAAGTGCCAATACAGCAATTTAACCTGAATACTGTGGTACCCCGGGTTACAAATACTTCAGGTGCTACCCTTTGGGAAAGCGAGGATGGAAGAATTTTGAATTTCCTGCTGCTTTTGGGATGCCCAGAGCGGCGTGGCTGGAGAGTAAATTGGGGCTACAAGGGACCCCACTAGCCGCTGCCTCTCCCTTCGGAAATATTGTTGTGGGAAGGGGCTTTGCTGGGCAGGAGGTGACTATTTGGAGCCCAAAGATGCACCAGAAGGAGATAAAATTAAAATGGAGAACTGTGTCCCAAGAGGCTTTGGAGTGCCTGATTCCCCGTTTTAAGGCCTAATTCTTTTCCTCAGCCATGGCTGTGTGTCTGTGTTGTGGCTGCTCTGGGAGCAAATGGATGGCCACAGAATTCCCACCACTCCTTTTTTTAAGGGAAAGATTGAATTCGTGTTAACATGGTTAAATTAATGAGAGTTTAAACATTGATGGAAGACAGTGGCATTGTTTATGCCTGACTGAGGTGCATCACCATAATAGCTGATGTGGTGGTAAGTTTATGTCTTTTCTCCATTAATGGTTTCAACCATGAATTTAAAAGGCTCCGTATCTAAGAGGCATTTCAAAACATCAATATAATTGCAGTTATCATGAGATAAGCAGTTGTATGAATCAGGCTTCAGATGCACTAGAATCTGGGAGGCTGCACAATAGTGCATCTGAAGGTAGCCATCTAGAAATCATTCTGTCTCCCGAGAAGCATCAGACCATTAAACAGGACACCTATAAGGCTGATATACAGAAAATAGCTTAAACAATGCAAATAATAGGATTTCAAATTAACATTAAACTCTCTAAGCACTGAGAGCAGAATATAAGGTTCCCAAAATAATGAACCCCCACCCTTAGTAGAAATCAGAGTTTGGAAAAGATACTTCTGGGACTATAATCTGTTGCTCTCCAGATGTTTCTGACTGTCATTCCTAACAGCATCATTGGTATTAACAAAAGTTCTTAGTCCAAAATATCTGGAGAGCATCAGACTAGAGAAGAAATTGTGCCGTTAGCCTTGCTGACAATGCTATTCCCGTTAAAAAAGACTGGGGGTGGGAATTCCATGGCTGCTGTCAAGGCCCCTGTCCCTCCAATGAAAGAAAGAAAGAAAAATGGTCGAGAAACAGAAGGGCATGGGAAGAGTACATAATTGTAATTACAATTGGTTATGTGGGGTCATCACAGAAAATATATTTGGCTAATCATACAGAAGAGCTGTATGCTGAAATATTTTAAAAAATGGAACAAGCAAGGGCAAAATGCCACATGGCAAAGCCAGTACTTCAAAATTCTCATGCAGATGCACCCTCTTTTGTTAAATATTGGTGCAAGCTTTAATAAAGGTCAACTCAAAGTACTTCAGTCCCAGTACAGAAACTACAGTATCCCCACAGAATGTGTGTGTGTGTGTGTGTGTGTGTGTGTGTGCGTGCGTGAAAGGGGGGGGTTAGACCTGGGATGTGAGAATTCTGAGTTCTACCCAGTTGCAGAAGCCATAACGTGGACATCAGAATGGAAGGCTAGAGGGTGTGAAAGTTCATTGTGACTCAAAGAGAAGTCAAACTTCTGAAGATGACCATAAAGCAGGCTCAGTATGTGACAATGCTAAACTTATGTCACAGAGGAAACCCAGGGTCAGCAGCTGATTTCATTGTGCTAACTGGAATAGGTTAATTACACATAGGGAAGAGAGAGAGAGAGAGAGACAGAGTACGTATGCACGCATGCGCACATGCACACACACATCCTGGCATGTAGTTACACATGAACCTCCTATTCTTTCCACCACACGAAATACCACTTTATTGGCTTCTGCAAAGTGAGTATTATTTGGTGCTACTCAAAACGACCATGCTGAGTTATTACACTCAAGTCCTGCCTTTTCTCCAACAAGTCCAATGTGGCGCAATGTATTCAAGGTTCTTCCCTTGAATTGCATTTCACCCTCCTTAACACTCCGGGAGGTACGCTGGATAAACAGAGAAAGCAGCAGATGCTCAGTTACTTAGCAAAATCTCCATGGCTCTGCTGGGAACTGTACCTGTATTTTCCCAGCTCTGGTTTACCACTGCACTGCAATGGCCAGGGCTTTGAAACATTTTCGACTGGAACTTTCTGTGAGCAGGTCAATGACTAGCTTGCTGATTCTGGGAAATACACCCCCCCCCCAGGTATCATCTGATACTTAGTCAAATGTAGGGGCTACTGAGAGAAATGCCAACAGGTGTCTTCTTTCTGAGTGACAAACAGCCACCAGTTCTCTCTGCATAAAGCTCACTTACCACAGTCCCACCAGTCCAACCTGCAGAGGGGCATTCATCCAGGGGTATCGCTGAAGAGAGAAGGGGGAAAAAAGGACGCCATGTTCAGGAATCTACATTATTGTTCAAAGCAACTGTCTTCATTTGTAGCTCACAAAGATCACCCTCTCTTCTTGAGGAGAGTCTACAGCATAAGTTAGCATCCTGTTAGTATTCCTGCAAACTGCAGCCGGCAATGTCCCAGGGCATGTCTGGATTGTGCATCTGATGGCCATACAGCTGATTAGAACCCCAAGGTATGCCCTGGCACCTTGCCAATGAACTGAAAACAGTTGTGCCAACTTACACAAGTTACCCCCTCAGTAGGATTCCAGCCAATGTGATTTTTCTTTCACAGAACAGCATCAGGGTTTAGGCTGAAGCGGTGCGAGTTCAGTTCCCTCGCCTGCCACAGACAAAATGCATGATGGTACCACCTGTTTTTGCATTTGCATGCTGAGGGGGAAATCTTGCCAGTTCTAATTTTATATACCAGGAAGGGGAAAGTGGCACCTGCGAGCCCCAAGCAGCCCCAAAGTCCTTCTTTGCAACTCCTCATTATCCTGGGGGAGGGGGAATCCTTTAAATATTCACAGCCCCGTTAATCAGTAGTAAGGAGTTAGACACCCTCCAGGCACCTCTTCAAAATGAAATCTTACTGTTAGTTACTGTAAAATGGTGTGTGTGTGTGTCGTTACAGTCGTAACTGACTCCTCGTGACCCCATGTCCATGGAGTTTTCTTGGCAGGAATACTGGAGTGGCTTGCCAGTTCTTACTCCAGGCGCCTACAGCTCCTGGTATTCCCTGGTGGTCTCCCATCCAAGTACTAACCAGGGCCGACCCTGCTTAGCTTCCGAAATCAGGCAAGATTGGATGTGCTTAGGGCATCTAGGCAGCTGTGAAAATGAAGATCCTTGTACTAATCATTGTCAGCATATTCTAGTGTCCTCTTGCAGCTTGTAAGTTTTCCTGGCAGATCTCTTTCCTTCATGTCACTGTGCCCTTCATCCTCCCTGCCTTTATTATTCTGGAGCCCATCCGTCCCCAAAGAATACCTTGAATACTATCCCCTGCAAGTACTTGGCAGAGACTGCAAGGGATTTTTATGCTGGAACTGCAAGTTAATCATAAGTGAAGCCCTAGTAAATTAATACAAAAAAATTTGATGCAGTTAAATGTCTATGAATTTTTAAATATGGGGTGAAATAAAATAAATGAACAAAATTTAATGATGCATAATGAATGTTATGAATCAGTAATCTTTTAAAAATGTAATTAAACTCTTTCCAAGTTCTAATTAACTGATCAGGAGAGGAGATTTTATTACAAGGGGATTCAGCCAATTTTTTTGGTTTCCAAATTTTTATAATCGGCTTTCCTTCGGGCATACAATGAGGATATCTGAGAAAGTGCCCCACCACACACCTCCGTTGTTCACACTTGAACTAGATATAAGTCCGGTTGAAGCAGAAATAAATTACTTCCCAGCCAGTACTCATAAGCCTTTAAGACTGAAGAAGTATGTATTTTCACAAGTCACTGAAGTAGCAAACGACACTTAAATTTCCTTATGTTACTCCCAACACATCTATTTCCTTTGTTAAGTTGTTCTTATGTTCTTTAATTAGGGGATCCATGTTGCTAATTAGGATAGTGACAATATGGGACCCACCCATCAGATTTAATCAGCCTCCTATTTTGGTTGGGAATGATGGAGATTGTAATCCAACAGTTCAGGAGAGAAATAGGTGGGGAAAACCCGCCAACAGATGAGGAGAAGAGTAGATGACAAAAAACAAATGGGTAGAACCTAGGAAAGGTTAAAGGGCATCACAAATTCCTATACAAAGAACCGGAATCTGATAGAAATCTGCATGGAGGTATGTGCCACTAGTGATCCACAGGAAACAGAAATACAATGAAAGATAGTTTACAAAAGATATGTCTTAAGGTGCACATAATCGTGATAATAGCACAACCACCACAATCTTATGGGTTCTTTATGGCACTGTAAGGGCAACTGTAGAATTTGCAGCATCGAATGGCTGCCATTTAAAAAGTCACCATTCCTTTTCCTTATTGAAATCCAGCCAATGTCTGCACCACACATTCTACAAATGCACAAGGTGGGTGTAATCCATGTCAAGAAATGAAACACATCCTTCTCCACAGGGAGCCCTGTGGAAATCAAGCAAGATCCACAAAACCTACCTTTAAAAATGCTCTCTTCTCCAGTGCATTCATGATCACAGGAGGAATGGCTATAATGAGAAGAAGAAGAAAACACCAAAGAAAGATGGAGGACACACCTACCAAACTTGAAGTCTCCCCATGGATGGAGATCAGGCTTCTCCAACAGCTTTTCCCAAGTTGGTACCCTCCAGATATTTGGACAGCAACCCTCCCATCAGTCCCAAACAACATAGTAAATAGTTAAGGATATAAGGAGTTGTAGACCAGAATACATTAAGGATACCATGTTAAGGAAAGCTGTTCTAAGATCTCCTAGAATTTGTTGGAGTTACTCTGAAACTAATATTACAGTGAATACTTCTCAGAGTTGCAGCACCCTCTTGGCTACCATGTGTTCTGCTTATATACTGCCCCATAAAGCAATCTCTGGGTGGTTTACAATTTATTTATGCAGGGTACACACTGCCGACCCCCCAGCAAGCTGGGTCCTCATTTTACTGACCTCAGAAGGATGGAAGGCTGAGTGAACCTTGAGTCTGACACCTGGAACTGAAGCCCAGGTCGTGAGCACAGTTATAGCTGCAGTACAGCAGTTTAACAACCACACCATAAGACTCTTACTCAAATTGCATTTGACCGCCTACATGTAATTTTTTTTTTAAATGGGGGAAATGATAGGATTTGGCTAATGACATGCTATAGTACCCAACAATTCCCAGCTAACAAAGACCTTGCAGAAACAAAATAGCTGATAAGCACCAAACCTAAACATTCTGTTTTGAAATACCAAATCATCCTGTTAATACAGTCACCCCCAGACATTTCGCGGTTCAGGTACTGCGGTCCCACTACATCGCAGGATCGCAGTACCTGCACCTCGGAGCCGTGCGGGGTGGCGGCGGGGGGGCGATCTGGTTGCTCCGTGCCGCACCCCGCGCTCCTCCGAGAAGCCTCGGACAGGCGCGCGATCCCACCCCCTGCCCCCAGGCCCTACCCCACCCGCTTCCGCGTATCGTGGATTTTCATGCATTGCGAGTGGGGTGGGTCCCTAACCCCCGCGATCGGCGGGGGGGGTGACTGTACTGAAATTTTCATACCCCACCCCACCCCACCCAAAAATTTCACAACTGCTGAAACTGTAGCTGAATTTCAATCCTTGAAAGAAACAGCTGCCATGGAGCAGCTGACTTACTTACCCATGGCAGGAGCAGCCATGCCAATGCGAGACACCACCACCTGAGTAATTGCTTGCTGAGCTGCCTTTTTGGACTCACCAAGCCGATTTCCTTTCTCGTCTGTAATGGGGATACCACACTTCAGCTCCCTGCAGAAACGGTTTACGGAAAGCAATTATTTGGGCAAGGTGTTGCAAATTTGCAGCCTCTCCTTTCTGATGCCATCCAAAAATGCAGGAAATCTGCTCTGTACACCCACCCTTCCCACATTAGGGAGAGAAACATTAGATTAGGTCTGCCTTTTTCGATTGTCAGCCACAGGATCGCTGAGAATGACGCGGTGTAGGACAGACCTGGCATGAGGGCACAGCCGCAGTATCCCCTGTCTCCTTCTCTACATTTCCACGATTCGCACTAATAACAACCTGATACGTACTAATAGCAATTATGAGAAACTATGAGAGTGAACTCGTGGGAGGCAATGAGTGTGTGATATTTGGGAGGCAGGAGTATTGGGTGACGGGGGAGGGGGGAGCATGGGATTCATGGTCTCATCCACCGCCAGCATAACAGTCCTCAACCTGCTGCTCCCCATCACTGCATGCAATCCTTGGGGCCAGAAGGTTCCCCTCATGCACTGACCTCAGCTCCTGCTCTGAGGACAAATTGTGCAGCAGTCTTGCTGAACCTAAGCAGGCCTAGGTCTGGTCACTATGTGGATGGGAGACTGCATGGTCACCCTAAATATGCTGCCTCGAAGTCTGTGGCAAAACAAAGGCAGGGTATAAGCAAACTAACCTTTTTTTCCTAATTGCCATTACAAAAGCATCAAAGAACGCATATTCATCTCTATTTAAAGAGTCTGAAAAAGAGGTGCTCTTTTATCCCTCCACCCCATACATCCCCACCCCCACCCCACACACAAAGCTCTATATTTATTTTCTCTTGGCCGAGAATGCTCGAATGCTCAAGTGTTTCCTAAGGTTGTTAACTAAGCCCCTGTTATTACAGATCAATAGGATTATGCCTGCTATGCTGGAAAGGACAGGAGGGCCATGAAAGACACCCAACAGTGTGAGCGATTAGAATCCACCGTCTGTAAGAGACGACCAAGAGTGTGACTTCATAAGCAATACTCCCAGTAACCTTTCCACTGAACACACACCGTGCCGCCTTACCTTTGTCTCATTAATGGGATGTTGATGCAGTTTGCAGCTGCCACCGCTGCAAAAGGCACATAGCGTCCAATGATGGGCGGTAAATGCTACCAAAGAGGAGACACAAGATTGATTAATTTGGCAAGAGGATAAACAGAACTCAATTCCGCAGCAATACAAAGGCCCAGGTAATTTTTTTTTAAAAAGAGTATCTTTGCCCCTAATTTCCTGTGTAATCTCAGACGAGTCTCTTCATCATTTTTGCCTGGAGTTCCCCCACCGATATAATGAAATGCCAGCCCTGTGTAAATGGATTTATCTGTACAAAAGCCTAGAAGTAGGACAAAGGGTCAACTGCCTGGACTGTGAAAATACTCTATTCGGCTCTCTTTAAAAAGCCACTGTTCAGCTCCATATGAGGTCTCCACACAATGGATGTTCAAAAACGCCATATGCTCTTTACAACAAAGGCTCCATTTACAGTAGTACCTCTTAAGATGAATTTAATTTGTTCTATGAGTCATTTTGTTTCACAAAAAAAATTCATCTTGTGAAACGTAGTTCCCCATAGGAACTTTTTTTTAAATTTTTAAAATAGAGAATTTTCATTATGCAAAGCAACCCTATTCCTGGGATTTTTTTCCGTCTTACAGGCATTCATCTCAAGACATATTACTTTATATGTCTATTTAAACTGGCAGATCATGCACTAACCACAGAGGAAGACAGGCTTCCTATAAGGGAGGTCTCATTACAGTAATCCCCCATTTATCACGGGGGTTAGGGATCCAACCTGACCCGCGATAAAGGAAAATCTGCAATATGCAGACGCTGGGCTGGCTCGGGACTGGGAGGCCTGTCTAGGACTCCTACACTTACCTTACACCTGGTGCTGCCCTGAACAGGCTTCTGACGGTCTTTCCAGGTCTGTCAGAAGCCCTAGAAGTGGTTTCGGGTGATCCAGAAGGCACTTCCCATTTTTCAGAAGTGACTTCTGGTTTGCCGGAAACCACTTGAGGCCTGAGAGGCCCGGGAAGCCCATCGGAGGCCTGCTTGGGGCAGTGCCAGGCCTGGGGTAAGTGCAGGAGGCCTCAAACAGGGCCACACTTAGCTTGCCTTCATATACTGCGGTCCCGTGATATACCAGGACTGAAGTATATGAACCGCAAACTGGCAAGGGATGACTGTAGTCATATACAAGCTTGAGAATCTCAGCTAGCATCCTCCAGCCAGGGTATATCTAATACCCTGCAGAAGCTTTGGATGACAGTGTCATATCCCACCAGTTGAAGTTTGGGTTATTGTCAGAGAGAAGGAAACCCCACCCACCCACCCAACTGCAAGGAGTTCCTCTCTAGCCTGCCGCAGGAGCTTTCTCTGAGAGCAACTCTCCTCTTCCTTACCTTAGTCAGAGACTTGAGTCCCAGTGCGGTTACTACAGCTCCAGTAGTAGCGCTGACATAGGCTGTCCCCAGCTGGCTGCAAAGGAAGGAAGTAACCCTTGTGAGGTTGAGGAACTTATAGCCTCTTCCTCTTCAACCCCAACTCTGATTCTAGCATAAGAAACAGCCCTTAGCAAATGAGAGACAGAGAAACATGCCTGTCACTCAGACCTGACAAAACAAAGGGAACGAGGAACAATACCTAGATCTCTCTTCATCATTCCTACCATGGCCAACACCTTCTTGCTGTTGTACTTTCCTCTTTGGTTCCTGATTCTACACAGCAGGTCTCAGCTGCAGCACTCCAGCCCCACCACTGCCTCCCTGGTTTCCCCTCCAGGACTGCAGACAACTTCTGCAATTTTCTACTATCCACCATGCCATCTATAGGCAAGGCTCAGCTATCACTTCTTTTAAAATGTCAGCTTTGTTCTGGACTCAAATCTGGAACCCGTTATTTTGCTGGGTTATCTCACTGCACATGAATCTGCTTTCAGTACCATGGTTTGGCCCTGTCATATTTCAACATCTGTTTGTATCCCTGGCAAACATATTCTCCAAATGCAAAATCCCAAAGGTGCCTTCTGGTACCATTCATACACAAGAGGGAGAGATCATTACAATTGGATGAGCCCTAAAGCTTGCAAAAACACAAACATACTATTTTTGTTTTTTTTTAAATCATGGAGGAGATTCCCTCTGCCCAAGTCAGCCCAGTTAGATCAGAACCTGTTTAGCATGGATGGAACATGTCGAATAACAGGTAGAAATAAGGAATGTGATATCCTGGAAAATGCATGGGTGGCTGGTTGGTTCAAATACTGTGATCAGACAGTCCACACCACAACATTCATTGACAAGTCATACCAGGAACACCATTGCTAAGATGCTCCTCAGCATGTTAAGAATAGTTGCAGCTTACATTCGTAGCTTTCTAAAAGCAGAACATTCCCGGTCTGAAGCAGCCGCTTCCTAGGGCAGGTTTGAATCCTAAAATATCACTTCCTAGAAACAGCTAAAAGGCATCAGCCAAACACATGGCCTCTCATGACATTCACCACACAGTTTTCTTTTGAATTCATGGCCAATGACTCAGGACAAGCCCAGTGCCTCCTTACTTGACGGTGATGGGAGCGTCCCCACTGCGGTTGGTGTAGTTGACAATGGCATTGAATGACTGGTTCACCCATTGCCAGAATAGCACAGCAGGGGTTGTCCTGCAGGAAAAGAGACAATCAGGACTCCAACAGACCACGGAGCATACAAAATAAAAAGCAAACATCATAGAAGGCCGAATGCCATGGTAACTCTCAAAGAAGTAGCAGGAAACACTTATTCATCCACTCATTATGCATACATACAATTGACGAGGCAATCTTGTGATTTCCCCAGATTCACTTCAGTTACAAACACTCTTAACCACATGCTTTCAGGCACACTGCCATCTACAGTCTTGCGGCTGCCTATATTTTCCATTTTAAAATGCCACATCCCAGTTCTACATATGAACAATCATTCATATCTACTCTGAAGCCACTATGTATCTCAGATACATATTGCATTTATCATGTCTTTCCCCACCAGTGCTTTAGCTCAGCATCATGGACATGCCACAGGCAAGGCAGATCAAATGTTACCCCTCATCTTCCAGCACTGTAGTCTGATCAAAATCAGCCCTTCCTAATAGCTTTCCCCCTCTTATTAAAGAAAAAGAAAAAAATTCCTAAAGATCCAAGAATGAAATTATTGCATGGAATCAGTCAACGGCAGATCAGCTGTCTCACCTGCCTGACCCGTGATGCAAGATGGCCCATAAAACAGAACGCAACTTCAGAGTTCTGTGCATACCTGTAGAAGGTGAGCATACATCCAGTGATGGTCATGTTCATGGGCACCTGAGCAGACATTCGCCCAATCAGGATCATCTTCTCACCAGTGTCTGGATGAAAGGCTGAGTCATAGATGTATTTTGCTCTCCAGAGCTGGTCCTCAGTCAGTCCTGGTGACACTTTTCCCATCCTGGAATGAGTACCAAGAAAAGCAAAAATTGGAAGCAGCTTGGAAGGAAAGAAGTAGTATGTTCTGAAGGTCACCGGAGAAGAGGGATCAATGCACTGTACCGAAGACTACACTTTGGAAGACAGAGTGATGTGACTTCACAGCTACCTCAGATATGCAGAGGAACACGATATCCGAAAAGGCGGACAATAATGGCTACAACGAAATGGATGGAAAAGCCAGATTGAATATGCAGCAACTTCTATCAAATTGGACACCATCCTGCCCTACTGTGGTTCAAAATGGCACCCAACCTTGTTCTTTTCTGCTCCAGACTTTACAGGTACTTTGTAATTCCAGGTGGGCCAAGACTTCCCTTTTCCTGCCAGACATCTGCTTACCCCTTCCTCATGTCCCGCATTGGCCACCCTTTCACTCATGCCTGATTACCTTAAGGTAGGTGGTTCCTTAAGATGAAACAGAAGGAGAACCTTGCTTTTCAAGAGGCACCCTTCAGAGCCTCCTGGGAGCTCAGCGTCCAAGGCTGTGAATTTCCCGCTACATGCTCCTCCCCTGCTTCCCCCATTTCCCACCGAATCACTCCCTCAATTGTTGTTTTTTAAACTGTAATTAAATTGCACATGTGCAGATGTACACATTTTTAAAATTTTGTACGGGTTGGGAGCAGAGCATGAGATCCACATCATGTGACATCACGCGTTGCCCCCTGGCATGCCCAGGGCAGCAGGACACAGCCCACTCATTCCAGATTAAATGTGGGTGTCTATTACCAGCTAACACACACCTGTTTTCTGTAAATGCATTTTCTCCAGATTACTACGAGGGTGTGGTTCCACCTGCATATTCATAGCCCAATTGTCTTGATGATGCTCTGTTGTGGACAGCCCAGGATGGGCTCTATTTGACTCAAATACTTGATTTTGAATCAGTCTTGATCTGTGCCAAAATTCCTGTTGCTGCTGGAAGAATTCAGTGCTGGACTGCACCCAAAACAAGGCCTTCCCACAGCCTTCTGCATGCTTCCGCTTCCCAGCCTGTGTGAATGGCCAGCTTCCTCTCTAGGCATCGATTCCCCCACCCCACTGGCTTCGGTGTGAATACTGTATTCCTTGTATCACAGTGAGGATACCAAGGAGCAGAAGACTATTTTAAAACCTCAGAGAACCAATAGAATCTGAGCAAGAGCTGTAGCATGAGCATCATCGCTGCTGTACTAGGCACCCGAAATGTTTCCCCATGATAAGCAATCTCTTTTGGGCTCTGCTATTGACCAAATCTCTCTCGCCATTGCCACTACCCCCTCCCTGAGGAACCAATGCAATCCCCAGACTAACAAGAGAACCTGTAATCCTCAATCACCCTCCGAGCATCTTCCAGGGTCCTGCTTGAGAGCAGAAGGTTGCGGGGATCTGTCACTGTGAAGAAATGCTTTGCTCTCCCCACAAAGGTGCCCTGGTCCCATCGCGGCTCCTTGATGTTGATGTGCAAGGGCAGTTCCCCTGCCATGCTCTGAAATGGAAGAAAGGGAGAAGAAAAAACAGTCAAGGTGCTGAAAAAGAAAGCAAAAGCACGCCTGTGGCCGAGGAGGAGGACACTGAAACGCTTGTGTTCGCTTCCAGTAAATTGTTGCCATTTTTCATTGTGCAGCAGCTACGCCTCTCGATTCAAGGAAATCAACAAGTACTCCAGCCTCTATCTCAACAAGAAGAAAATAAATTATGCAAATTTTCTCTAGGTGAAGTAGATGGCATCATTGTATTTGGCATGAATGTCACTAGATGGACAGATCAGTGGCTGACAGAGAGAAAAGAAAGCATATCTGGGGGGGGGGATAAGCTCTTCATCATTAGGTCCAATACAATGTATTGACAACTCAAAGGCTGAATGCAGCTCAAGATGGCCTTGCTCATAGCCCCCTCTAACTACTTAAGGCATCAGGGACGGAATACTGGGCCTTCCAGATTTGTTGGAATACACTTCCTAGCAGGGCCAATGGGCAGAGATTACAGAGTTGTTCTGCATCCTTATCTTTGGGTCTATGGAAGCAGCATTACTTGTACATGTGACAATGTTCTCACATCAGCTGTTAGAATCACCAGATGTCAGCAGTGACTTGATAGCACATAACAGCAATGCAAAACAACTCTGTCTGAGTATAGCAATGCCTACAGCACTTATTAAAACATAACAAAATTGTGCTTTACTTCCTTTTTGCACTGACCTCTGCCACTTCAACAGTTTTCCAGATCTTAGCTGACTGAGGGAGCTGCCCCATAGCCAACCACGTGCACGGGAAATGAATGTTTGCTGATGTTAAGAGTCCCAATAACATTTGAAGGTTCTTTATTATTTCATGTTAACTGACTAAGATCAACAAGGCTTATGTGAAAGGACAAGCCATCTCCTTCCCTGGTCTTTTCATTTTCCAAAGAAGCATTTCATGCCCTTTAAATCACATTTTCCATGACCAGATTGTTACCCTGGCAATAAGAAAAACAATATAAACATTCTCCTCCCTACACAGAAGAAAAATGCCAATGGCCAATACTCCTACATTCCTTCTGAAAAGAACAGTTCCTTCAAACCAAAACCCTGAGACAGCCAAAAGAGAGAGGGAGAGATTGAGAGAGAGAGAAAGACTGAGAGAGACTGAGAGAGAGAGAGAGAGAGAGAGAGAGAGAGAGAGAGAGAGAGAGAGAGAGAGAGAGAGAGAGAGAGAGACCAATAAAGGCCATCTATCTACAGTATTATTGGAACAAATACACAGAGGCTGTCTTCTAGAGATCACATGCAACATGTCAACTGCTACATCACATCAGCTTAATCCATCACCACAGTTTCCTGAATTAGGAGCAAGTGTGTTAATTTGGGTTGCAATAAAGACTTGTGGCTGCTTCGACATCAGTATTATCAGGGCACAACCAAGGTATGTGAAGTCTTATTTCACCAGCAGCTGCTTTTCTCCAAGGACTGAGGGAGGCTTTGATGCTCCCTACAATTCTAGCTCTCTACAGCAAGGCCAATAGGGAGGAATAGGAATGGGGAGTCTCTTCAGACAAATGTGTGCAAACGGACCCAATCAAGGACATGTGGGAAATTGGGGACAAGTACGGGCTGGAACAAGCAGGCCTCCTCCCTCCCTCTTCCGCCCCATGACTGTTCAACCCAGCATTCATAGGGTTAACTTTCAATTCAGAAGAAGCTGTGCAGAGATACCAAGCAAGGGGAAATTAGAAGCATAAGCCAGTAACAAAATTCAGCTCAGGTGTCCAAAGGAGAAGAGTGAGAGCTGAAACCACATTAAGATCCAAGGTCTCTCCTGGCCACTCTTACTTCTGAAGCATGTTCAAAGTCAGGCCCGGGGGCCAAATGTGGCCCATTTTCAAATTTCAAGCGGCCCGCAGCCTCCTCTCCCTGCCAGCTCAGCCTGTCACAGCTGGCCCCTCCCCATTCCGGATGGAGATGTCAGCTTGCAGTTTTATGGTTTGCCTGCCCTCCCTGCCTTTGTCCACCATCACCCAGCCACCTGCCCAGCCTATCCACCCCCAACACCATTGCTGCAGCGTCCTCCCTGCCTCCTTGCATGTCCTAGAGACTTGTCCAAAGTCCGGCCCAGGGGCCAAATGCGGCTGAATGGTCATCCCCCACACATTTTCATCTCACCAAATCTGGCCCTTCGTGCAAAAAGTTTGGACAGCCCTGATTTGTAGAGCTAAAACTGAATTCACCGCATACCATGCCTCACTCTGCTCAACTACCCAAATATGTTTTTCTTTTTAAAAATTTTACACTACTAGGACTGTGCACCAACAGTGAGTGGAGATAGAGATAAGAAGTTGGTGTGGCTGGCCACTTCACATACACATTTACATCTTCCCTGAAAAGCACACAAAGGATCTCCGCTGAAAGAACAGCACCTGTTTCATGGACCTGCTGTGATACAGGTCACAGCTTTCAAACAGTGGGGGCCTCTCTTAAATAAACAGGGCTTCCTAAAAACAAAGTGGCATTATCTCTTATAACCCTTCCTTTGGTGTGCAGGAAAGAATTTAAAAGGAAAGACCAGCCCATATGTCTCATTGTTATGTTATCAGTCACCTTTTATGTCACACCTCTCTCCAAGGAGCTCAAGGTGGCACACCCTGCTGTGGTATGCTGCAGTACTTCCCACAACGACCTTGCGAGGTAGGCCCACTCTAGATGCCTAGCGCGATCCCTAGCTCTGCTGCTGGGGGTTCTGGGCATCCCTGGGCACCAAAGCAGCCTCATCCAAGGCGTCGCGTGCCACCATCCTCCATATCCACAACACAAAGTAGTACGAGGGCTGGGAGACGGCCACGGCGTCGCTTATATAGGGTATCTATCCTACACCTGCTACCTTGTCCCGCGCTGGGACGTGGGCAAGGGAGGAGGCGGCGGCGCAGGCAGGCAGGAGGAGCTCGTGACGCCCCTGGCCCCCACCCAAAATGACTCAGGCAGGGAGGGGGGAAGAGATGAGGATGGAATGCAAAGCGGGCGGGGTGGATCGGGACGAGCAACGAGAAAGCCATAAAGCAAGGTGATCCTCTGGGCAAGGGGAACGCTGTAACGGGGAGGAGGAAAGCGGCGGTGGGGGAGTGGGGGGGGAGGTGGGTGTCGTCGCAGGGCGGGAATCCCCCGTCTCTTCCTGCCTTTGAGAAGGGAAAAGCGGGCGCGATCTCTCTCCGAAGCCTGCGGGCGACTCACTTGTTCCGGAGAGCGGCGGCGGCGGCGGCAGCAGCAACCACAACGGGATCGCCCTGGCAAGAAGAGGGTGCCGGTCCTGTCTCTGCGGCCCGACGAGAAAGAGAGAGTGAGAGAGAGAGAGAGAGAGAGAGAGAGAATCAGACAGAGCGGGAGCCGGTGCTAGAGCTCCGGCCTAGCAAGTTGCTGTGCGCTGGGCCAGCTGGAGAGGGGCGGCGGGAGCAGGAGGAGGAAGAGGGAGGCGCCAGGAGGGGTGGGTGGAGCCTCGGGGGCGCGCGGGGTGGGGGCTTGTCCTCGGCAGCCCTCGGCGGGCGGCTGACGCGCTCATGATGGTCTCTCCTTGCCTGCATGGCTCGTATTAAGCGGGCCGCGGAGGGAAGGGAAGGGAAGGGAAGGGAAGGGAAGGGAAGGGAAGGGAAGGGAAGGGAAGGGCGCCAGCTGGGCTCCGGCCGGCCTCCTCCTCCCCGTTTGGCTGACGGGCGCCGCTCCTCGCATCGCGTCAGGTCCAGAAGGAGGGCGCTGGCCACTAAAACCCAGATCCGGACTACGTGCCGCCGGACACACAAAGCGGGCGGGCGGGCGGGCGAACCCACCCGGTGATGCTCTCGTCTTTTGATAATCCATCGCATCGATCCGGGGCCTGCCGCTAGTAGGAACTGTTCTTCTGCTGCCGCGTGGAGTTTTTTAGGCCAGCGTTCAGCCCCGCCGAGATGGGTCCGTCGGTAGATCCGCGCCGCTCCTACTTGGGATGCGCGAGATCCTCCTTAGGAAGAGTGCCGTTCGTTGAGGATGCACGGAGTGCCCGCGCTATTCAGTCGGTTCCGGAAGAGTAAACCCCAGCAGCAGAGTTTAGGAAGGTTAACTTTTTGGGACTACAACTCCCAGAATCCACCAACTGGTGTGTTCATGGCTTTTAAAAAAATAAGTAGACTCCACCAGGAACATTGCAACAAAGGGAAGGAGAGGAAGGGATGGGCCTAAGAAATCCAAGCATCTCCTCTCCAGACCCCACAACAAAAAAACAGCCAGGGGGATCTATATTAAGCCTTCCTGGCTGGTGGTTTATGAGAGTTGTAGTCCAGACTTGTAATTTCCCCAAGGTCTGCTCTGCTCAGCAGTAGAATGCAGTCCTTAGAACCTCCAGGATTACTGTATTGTGCCTACGTTGTAATAGTACTTCCATTGTGGTTTTTAATTGTACAGTCTATGCAGTTTAAGGGAAAATGAAAAGATCCCACCAACCCCTTGATCTAGACTTGAGAGAGAGTCTCCTTGGGTCACCCATGAGTTTCTAGAAAAATAATCCCACATGCCCAGTGGAATCAAATGTTTTCATGCAACAATAATTGTGAACAAAATGGTGGTTGTCAGCTCTTACTGTTTGCTAAACATGTCTGATGCTGGAGGATTTCTCTTATGTACTTCTTGGACTTTTATGCCCATTTGGGAAAATGGATCTTTTCTCATGTTTCTAAAAACAATATTACTTAAACCCAGAGGTTACAGAAGCTATGTGATAAAAATGTATGCACATGTTATATTTAACAGCAGCCTTTGGCTAGATAGGCAGGTTTCAAATAAAATCAAATAAATAAATAAATAAAATGTTAAAATGTTTAAGAATCAAAATGTTTTCCTAAGATGAAACTCTATACACACCTAACCAAGACTACCCCATGCTTTACTTTTGAATAGAAGTGTAAATGACATTGTTCGTTTATGAAACATGAATTACTTTAAAACATAACAGTGTTTCAATTACTGCAAATAAAGTGGGGCACATTTTTTCAATATTTCAATTGAGTAAATGGTTGATTTCTCTGCAGATATTATAATCAAATATAATTGAAGATGCCGTCCTAAATAACTGATTGGACAATGGGATCATATTGGAAATACTGTATTAATTTTGGCTTCAAAATCAATAAAAACATTTCCTTTTTGCCTTGAGAGCAAATAAGTAAATATTTTGAATGCAATATTCCTTTCTTGGAACATGGACATCAGACCTCACAGACGTTGCTTACCTGTTTGATAAAAAATTCCAGAAAGGAAACTCACTGACTCAGTTGTTCAAGGGTAAGTCAGCACTATGTAAATTCCATTGATTCAGTGTATCTCCTCTAGGTGGCATGAAGAGATGGATTCAGGCCGTGTCTATAAAACAAGTGCACCAATTTTTCCTACACAGTCTTGGAAAATATTGTATGCATTAGTAAAGCTCCAGTAATGCCCTGTAGCAGCAATGCTTCTAAAATCCCACCATTTCTGAAGGAGACACTTGAAAACTAGCCCGGGTGTAGGGACAGGCGAAGAAAATGTATGTGTGGAGGACCTGATCTCCCTCCCCCTGATTTTGGTGGTGGGAGGGGTCATGAGTTGACTCCCTGGGGCCATGAGCCCTGGTATATTTATTAAGGGCTTAATCTACCATTCCTGAGTAAGAGAGAGAGAGAGAGAGGCTACTGTTGACTGTGAGAACTGGCGTTCCAGCAGTGTGACAAGAGCAGGTGAGTGTATTTTTGGAAAGACTTGGAGCAACTAACAAATTGCCATTGAAATCTAGACTTATTACAAGTATGTAATATTGTACAAAGACTCTGAAGTCATCAGAGTTACTTTGCTTAATGAAAGACATTGGCATTGTATCCCAAAATTCTAGAAGGGGCGATCGTGACCTGCCCATGCTGAAAGGGTTAGGGTCCTGTTCAGATTTTTTTCCCCCTCCAAGAATATCTGTGTAGTAATTTGAAATATATGTTTAGTAGTTGAGTGGCAAGCAGCATTTGGGGGACTATAGCATCGTGTACCCATTTTTACTTCAGTTTGAGTTTGTACCATCAGCCACCCTCCAGAGGGGGAAAAATAGTCTTCTGAATAGATCAGTAGGTTAGATTTCTTGGAACAGTATGACTCCAGCTAAATTTTGAACATGTTCCCAAGAAATTCATGTACAGGAGTAGTATAGGGCTTTGAAATACTGTTCCCCCATTCTCTGATCCAGGCCTCACCAGCAAACAGTATGGTCTAAAACAGTGATGGCGAACCTTTTAGAGACTGAGTGCCCAAACTGTGATCCAAAGCCCTCTAATTTTTTGCAAAGTGCCAATACAGCCATTTAACCTGAATACAGGTGGCTCTGAAGGGATGATGTCAGACGCCCACAGAAAGGGCTCAGAGTACCACCTTTGGCACCCATACCATAGGTTCACCAACAACGGTCTAAAACATTTTAAGTGTTATGGAAGATGTTTTTCTGTTGCTAGTGCTGAAGTACTATTTAACTTCCAGTCCTATTCGTTTCTCCAAATGGGATGGGAGGCAGATACTACATTCTCTCTTGCCCTGACTGTGGGTGTGTTACAGAATGTGCAACATTACACCAAAGAAGTAGATTTTGACCCATGAAAGGTCACATTGAAATAAATACCTGTCTTTAAAGTGCCAGGGTATTTTGCCCCCTTTCCTCCCCCATCCCCGTTCTTTTCTTTTTCACTTCTAATTTTGCAACGGACGAATACAGCCATTTCTTTGAAAACAACATCATACAGTTTCAATTGTTTTTCCAAAACTAGGGAAGGTGGCTTGTTTGGACACCAACCCACTCACCCCCCCCAAAAAAAAAACCCCTTCATAAACAGCATGGTCACTGGAAGCTGTCATCCCCCAAACTTTGTTTCCAAGGTCTAGGAGTAGGTTTATCTAGCTAGCAGCTGACATTCTTCACGTCCTTCCTCGAGCTGAGGTGAACTTGCCTCTGTGTTGAAATCGGTTTTCAACACGGATCGAGAAGTGGATTGAAAAGATTCCCGAGCTCCGGGATGGGAATCTCTCACCCCGCTTGGAGCGCAGTTCAGGGGTCGTGGTCGGGGTGAACTCGGATTGGGGTGAACCCACAAGGACGTGAGGTTCCGTTCCTTCAAACCGGTCTCTAGCGGGGCCGCGAACTGCAGCGAGAGGGACGCGAAGTATCAGAAGTTCAGAACTTCTGCTGCCCAGGCTGCTTCTGTCCTCAGCCACATTTCCTATGAGTTAGTTGAGTGTTCCCAGACTGCAGATGTCCAAGGGATAGCACGGGACTCGCTCATGGCATCCACCGCACAGTCCAGTTCCTTGCTGTCCCTGCTCTATTTGGCCCTGCTGACATTTGTGGGCAGTTCTGTGCTCCTCGCCGAGATGCACCAACACAGTTTGCTGAGTTACAACACCCATGCTTTCCTGGCGGCGCTCATGATCTCTTCCTGCACCTGGATGGTCTGGTTTGGGTGGCGCTCTGCTAAGAACAAGCAGCTGAAAAGACACCAGGATCACCAGGCAGGAGCAAGTTGGCTCAAAGGTAAAGACTTATTCGTTTGTTATTGTTGTTTTGAATTCCCATTAGAAGTGGGACCCAACATGGATTACGATATTTCAACAAATGCACCAAAGAAGCACCATGAATTTTAAAAAATTGTATATGCAGTTAAATCAGATATAACATTGAAATGCAAAGACTTGAAAAAGTGACTGCACAGAAACATGATCCATTGTAACACAAGGAAGGGGGATCTTGGTACCAAGTAATGAACTAATGTTCCCATCATGCCCCAGAACTAAACAGGCTGCTTAGGACCTGTTCAAAATGGGAGTTCAATAACATGTGGGAAGCTGCTGATTCCCCATACTTGCAATATGCCTTCTTCCAAAATCCATGCATTTTTATTGAAGGGAAATCAAAGAGAGAGAGAGAGTTTAAACGGGCTTTGATAGACCATGCAATATTCCAGTTTGGTTTTACAGAAAAAATTGTGTGCTCTCATCTGTCAGATTCAGTGCAGAGACTGTTGGTCATTTCAGACTTGAGCTCTCCAGCGCTACTACTAAAATACAGTAGTTATGCACTGGCCCCCACGTCTTCACACATGACCTGAGAGCCTGTTTAATGATTCCAACCCATCGAGCTTAGTACAGTACTTGATGGTATTCTATACTCTGCAGGCAGATTGGAGTTGCAATCTGCAGTCTATAAAAACATAAGCCAAATGAAGCTTGTAACTCTTTTTTGTGCCCTAAGACTCTTTGATAGAATCATAGAAAAATGGAGCTGGATGGGTTTCTAAGGTCATCTAGTCCAACATGCTGCTCAATGCAGGAATCCAAATCAATGTATATCTGATGGCTGCCTAACTTTCTCCTGAATGCCTTCAGTGTTAGAGCACTCACCAACTCCCAAGGCAATGGGTTTCATGTTGTTGGAAGTTTTTTTTTCCTAGTATTTGGCTGAAATGTGACTTCCTGTAACTTGAGTTCATTATTACGTATCCTTCACTTGGTTGTTATCACATTCTGCAAGTCATTTTCATAAGGTTCTGTCCTAAAAAGAAGCCACCAGACATTTAAAATATATATCTGAAATAAACCAATGTTTGCAAACAACTGGTCACATAACTGTGACAAACTGGTATATGTGCACCTCCATCTTCATGAGGCTGAACAAATTACAGGAGGCAACACCATTATCACTCTCATTTTTTAATAACTCTTACATCACAGGTACGCATGAATCAAGGCTTACACAGTTGCCAAGTATATCTAATGTGATTTCGGAGCTTCATTTGAACTTCTTATTAACTATTTTAAGTCTATTCCTGCCAAGAGGTCTAGGACATAAAGCTAGCTTGGGGCTAACGAAGAAAACCAAATCATCTCCAGATTCCAGGAGCTGATAACACAGGCAGAGAAATTCAGAACTGAATTATTATTCAAGTCAAAGTAAACAATACAAACTTGTCAAAATCCATGAAGGATGAGGCCTACACCTTTAGTTTCTGGTAGCATACACAGAGGAATTCCAAATGACCCATCAATAGCCTTTCGAACTGCTAGGTTGGCATGAGCTGCGTGGCACCCAGGATTTGAACTGCTGAGCTGCCGACTTTGCCGCCAACAGTTTCAGTGCTCTGGTCCACTGAGCCACCATGCCCCTGGGGCTACACCCTGCCTGGCAAAATGCAGGGAAGTAATCAAGTGACTTGTCACTTGTGCAAGACTTGGACTGACAGTGCTGTCTTCCCGGGGCAGGTGGTCTGTCTCTCTTTGCACTAGCCACACTGGTTCTGGACTGCCTCTCCTTGGGATATTACTATGAGCTGCAGTACTGTGCCTCCATGCTCAGCATCACCTTCCCTGTTGTGCAAGCTGCTTTCACAACCATACAGGTGAGGTTACACTGGTTTTCTGATATCTGGTGGGGACCTAAGGAAACCTCCAGCACTGCCTGACTCTGCCTCAGAGGAATTAGTGTCTCTGGATTTCTTTCTGCCGACCTCCACTCCATATCTGAGCCCATTCCCTTTACTGTGGGGCTCCCCTCTAGAATTCTGAAACGCTCTCTTTTTGCTCAGTGTCTTCCAGAATCACCCAGGCGGTGTGGCCACTGCTCACACTAGCTCAGTAATGCAAGAAGTTGTAATCCAGAAAGGTAGCTGCTCCAAACTCTGGTTTGCCCTTACAAAATACTTACCACCATTAAGAAGTAGTGCCTGCTATAAGCCACCATTCCAGAAAAGTTGGGAGTGGGGAGAAAGATTCACCAGTGGGGTGCAAAATGGGAGGCTTGGACGCTGCTTGAAAGGCCTCCCCACCTGGCCTGCAGGCTCCTGTCTTCTTGTAGAAAGAAAAGTCAATGTGAATCGTTATTCAAGTGTTTCATTAGCCCAAGGAAAGGTCGACAAGAGTTGCACTTGAGAGAGGCAGAGTTAGCCCTCTCTGAACGTCGTGAAGCCTTCTTTAAACCCACCCACCCCCCCTTGCTGGAGCAGTCGGGAAGGAAAAAGCCTCCCACTGGCTCCAACAGGAGGCTTTTAAAGATCTTATCATTGGGTTGGAAGACAAAGATGGGCCGTAGCTACACAGGAGACTGTTAACCCTCTGAAAGCAATACAAAGCCTTATGACCCACTCATCGTCCCCATGACTATAAGGCTTGAAATAACCTCCCATTGTCTTAAATGTATATTTTCAATGGCAAGCCATAATCTAGCATTATTTTTAACTCCAAATCTGTCCCTCTGCCTTCCTTTATTACAGGTCTCTTTGCTGTTGTTTAGTGCTAAGGTTTGCATCCAGGAATACCAACATCTTAACAGGTAGGACTATTCCACCAAGTCATGCAAAAGAAGACAGGCCTATTTCCCCTTCTGTGCTCTCTTTCTCTCTCTTACCATTCCTCTTATGGTGGTGCCCCTAGCTTCCCAAAATGGTCCTCTCAAGCTCACCCTCTATTGAGAATGCATGCTTGTTTGATATCAGGTTGTGAAAGCAGTGCAATTCCCTGTAACCTATGAGATGAACAACTTTTCTTTTCTTTTTCTTCAAGCTTCCCTCCAAAAGTACCCACCTCTGTCCTGTAAAAAAAAAGGAGGAAGCAGGTAAGTCCAGCAGGAACAACCTGGATGCCATCAGCACTGCTGCTGTGCACCATTTGCTCCCTGAGACCATTGCCTCCTCCTGCTTTGTGATAGAGCTGGCCCTACTATCAGGGTGCCAATGCATGAACAGCAGGCATGTCCAAACTTTGGCCTTCCTGATGTTTTGGACCACAACTCCCAGAATTCTTAGATTGCCAATGGCAAAGGACTGTGGGAGTTGTGGTCTCTAAAACATCTGGAGGGCCGAAGTTTGGACATGCCTGCTGTACAGGATGTGAAAATGCTCAGGGTAGCTAAGAGACTAGTAATGTAATCGGACATCCGTCCCTAGCTTTGATTCAAAACAAACAGAAAATGGTGGACTATTGTAATGAAAACGTCACAAATGACTCCACAACTCTTTTGTTCTTCCTTTAGGTTTGGGCTGATGCACACACTGGCAACTAATGTCCTTCTATGGATGAGTGTGGTGCTGGATGAGTCTGTGAAGCAGTTGGAAGAATTTTATGATGCCAATGGGGGAGAGAGCTCCCAGGCTTCACATGGTACAAATGTCACTTTTGGACAAGGGGCTGGGTGGGATCCAACAGACAGACAGTAAAGATCTCTGTCCATGACATGGATACAACCGTAAGGTTGGAGGAGTTCTAAAATGACTAAAGCCAGGAATCAACCCAACAGCTGTATGTGCAGCTTACACACTCCCCATCGGCCACCCTGCTTAAGCTTCTGGAATTGGGGGGGGGGGGACAGCAATACCTTGGTTTAAGAGTAAACTTGGTTTAAGAATATTTTTCAAGACAAGCAAGACAATCAAACATTTATTCTAATTTTTGCCTTGATCAACAAGCAATGTCTTGCAATACAAGCACTGGAGCAGATCACATGATCACAAATGAGCCAATGCTCTCTCTCTCTCTCTCTCTCTCTCTCTCTCTTCCTGACTGTCTGGAACATTTCATCTTAGGCAAGCCTAAAAAGCAGGGGGAGGAGAGAAGAAAGCAGGTTTCCCTTCCATCAACCAGGAATGTGTTCAAAGGAGAGTGCTGCTTTTTTCCCTTCTATTTCTATTTCTATTTAATTTGTTTTCAACATCCTTTCTTATTTTTCAAACCATTTCTAGTCATGGGGCAGCTATTCAAGTGTGCATAGGACTACAAAATGCATTTTATTATTGTCATGTTAAAAACACAGAGCAAAATCTATTTCTTAGTCTCAAGCATAGCAGATTCTGCAACCAGGCACCTAAACCATGGTGTGGGTGTGGACTTCTAGCCAACTTCTAGCCAATGTGAGTTTTGGCATTTTGTGTGTCCAGTATGTGGCCTATGGGGCACCAGAACGAATCATCTGAGTTTCCATTATGTCTCATGGGGAAATTTGCTTTGATACAAGGGTGTTTTAGTTTACAAGCATGTTTCTGGAATGAATTATGCTCCTAAACCAAGGTATTACTGTAATTTCTTCATCTCACCCCATGTTTCTTGTTGGAAATTTATAGGCAATGGCTTTACTCTCCACACCAAGAAGAAACATGACCAAACACCAATGTTAATAAGCAGCTTTGCAACCCCAACTATCCACTGCCCACACTAGATTTTGGTCTTTTGCATCCCTTTTCTCGTGTAAGTCTCTGAAGCACTACTGCTTCTGCACTGCCCATGAATTTAACCTGCTTCTCACCCTTGCTTTATTCACACACACTCCTTCTCGCGCATGCACACTGATGGTCGCCAGGCCTCTTGCAGCTTCTGTGTCCTCTTCCACCATTCCTCTGACTGTGATGCTCCCAACCTTCAAAAATGGCAATATCACAGCTCCAGCTTTGCAGCTGCACTTGGCATAAGATTCCTTCGCTCACATCAGTTTTAAAAACTTTCATATCATTTAAGGGCACAGGGAGGTTATGTAGAAGGAGAAGCCAAAATGAACTGTGTGTGTCCTCCAAAGTTAATGGGACGAACTTAATAGGACTTTGAGCTGGACTTCTAGGAGCCATGTCATTTCATGTTTTTGTTGCTACTCTTGTTGTTGTGCCAAAAGCAAGCACACGGGCCAACACGTTCTTCCTGCTTTTCCCACAGGTAGCTCTCACACTAACAGCTGTATCTGCGTGACCAGTCTTTGCCACATCTTTTCAGAAGGTGCTGCCTACCTCCATCCCTTCAATATTGAGTTCAGTCTCTTCTCTTCCACAATGTTGTACATCATCTGGAGGAATACTGGGCGGCAAAGAGAACACCAGAAGCCTCGCCTCACTCATAGGGCACACTTCCACCTCAGTGGGGCTTTTGTCGGTCTGGTACTTGGAGCCTTGGCCATTTCAGCCACCTTTGGGGTGATGATCTCCTTTGGAGTGCTTGCTAAGTTGCCCGAAACTATTCCTGAAGCCCTTCGAACATACTACATATTTAACTCTGTTTTATTATCTGTGATGTTCCTGGCAACTTTGGTTGGCATTGCCACCTACAGGGTGAAGAAGAAGAAGAAGAGAGCAGCCATTCTTAATTCTGACAAGAGTGTGGTAAGAAGCTTAGATGTTACTTTGCTTCTGGTCAGCTCCTGTGGTCCTCTTATGGTATCCATCTTCTCCTTGGTTGCCATCTTCTTTCTTCATGCCCGCGGCAGTCTCCATCTCCTGGACTTCTGCTTCTCCCTTTGCAAGACCATCCAAATTCTGGGCCAGAATCTGTTTATTACAGAAGCTTTGTACTCCAGCTCCTCTCATGAGGCAGATGCTCACAGTAGAAGGGACTTTGCCCATTCCAGCTGGATCTTTTCCATTTCCAGAGGTCCTATGGAGCAAAGTAGCAGTGGACTTTTCTCTGAAACCCACACATTGACCAATGTCATGGCCAATCTCGAGAATCAGTCACCCAGACAACTGACAGACTATGGAAGGGATCCATCTCTCTTCCAAATTCTGCAAACTCAAGGAGGTCCTAAAAGACTGAGCATTCGAAGAAAGACCCTACAGAACATCTCAGTTCTCCTTATCTTCTACAATATCTCGGTGAGTGGACTGAACTGAGCTCAGGTATGGAGAGATTACCAAGCTGTGGATAAGGGTTCCATTCACTTCTATGAAGGGAATGAGATGATACTCTTTCTTTGATGTAATTTGGATGATGGCAGTCTATTTCATCTTGTCAGTCTTATCCCTACAGATCAAGCTAGGCATCAATAGTTCAGATTCACTAGCTGTCAGCTGAGGAATTCTAAACAAATGTAGATTGATGATGCCAGGAAAAAGCTATTTTTATATTACAGTATTTTTCCTTGTATAAGACTATACTTTTGTCTAAAATTATTAGATCACAAAAGTAAGACAAGGAGGGAATTGTGTGGTTGCAAAACTGTAATTTTGAGTTAGAAAAGTGGAGGTCATCTTATACATGGGGGCATGTTATAGACAGGAAAATATGATAACTTT
Source organism: Phrynocephalus versicolor (assembly GCA_023846285.1). NCBI lineage: Eukaryota > Metazoa > Chordata > Lepidosauria > Squamata > Agamidae > Phrynocephalus > Phrynocephalus versicolor. Next base: position 15,091,742 of record JAHTLZ010000379.1, on the reverse strand, counting down.
CTTTTATATTAGAACTGTCAAGTATCAGTGAATACATTGTAGAAATAAAATTTCAATTTATTTTAAGCATTCAAAGTTGAGAGAGAGAGAGAGAGGTGCACTAAAAGTTCAGTTTGCCCATAACTCAATGTTCTAAGACATAAAAGGTGGCTCTAGAAACATTTTTATTTATTTATTTAATTTATATACCACTTTTGAGATTTATTTACTAAATTTATATACCGATTTTGAGATTCTATGAGGCAGCCCTAAGCAAAGGCAAAGGGTTACTCCTAGCAACCAAAATATTCCAAGCAACGACCCTCTCTTTTGTGAATATTTTCCCCACTAACCTGAATACATGATCATTTTAATCATCATTGCTGTATGCCCCCTTCAAGGTAACTAGTGGGCATCAGCAGTGACTTAAGGAGACACTGACAGAGGAGGCAGTGGCAGTGACAATCCATCTAACTTTTGATAGTACTTTGTAGAAAGCTACAGTGGTAAACCCCTGCTGAGTTTGCTTGCCATTTAAATTCATAATGTGACAGTTCAGAGTGAAACAAGATGGTGCTGGAAGATGAGACTTCCAGCTGCGAAGGCACTCAGTCAGCTACTGGGGAAGCACAAAGGACAAGTATGAATAGTTCTGTCACTAATAATGCAACTAGATTAAGGCAGAAAGAACACCTAGTGGCTGACATGCACAAAAGTGAAACAAAAGTCCAATGCTGCAAACACATACTATTGGAACATGGAACATGATAAGATAGAATCAAAGTAAGCTGGAAACCATAACGCAATAAATGAAATGGAGTGCTTGGGATTAGTGACCTGAAGTCCACTGGAATGGGATATTTTCAGTGAGACAACTATATAAAGTGTTCTATTCACAGAATGAATATGATAAATTTACAAATTTACAAGAAATGGAATGGCTCTAATCTGAGGCAAGATGTAGCACAGGTAGTTAGGGGCTATAATGCAAGATATGACCAAATAATATCAATCAAACTGTGTGCAAACATTTTCAACATATACTTCATTCAAATCTATGTTCCAACTGCTGATGCTGAGGAAGATGAAATTGAAAGCTTTTATGCAAACATCCTGGACGAAACTGATCCAACACCCAAACAAGACATGCTCAAATTATAGGTAACTGGAACATAAAAGAGTAGAAGAAAGCACAACCAAATGTTGTTGGGACATGGAGAGTGCAGCCAAGAAATCAGAAGAAGTCTGAGACTTGGGTGGTTATTCCATGTCTCATTCATCCCTCCTTGCTGTCCCACTTGGAATTGGTACAAAAAAAATCTTACTTCACGTCCATAGCGTGACAGCAAAAAGTTGTCTCGACCACACCCCTGGAACCAGGAACAGAGCATGACAAGCCGTACCTGCCCCTGGGCTGGGGAAGTCTCTTGTCATGGTTGGTTCCCAGTTCCTGTTCCGAGACAAGGCACCGTAGGGTAACAACTGTCACACAACAACCAGTGTCCACCTAGTGGTCAGTGGCTGAAGCAGCATTCAACATTAGTTTTTCTATGGGAAACACCATGCAGTGCAAATGTTTATTAAAGAAAGTACTGAAAATTCTGTAGCACTGATGTGTAAATCCTGGAAGACCAGTAAATCGAAATATTGAAAAAGTTTTATTTACAATATTTAAAAAAGGGTTAAGAAAGCAAGACAAAATCAGAATTTGTCACGGAACAAGACCGTGAAGTAACAGTTGTCACGAGACAAGTTTTCATGACCGTGAGAAAACGGAAAAGGGGACTGAACAGGGACAAAACCACGTGACCATGAACAACACTGTCACGGTACAAACGTAATCACGGAACAAGGTAGGATGTGAAGTAACTGCCTTGGAATGAAGAGATTTGAAAAGGTTGTCAAGTGGGGGGATGTATTACTGGAGACCAAGACCAAGATTGTCCATATTCTTGTATTCCCAATCACTATGTGTGGGTGTGAAAGCTGGACAGTAAAGAAAGCTGACAGAAAAATTTGATTCTTTTGGAGTACAGTGCTGGAGGTGATTTTGCGAATACCCTTGAAAGAGGAACAAGTGGCTCCTGGATCAAATCAAGCCTGAAGTATCTCTGGAGGCAAAAATGTTGAAGCCGAGGCTTGTTCTAGTTTGGGCATGTCATGAGAAAGCAAGCTTTTCTGGAAAAGAAAAATGCTGGGATAGGTTGAAGGCAGCAGGAAAAGAGAAAGAAAAAATATGTGATGGATTGACTCCCTAAAGGAAGCCCCATACCTGCATTTACAAGACCTAATTTGGACTGTTGAGGGCAGGACAGTCTGGACATCTGTCATTCATAGGTGTCATAAGGCCATAATTCGGAGCCAATTTGATGGCATGTAACAACATCCGCAAAAGCATGTTCCAACTGAGAAAATTCTAGTGACCAATAGAGGGCAGAAGTGAATCATTTGTAGGAAGTTTCATTTTGTTAAGTTGGTTTTGACATTTGTCATCTCATAAAGTGCCTTTGGTACTTCAAAATATTGGGAATCTCAAAATACTTACTTTTTACTTTCATCTCAGCTAAATTACACTCACTCCAGTCTTGACTAACTTGTGCCATTTGTTTTGACGAGCTTTGTTGTGACCAAATGCTTTTTCATCCTGGATCTCTAATTAGTGGCAAATATTTATGAGGCTTTTATCATGCTGTTGCCCTCATTAATTCACTACCCCCCAGCCACTGTGGTTTAAATGTAACTCCCTTATTTTCCACTGTTTTTCCATCTTTACCTTACCATGGATCATGAGGAAGTACATGGTCCCAACTGGCCTCCTCACAATGATGCCAGGGAGTGCTCTTTGAAGTGGTTTGTTGCTCTGGATCAGTGGTTCTCAACCTGTGGGTCCCAAGATGTTCCTGGACTGCAACTCCCAGAAGTCTTCATCAGTAGCTGAGCTGGCCAGGATTTCTGGGAGTTGCAGTCTAGGAACATCTGGGGACCCACAGGTTGAGAACCACTGCTCTGGATGAACAGAGCTGCCTCCATTTTGAAGATCTCCAAGTAGGGCATGGTTTTCAGGCCTGCTGAGAAGCTTGCCTGCTGATCATACAAAATGGACACAGGAAGTTTCACCAATCATAGCATGAGTATTATAAAATTTAAAAGACGTTTGAAACTATGATTCCTTTACCCTGTCTCCTTTGTTTGTGTAGGTATGGATACTATACGCCTACGGGACTCGCCCACACCTGGTCAGTCAGATCGAGCAATCTTTCTACGGCTTCACACTCTGGGCCATTGTAGTCAAGATCTCCCTCCCACTGGGCATCTTTTACCGGATGCACTCGGTGGCCAGTCTCTTTGAAGTCTATTGTAAGACTTGCTGAATGAGCATGGCCCTTGCGACAACTGGGAAGCCATAGCACCTCAGAGAGAAGAAACCCAGGTGGACCTATAAGAGAAACCAAGAGGACCTGGACTTTATCAAGAGAAACCTGCTTTACCAGTTAACCATCTCCCAGCAAATCAAGCAAATAATATTTTGCCTCACCCATACGTTTGTGAGAATACCATGTTGCTTTGAGGTTACTTTAAAAAGACACTACATGGGGAGATCAGACTGAACGAACCTGCCTCAAAATATCTCTCATGCCTGAGAGACACCAACTGAGAAAGCCCATTCTGTCACAGCTGGACAGTTAATTACATGCAAGACATATGGCACATGAACTAATTTTATCCAGCCTGTCATAACCCCTGGCAGATCTTATTCAAGCTGGGGAAAAGATTACCATCTGTAAACTTTGTTTTTAAGAACTCTCAGGTCACTACTCTTTACTATTTAAAGGTTGCTTCTCTTTTTCAGTTTTATATTGACTACCCCACCCAATAGCTACTTGGGTAAAGGGAGGGGACTTCCAGATTCTCCTTCACGAGGGTTCTTAAGGATAACGTACCAGTGACAGACAGGTCCAAAGGGGAAAGAGCAGGTCAGTTAACAAGGGCAAGGAATTAACAGAATAATAATAATCACTGCATCTGAGCACATGTCTTTTTGATAATAGTGCCTTTGCTTTCTGTATTTGACTTCAAAACATATATGGCTACACAAATGGGCCAACTGTTAAAGTAAACAACACATAAATTTATCTGTCTCTGCTGATCTCAGTATTATCTGCTTGCTAGAATTTCCATTTCACTAACTCACCTGCGTGGCTGTCTTCCTTTCATGTACAACAGATACAGTGAGGATGTACTAAGAATAACTGACAGCCATTCTGACCTATGAGGGGCCTTCTTCCTGCTTTGCCCAGCCAATTCATGTGACATGCATAGGCTGGTGGGAGGTGCCTTCTGCAACCACCAGGTTTACAGGCTGAATTGTGTTTCTGTCCCAGGTGAGGAAGTTTGCAGAGCAACATGGAGACAGGTGAGAGGGCATGGAAGGGGTTAACAAATTAAGGAATGTGCAAGCTTCTTTAATGGCTTATCCTACCTTGCCTTTTCTCTCTTAAGTATCCGTGGATTCCTTTGTGCTTGATCAGGGGAAACTGCTGGGTTTAACCGGAAAGTAAAGCAAAGAGAAAGTTTACCTGCAGTAAGGAGCAATTTTAGTCAGGTACTTCCTGGGGAGCTCTCCAGGGTGCTGAAAATTCCTCCTTTTGTTGGAAGGGACAATTGCTACGTTATCGGCCAACGGCCTCCCATCTGAGTGGGACATGCTCCATACCTCGTCCTCACTCACAGGTGTTTGTAAGTTCTCCGCCCCCACGCTATATCTCTAATGGAAGGGATGACATCACTTATTTATTAAGGTCAGGTCACTCAGTAAGCAGGCTGCCTTCCAGCTAATGTGCAGGAAAGGAGACAGAGGAAGGGAAACGAGGATTGCAGGATTGCATATTGTTGACGCTAAATAGCTTGGAAAATCCCCCTTGTCTACCCCCTGCTCCGCTGTGTGATTACACAGCAGAACAAGAGGGCTCTCCAGGACTTTCCAGAGCTCTCCTGATTCTCACATGCAGCACCCTTGTCAATGTTACTAGGCGGAAGGAAGCAACATAGATGCTCCTTGTTTGAAACATATTAGCACTGAAAATATGTCATTAAAGCTGTTGTAATAATACATTCAGAGCAAAAGCCTTGGCTCTTGTGTAGCATTTTTGCAGTGGCTATTATTTATATTTGCTGGCATCCTATATCATCTGGAATTTAATGGAAGCTGAGACAGTGGAAAGTGTTGAGATCACCGTGAATAAATCCTAGAGTGAAACTAAGTGGGATCCCATTGGAAAATAAACTTCCCGAGAAATATGTGGAAGTGAGACCAGACTCAGTTCTCAGTATTTCTAGTGGAAATGAGGAGTAACTATTGAATATAATAACTTTAAAGAGATGTGTCAAAAGTAAGAATCATTCTTTCAAATACTGTATGCTCAAATTAGGGGGTTCTTGTGTTCTCATTGTCTGCCTACAAGTTCTATTGCTTTATTTTTGTAGGTTTTTTGAATATTTTTGTAGATTTTTGTAGGTTTTTGAATGTCATCTCCTATGTGATGTTCAGAGTTTTAAAAGAGCTACAGTCCAATAGAAGTGATGTTTAGGAGAGATTTGCTGCTTGCCAGCCATATTTCTAGATTATTTTATTTGAAATAATATCTGGGGTTAAAGTCATCCTTGTACATATTTTTCATAAGATAACACAACTGCACGAGTTTATATCAACAAAACAAATTTTAAAATATGCAAATTATATTTTATCCTTTCTAAGCTGTAATTTATCTCCTAGTATAACATAAATAGATATACAGTACATGTATTGTTTATCCATTTTACTCAATTTTATTATGTGTATTGGCATATAATGTGTAGCCTTAACTGCTAAAGCAGTCATTCTCAACTTTTTGTGGCCATAGCCGTAATACGAAAGAAATACAGGTCAAATCAGGTATAAGTTTATAAGTTGTATAACAAACTTTATAAGGTGGCATATGAAGAATTGTTTTAAATGTGCCAGAGACCCTCAGGGGGGCTATATACCCACCCCTGTTGAGAATGACTGCTTTAAAGTTCTTAATTTGTACTGTGTTTTTTTTCCTTCACAAAATAGTATCATTTAATATATATATATATTCCTGATGTCTAGTTTTCATGTTGGTCCTGGAGTAGCATTTCCTAATAAAAAAGGAAGACTAGAGAACATTTCTTATTGTCTGTACATCCTTTCACCATGATGATTCACTGGTCACAGTAAATTAACATAAACACTAGAATAAAGTTCTTGAGAAACTCCAGTGTTTCATTTTAGGATTTGGTTCTTGTTTCAACTGATTTTCCCCTATCATCCAGTAGAAAGCAGAAATATGTGATTGCAAGGCTACAAACCTTGAGATATGTGACTAAATTTAATGTATGTTTCTAGACATAAACTCCTCATGCATACTTATCCTGTGGTGTTAGAAAGGTAAGAATCAAATCCATTCTCTCTGTAACTTTTCATTATGCTAGGTCAGCTTATTCATAGAAAATAGAAATTTGCTTTTCATTCCCTGTAAATTCCTTGACATTAATGTCCCACCAGTATGGTAATGTCTGCCTATCTAATACATTTACTTCTATCAGTGAGAAAATATAGTCTCGCCTATTGTTTAAGATAATAGAAAATGCCCTGAGGTCTAAAACGACTGGATTAGACATTAGATCCCCTAAAATCAAAGAGGGGCCCAACAAACAATATGGCAGGTGTTATTCATTTTGTGAAATTTTCTCAGGCTTGGGAATGAAAAGATAAGGTTTAGAATATCAATGCAGTGTTTATTTATAGCCGAGGTTTCATTTTCACTGCCAAGGCCACGTTAATAAATGCAGGCCCTGTTTCAGGCGGATTCCTACAACCCCCGTACCACGAGGAAACACCAGGCAAATGGTTTCCCACCATTCTTAGGCTTAACCACCACCAGAGACACCTTACAACTAGAAACACATTTGGTTTACTCAGTTGACATGAAGAAAAAAGTAAAGAGCAGGTACTATGACTTTGTGGTAAAATTTGGAGCAGAAATAGAAATAAGATATCTTTGTTTAAGAAAAAAACTTACACATTCTGCAAGAACAAGTTAGTCCCAGTAGAATTGACCACACTCAGGGTCGCTGATGCTCCAAACAATCCATTTCATGAAAAATAATACCAATTTCACTTATTTCCAAAATGCTGGGACCCCAGTGGATAGACTTCCTAGCAGGTTAGAGTTTTATGTGCACAGTCCACTTTTTTACAAAGCGTTCTAACCTCTTTCTTAACTGCCTTGGCTTGGTTTCCATCTTCCAGTGTTCATAGGTATCATGCACCTGATATTTTAATTTCCACTACTCTTTTCTGTGTTTCATGCCATAGAGTGATACGTCCTATTTTCATATGTTTGGTATGATACTGCATATACTTGAGACTTTTCTTTTGTAAAGATCTCAAACTTCAGCCAAGCTAAATTTGCCTCACTAGACTATTCTAATATGACATGGAAACTCCCTGCTATATAAATGTAAATGTTTTAAAATATATTAATATTCTGTAATTTTAACAGTTCAAAAATGAGGAGTCAGAGTGGCAGAGGAAATTCCCTGCAATATAAATGTAAACGTTTTCATGTGTACAGATCTTCTGTATTTTTTAACCTAGCAGTTGAAAAGTCAGAGGCCACAGTGGCAAGACATTTCAGGGGTTGAATAAGAAGGAAGTAAATTTGTGTTCCTCCACAAACTTGAGAAGAGATTTATCACCAACATGTGTGCATAGAACTCCCTTATATATTTGATGGAAAGCCACAACGTTTAATTTGGGAATAACATTTATTGTCAGTGTTATTGTTGTTGATCTAGTGCACCATTCTGGATGTAAGAGAAGGAGCGTGCATCTGAATCCGTGAGAAGTAAGATGTTTCCACCCAGTCCTGCATTTTAGACACAGGGACGTGTTGCTGATTTTCCTGAGGACCAACCTCAGTGATGATATCAGGAACAAAATGAGTCCACAAAAGGTTTTGCGATGATCGATCGGAATATGTCCAGCAACTCTTTCCACTGGTGGGAAGCGACCTAAGGGGCCAAAATGTAACCCACTTCGCCAATCTTCCTGAAGGAACTGGATATCTCCACGGCTCAGAACAGAAGACATCTCCAAACCATCCATAGGCACTGTCCATCTGTGGGAGTCTCTCCATGAGCAACCAGCATCTTCACCTGCCATGGCACATGCTCCTGATTCATTCCCAAAGGATATTGTTTATCCCACTCACTCTCGGGGCTCCAGCAGCGAGGTCAGCACTGCTAACCATTTCCTACTAAGTAGGCAGAACCGGCTGATGAATGGAAGCCACCGAGGCTTTCGCACTTCCTCCCCTATGGGAAGAGTTATCCTCATCAACACACCACTTGAAGGTACAGTTGGGTTGAAAAGGGGGAAACAACATATCTCCCATTCTCAATGCAAAAGTTGCCTGGAAGTTTAGTCTTATTTAATGCTTAGAGCAGCCTTGTGGTGCAATGGTTAAATGCCTGTACTGCAGCTAAAACTGTGCTCACAACCTGAGGTTCAATCCCAGGTAGCCGGCTTATGGTTGATTCAGTCTTCTGTCCTTCCAAGGTTGGTAAAATGAGTACCCAGCTTGCTTGGGTGGGGGAGCAATATGTAGCCTGCATAATTAAATTGTAAACTGCCCAGAGAGTGCTTGAAGTGCTATGGGGTGGTATATAAGCAGAACACTTTGCTTTTGTTTTATTTAAGCGCTCATGACAGAGAGGCCTCCTCCAATGCACATGAGGGGTTGCAGGTCAAGTAGCAGGACACACACCCATTTTGTTCTCTAACATCTTATTGCTGCCACCGGGCATTTGCAGCCTGAAGGACAGAATCTGAGAAATTATTTCTATGGAAAAGTATCATATTTTAAATCCCTCCATAAATGAGTAGTGGGGAAGAGATGTTCTGAAGCCCTGGACATCACTTCACAACTGTTCAGGTATGGGAAGCTTTAGGATCTCATATTCACTTTTCTTGACAGTGATTTTCCACATTATGCTAGGTGCCACCCTCTGCCCATTGAGAATACTTGTCCTAGATTTATTTGCATGGTTAGCATTCACAAATGATTTGTATTCATTAATAGTAAACCTGGGGTGGTGGTCACAAGGACTGCAAGATCCATGGACAGAGGAAGATTTTAATGTTAACTTCCACCAGATTCCATAAAATTGAGATGTTTAGGGCAAAGGCGAGGAGAAAACACTTTAAAGAGGCAATGATGTCAGGTGCAAAACAAAAACAAAAAGCCTTGTTGCTCTTAGGCAATTCTTACCATCATAGAATCTGGGGAATCTCCAGAAATTCTGGTCAGAAGCTAGAGCCAACGTCAAGTATGAGATCTATTGAAACAGAAATGTTGCACTTTTTGAGAAATTCTGTTAACATCCCTCGTTCTAAACTTTGCTGAACCTCTGCCATAGCTAACAGCGATGAAAGTGAAGCCATCCATGCAATTACGGTGGAGAAAAGCACAGACGGGAAGCTGGGCTTCAGTGTGCGTGGAGGGTCAGAGCATGGCCTCGGTATCTTTGTCAGCAAGGTGGAAGAAGGCAGCAGTGCAGGTAAAGAAGAAAACTTTATCCCTCCCAGCCTGAAATACAAACCACTAGCTACTCAAAATTTCTAGGCATAAGATATTCTATCAGATGTGGCATTCACAGGATCTTCCAGATTGACTCTTTTCTCCCAAAGTGGTGCCACTGCTCATCTCTTTCCCTGTAAGACACAGCCAATGTCTCAGCGACCTAATGTGAATGGAACTTTTCTATATGTATATCAGTATGCCATGTCACAAAATGCCTGACGGTCAGATAATTTTTCATATAGTGCTCCACTAAAGAAGCAGCATTTTAATTATGGTCTTGCAAATCATTACGAATGATCCAAAAAGATTTCTGTGCACCTTCCTGCCCCCCCCCATGATATGCCCCAAATACAGTAACTTCATTAAGTCATTTTTTTCCAGAGAGTGTTCAGGCTTGATTGATCTAGCACCCACCAGTGTCTCTAGTCTGTGGTATCCATAAAGCCTGTGTCTGTGAAGATTCTCAGTCATCCAGGTGAGTTTATCTGGAAGTTGAGTCATGGCTACTGGACTTCTTTTTTGAGAGATAGAAACGTTTCACTGTTCATCCATTCTCTGACTTTTGAAGCTGTTTGGATGAACAGCGAAACGTTCCTATCTCTCAAAAAAGAAGTCCAGTAGCCATGACTCAACTTTCAGATATCCATAAAGCCCTGTTCCCTTATCATATTTTGAATGAATCATTTTTGTTTCATTTTCTTCACTGCTTCTTGTCTAATTATGCCCATAAATGACAAGGGCTTCTACAGCAATGTTGTTATTGTAATTTTAAAAAGTTAAGGCCATGGAAAAGCTCACAAGTCCCTCGAGCAAATTAAGGTATCTGTATTTAATCCCAACAGAGCAGGCTGGGCTGTGCGTTGGAGACAAAATCACAGAAGTGAACAGCGTGAGCTTGGAGAACATCACAATGGGAAGTGCAGTCAAAGTCCTGACGGGGAATAACCGGCTGCGGATGGTTGTGAGACGCATGGGCAAAGTGCCAGGGATAAAGTTCTCCAAAGAAAAGACCACATGGTAAGTGGAACTGCCTACTATGGTGACACCCTATTGTCAACGGACCTTGGGTAACCAAAAATCACAATGTGTTGTTTGTATGCGCCAAGGCAATGTGCTGGGCTCAGTGGAGCAGAGATAGAACGATCAGGTTTCCTGAGATGCATGGAGATGGTATCAGTCTGGTGAACTCTGACCAGGGAGCAGGGGAGGGAGGAGGGAGGGTAACATGGGGTTACTGGGCTAGACTCTCTCCTCCGACTTAAATCATACGGTAACTCTGATTGGAAACGGGCTTCATTTGCCTCATAGGCAGACTGAACTTGAAGAGTGGTAAGCAGCACAGACAAACATCCGAATTGATAAAAGGGAAAGCAAGAAGGAGGTGGTCTAAAAGAGGGTAAATGGGGATCTGTAGGTGTCACTGGCCATACTCCTTTCCACCTCAAGCCCACACTACAGGATTGTTCCAAGGAAGCCATGGCTGAGCTAAGGAGTGGTGCAGCAAAAACTCCGAGCTGGATAGAAGGTATTGTCAAACAGGTGAAATGAACCTACTGCAACAAACCTCACTATGAATATGAGTGGGGTTGTTCCTCAGTATTTGGCATCAAGACATGATGCTCCATGGCCAAAGTCTTAATGCCTAGCACAGTAAATTACAAGAGAGTAGGCCTTTTGAATCAACGAAGAATCAGTGCATCAAAACCTCTATAAGTTCGTGCTTCAAATTTTCTACTCTAGTGCAGTTTACTATAGTAAGCAACAGGATTTCGGCCCATGATTTCAATGTCCGATAGTCACCTCGGTATTTATATTTGCTGTTGTTTCATAGTTGACGCAGCATGCCACAATAGGGACAATGCAGAAATCCCATATAGATTATCACCCAGCTTTCAATTTTTTTTATCCCATAACAATATTTTCTATTGTCAATGCTTATACTTGTAAACTATGTAAATTACAGAAGGTTCTGGATCATGTCATCTAGAACACAGACTCAGTTTGCAGAGCAGTGACTGTAAACTTTGAGTATGCTTTCAATTCAAATATCCAACATGACTGTCCTGTGTCACAATGTTTTTTGTTAGACTGATCATGACAGACAGCATGTGGTGATATTTATTATGCATAGCATTTGATAGATGACATGGAATGACCTTCATTCATGGCCACAACTAGTGTCTGTGTCACCCGTGGCAAAACATTAATTCTGCAAAGGGAGTGGAATAGTACAAAGCACAAATACTATTTTGTTATTTGACACCCCTCCCCAGTCCAGCGCACAGGGCACATGCCCTGCCTGCCCCCACTTGCTGCCCTGACTTCAGGGTTCATTTCCAGTGGGTGCAGTCACAGGGATCAAACCAAGGAAAGCTTTTTGCTTTAATTTGCTAGCTAGTTTCCATTTCCCTCTATCAATAATGGCTTAAACAGACAGCTTGACCAATTGATGATTTGAGGAAGCTGGAAAACTAAAAATTCTACTCTTCACACATTTCCTATTGCTTTGACAAAATCCAATTAGGCAGTGCAGATGCACTGTATCTCTTAAAGAAAAATTAAAACAACAGAAATCTTCCTCCTGGAAATTGAGAGATACGAGAGGGGGCAAGGAAGAAGAGGCTGGAGCAGCAATTGAGGGAAGAAGGAGAAAAATTAAAGCTCTGTTTACTTTGGACTTGTCATGTTAAAAACAGGTAGTAGGAGACTGGAGCAAGGGAAAAGTGAGACAGAGACCGATGTTACCATCCCGTTCGTTTGCGGGACCAGGGCCAGAGAGTGTAACAGATATAAATAGCTCCTTAGTATATTTTGTTTTGCTTTGCTTTCCTAAAGTAGGAGCACTTAAAGTGCATGCATTGTGTGGGTACACAGATTCCACCCAATAACATATACTGGATCTCTGCCTGACCTTATGTGGCACTATTTAGCCACCTTGGGTCCTTTATAAGGAGGAAGCCAGGGTATGTATGTATGTATGTATGAATGAATGAATGAATGAATGAATGAATGAATGAATGAATGAATG
>JAHTLZ010000379.1:15068355-15079078 GCA_023846285.1 Phrynocephalus versicolor | reverse complement strand
GAATGAATGAATGAATGAATGAATGAATGAATGAATGAATGAATGAACAAATGAACAAATGAACAAATGAACGAACGAATGAATGAATGAATAACTCACACCACCTTTCTCCAACCAGCCCATGTACCCAAGTGCTATGTTTCTGGCTTACTTTAAGTAACCCTGATGGGTATGTAGATAAGGTATCAAGAAAAGTGCTGGCATTTGCTTTTCTGCCACAGGTAGCAAAATATCTAGGGTTGACTCTTTTTGGAAGCAGGGATGCCATATGTGACTGGGAAGTAGCCTGCTTGTCTAATTTTAACACATAACATAATGCCACATGCAGATAGGTGGGAGGAGAAGAAAGACCACATGCTCAGAACGTGCTTTAAACTTGTTTAGATCTCTCAAGAAAAAAAGTCCAGTTGCCATGGTCCTACTTCCAGATAACCTCACCTGGATGACTGAGAATGTTCACAGACAATTTGCTTTATAAGCAAGTTCTGAACCTATGCTATGTGATGACTATCTGTTATCTTCAGTATCTGAGGAACATGAACAAAAGTCTTCTTTTGCCCTCCTGTTCAGCTTGTGGGCTTCCTGTAGGCAACTGGTTAGCCACTATGAAGAGAGAAGATTTGATTAGATAGACCTTCAGTCTAATCTAGCAGGACATGTTCTATATGCCTTGTTAGTTATGAGTCTGGTCTCAATGCTATGAACCACCTTGCAGAACAGGCATTCCATTATAGTCAACTGTTCTTGGGACAGAATGGAAACCAGTTCAAAAATATATCAAGCATTAATCAGGGACAGGTGGATGGACTGGATGAGTTTCTTACTATTTGAAATTCTGAGCTAATGCTTAATTATTTCCCAGGGTTGATGTGGTCAACAGACGCCTGGTTGTGGAGAGGAGTGGCTCTACTCCATCAGAAACCAGTTCTGAGATAGGAAAACGGCGGATAGTCCACCTGTACACCACCTCTGATGACTACTGCCTGGGTTTCAATATCCGGGGTGGAAAGGAATATGGCCTTGGGATCTACGTCTCCAAGTAAGTCTTCCTAAGCCTGAAACTTCATGCTCTTGACTAATTTGGGTTTGATGACAGATCAGATCAGACCAAACATGTTGTGACTCATGTCATTCTCCCTTGAGTGCAAAGTTTTTGTTTCACACACAAAAAAAGGACAACACAGGGGGCTGGATCAAGCTCATGGCCCTGGTGGGACTGGCCTGAAGGCCTCAATCCTTTACCCTATGGATGGAGTATCTGCTATTTGCATTAGATAGAATCATAGAATCATAGAGTTGGAAGGGACCTCAAGGGCCATCCAGTCTAACCCCCTGCCATGCAGGAACCCCCATCACAGCATTTCCGACAGATGGCCATCCAGCCTCTGCTTAAAAACCTCCAAAGAAGGAGACTCCACCACCCTCCTTTGTGGCAGCATAGTCCACTGCCAAACAGCTCTAACCGTCATGAAGTTCTTCCGGATGTTCAAATGGAATCTCTTTTCCTGTAGTTTTCCTGTAGTTTGAAACCATTTCCCCAGGTCCTAGTCTCTGAAGCCATGGAAAACAACCTGTTCCCTCTTCAATATGTTTTCTTTTCAAATATTTAAACATAGCTATCATATCCCCATAATGAGGCTCTCATTAGCTTCAGTGGGAACTCTTTTCCAATGCATACCTCAAAGATGGAAGGTGCGAGTAGTCACATCCAGTGCAGCAGGGTTCTAATCCAGATTAGGTCACTCAGGGCTATATTACATTCTGTGCTCAATGCAAGCGTGCTGCCGAGCCTTTTTTCTGGCACCCAAAGACATTATTTATTTATTTATTTATTTATTGTATTTATATCCCGCTTAATATCGAACGATCTCTAAGCGGCTTACAAGGCCACAATTGGCACAGATAAACACAATTAAGCAAACAGACAATACACACAACAGGCTACTATAGTTAAAAATCTGATAGTATTGCCGATACTATCTAATAAAAATCTGATAAAATCTAATAAAAAATATCAGTCAGAGACAAGGCGATGGCGGGGTAAAAAAAAAAAAAAAAAAAACTAGGGATCGCCGAAGGCCTCCCGGAAGAGGTAGGTTTTTAAAGCCTTCCGGAAGGCCAGCAGGGACTCTGCAGAGCGCACTTCAGGAGGGATGGAATTCCAAAGGCTAGGGGCCGCCACTGAGAATGCCCGGGCCCGAGTACTCGACTTCCGGGCTTCTCGAGGAGTGGCGACCCGCAGCAAGTGCGCTCGCGCCTGCCGAACGGGACGGGCCGAGGTGGATCGCTGAGCGATACGCTCTGTCAGGTAATCCGGTCCCAAGCCATGGAGGGTTTTATAAACTAAAACCAAGACCTTGAATCTAATCCGGGCTGCAACGGGCAGCCAGTGCAGGCGGGCCAGAACTGGCGTGATGTGATCATACCGACGCACGCCGGCCACCAGCCTGGCCGCCGCATTCTGTACCCGCTGCAGACGCCGGAGAAGAGTCAAGGGCAACCCCATGTAGAGGGCGTTACAGTAGTCCAGCCTCGAGATCACCAGTGCTTGGACCACTGTTCTCAGAGAGTTCGCGTCGAGGTATGGGCAGATCTGGGCGATCCGACGGAGATGGTAATAGGCGGACCTGGTCACCGACGCCACCTGGGATTCCATGGAAAGCGCCGGGTCCAGGAGCACGCCCAGATTCCGCACCCTCTCCGCGAGCTGGAGGGAAACTCCCCCCAGGCAGGGGAGGGGGCCACCGTACCCCGACGGCGAGCTCCCAAAGAACATGACCTCCGTCTTCTCGGGGTTGAGCTTAAGCCTGTTCGCCCCGGTCCAGGTCAGTACGGCCTCCAGGCACCCATCGAGAACTTCAACAGCTTCCACAGCAGAGGTGGAAAAGGAGAGATAGAGCTGCGTGTCATCAGCGTACTGATGACAGCAGACTCCAAAACTCCTGATGACCCCCGCCAACGGCCTTACGTAGATGTTAAACAGCATGGGGGACAGAGACGACCCCTGTGGAACCCCACAAGGGAGAATCCAAGGGGCCGATAACTCCCCCCCATGCTGAACGTACTGCGGCCGGCCCTCCAGGAAGGAACGGAGCCATCTGCGAGCAGAGCCTCCGATCCCAACCTCAGAGAGCCGGTCCAGCAGGATACCGTGGTCGACGGTATCAAAGGCCACTGACAGATCCAGGAGGACCAACAGGGAAGAGCAACCCCTGTCGGCCGCCCGGAGAAGGTCATCTTGCAGGGCGACCAAAGCTGTTTCGGTACCCCGACGGGGCCTGAACCCGGACTGGCATGGGTCGAGGCACTGCCGATCCTCCAGGTATGACTGCAGCCGGACCGCCGCCACCCTCTCGATCACCTTGCCCATAAACGGGACGTTGGCGATAGGGCGATAGTTTGTTAAATCGTCAACCGCAAGGCCGGGTTTTTTCAAAATGGGCTTAACCACCGTCTCCTTCAGACGAGAGGGAAAAACCCCCTCACTGAAGGAGGCGGTGGCGATGACAGAAGCCCATTCGGCCATGGTCCCTCTGGCAGCTCTAATTAGCCAGGCAGGGCAAGGGTCGAAAGGGGTGGAGGCAGGCCGGCAATGCGCCATAGCCCTGGAGGCCTCGACAGCGGAAACAGGCCCAAGCGCATCCAACCGAGGCGACGAAGGCAGACCAGCAACTGGTGATGGCGGAGCGGGACCACTGCAACCGGAGTCAAAGCCGGCACGGATGGCCTCTATTTTTGTTCGAAAAAAGGCTGCGAACTGCTCGCTACTGAAATCAGTAGGAGGAGGCCTGGCCAGACTAGGATTGCTGAGGTCACGAACCACCCGGAAAAGCTCCGCCTGGCGGTTCGAGGCCTCAGCAATTCTCAGGGAGGTGAAAGATGTTCTGGCCTCCCTTATCGCGATGGTGTAGCGACTAGACTGGGCATCAACAGCAGCCTTACTCAACGCCGTCCGGGTTTTCCTCCAGCTGCGCTCTAGCCTCCTCCTCTCCTGCTTCATTGCCCTAAGCTCCCCGGTGAACCAAGGGGAAAGCCGGGCTCGGCAACGGAGGAGGCGCTTGGGGGCGATCCGGTCTATGGTGTGGGCAGCTGTTTCATGCCAGGTGTTAGCCACAACCTCGGCCGGAGCGCCAGTCAAACCACCAGGCAACCCCCCGAAGAGCTCACTGAACCGCTGAGGGTCCATGAGCCTCCGGGGGCGGGCCAAAACAGAGGCCCGAGGGTCCCCGCGAGGAGGGGCCGGAATCGCCAGGGAAAAAGAGAGCAGGTGGTGGTCTGTCCATGACACAGGCAGGGAAACAATGTTCCCCACCTCCAGACACAAGTCCCCCGACATGGAGGTAAAAACCAGGTCCAGGGTATGACCGGACCTGTGGGTGGGGCATAAAACATGCTGGGACAGACCCATGGAAGCCATGGATTCCATGAACTCCAGGGCAGCACCGGAAAGTCCACCGCCGGCATGCACGTTGAAGTCACCCACCACCAGAAGGCGCGGGGACTTCAACAGAGCAGCGGCGATGAACTCCGTGAGCTCTGGAAGGGATTGTCCTGGGTTGCGGGGAGCTCGGTAACCCAGCACAATGCCAAATCTGTCCCGCTGACCCACCAACAGGTGAAGTACTTCCAACCCCTGGCTAACCAATGTCGAGGCCCTGCTGACATGAAGAGAATCCCTGTGCACGATCGCAGCCCCTCCCCCCTTTTGACCCCCCAACCTTCCCACTCCCTCTACCAAGTACCCGGGCGGACACAGGAGAGCAAGGGAAGCCCCACCCTCCGTGCCCACCCAGGTCTCGGTGATAAACGCCAGGTCGGAGTCACCATCCGCGATGGAATCATGAATGATGGGAATTTTGTTATGCACCGACCTGGCGTTCAACAGGAGACAGGTAAGATTGGGGGCGCTGGTGGAGTGACTCCCGGATACGTGACAGGGAGCCGAGGGGTCAGAACGAGGGACAGGCACAAGTTGCCTGACCCGAGTTCTTCTAGTCTGACGAACCCAACGGCTACAAGCGTACCGCCCACGGCCCGACACCGTTGGTATATGAGCCCCTGCGAACATGGCGGTAACGTTGGTGGGGTCCAGGTTCAGTCTGGTCTGGGCTAGTAGCACTGTGAGCAGGTAGCAAAGGCTAAAATCTCCCCTCTAAGGCCTTTTCTTTTTTCTTTAAATACATCCTCAACTTGCAGAGGCCCAAAACTAAAACAGAAACTAAATTGAAGCAAATGGAAGAATCCTTTGAGACTCTACTGTATTGGAAAAGGGAGCAAAATATACTGTAAAAATATCTATACTTAGAGCTTCTGTGTGAATGAGGGACTGAATCATAATACGTCCAGCATTAATGTGCATTTTAATTTGAGGAAATATGAAATACAGTATGAAAATTCCCTACAGCAAACAAATTTATATGGGGAAAGAATCTGACAACTCCCAAAAAGAGAATAGGCATCAACAGAATATATCAATAACTATAAGCTAATTATGCCAAATTCCACTTATTCCTCACCATTTTGTGACCAGCTTTCTCCTTGCACTGTCATTATGTATCAGGTGGACCTAATTTTCATAGAGGAGGGGTATTCTAAGAATCCCTGCTTTAAAAGACTTTCCTTGTCTCTTAAACTTTCAGCTGAAACAGCTAAATCTTGAGCACAGGTGTGGTTTCCCCTTCTTTCAGTCCACAGTTAGGAGTGCAGTGATGTTCTTGTTTGAAAATGTCACTGCAAATTCAGAACAGTATCCTGATCCTTCTTTAAAGTTAATTAACACAGAGTAAAATGGTGGTGGGGCCAGGGTAGCTCAGTGGGCTAGAACACTGAAAACTGTCAGCTACAAAGTCAGCAGCTCAGTGGAGTGAGCTCCCGCTGTTAGCCCCATCTCCTGCCCGCCTAGCTGTTCAAAAGCATGTAAATTCAAGTAGATAAAGAGGTACCTCCATCAGAAAGGCAAAACAGTGTTTCCTTGCACCCATGCCGGCCACATGGCCACGGACTTGCACAACACTGGCTCAATACAGATATGAGCACCGCTCCTAAAGTCGGATACAACTAGTACACATGTGCAGGGGAAACCTTTACTTTTTACTTAAAATTGTGTTATCTTTCATCTCAGAATTACTTTCTACTTGTTGCACTAATTGGGGGGGGGGGGCTTCTTTTCCCCCCTGTGTGCTCTGTCCAAATCTCCCATCTTGGAAAAGACAAATGTCCACTGGGAGGTGCTGTCTGTGCCCTTTGTAAATTGATGATATCCTTTTCAAGTGTGTGAGGGTGTATATTTGTCTCTAGACATAGCCTTTTGTATTTCTTGGACTTGAACCCCTAAAGATTCTCCAAGTCTGAATTCTTGGGTCTTTAATCAATAAATTCAAGAAATTAAAGTCCTGACATATGTTTTCAAGTTCTTACGGCTAGTGAATTGAAGCTGCAGCAGCTGTGTTCATCCTGTGAATAAGAAAGAAGAATTGGGTAGACAGAGCTAAGCTCCATAGAAGCTGAAAAGAATCAGGGATCCAGCAGTCTCTACCTATTAGGATGTGCACATAGCTCCTCTTAAAAACCTACTAGACCCCTAATTCCTTGCAGCTCCCAGGGAGCTTTGCCCCACCCACCTGTTTCCTTGATCCTCTCCACAGGACAAACATAGCTGCTGGGGCCTTAATTCACCAGCTGCAAAAACTGGAAAACACATATCCAGACTTGGATTTCTTGATTTAATCCCACTAGAACTCTACCTATTAAAGTTCTAGGGAATTCGGGGGGTAAAGTTCAAGAAATATGAAAGTCCTACTACTGCGTATTATGCCCAGGAAAGCAGTTTTTCCTGTTCTGGTTCATTTGTTCTAGAAAGCCAGGTTTTCCTGCTAAAGCTACATACTCTGCCAGTTTGGGGGAAAATGCTTTTGTTACATCATTTCCAGAGTAGATCGTGGTGGGCTGGCTGAGCAACATGGGATCAAGGTTGGCGACCAAGTCCTTGCAGCCAATGGAGTCCAGTTTGATGACATCAGCCATAGCAAGGCAGTCGAAGTGCTAAAGGGGCAGACCCATATCATGTTGACCATCAAGGTGAGGATATGCACCTTGCCACGTATGGGGCCAAAACAAGTCTGGAAGGGTTATATATTGTTGGGTAAGGAGGTGGGAGCTGCCTAGATGCCCTAAGCACATCCGATCTCACCTGATTTTGGAAGCTAAGCAAGGTCGCCCCTGCTTGGATGGGAGACCACCAGGGTATATCAGGTGCTGTGGGTGCCTGGGGTCGGAACTGGCAAACCACTCCAGTATTCCTGCCAAGAAAACTCCATGGATATGGGCTCACAAAGAGTCGGTCAAGACTGTAGCGACACAACACACACACACACAAGGAGGTGGGAATGATAGAATGGCCCCATCATGATAGGAAACTAGAGTCATGAGAGGCACCAATATGCCAATTGGCAAATCTTTTCAGATCATCTTCTTTCAACTTCTCATAACCAGCTTTATTATAGATCCAACCCAGTTCCCTACCCTCCCCCCTGTAAAATCCTATCTACAGATGGGCAGAACAAGATACATTGGTTTGAGAAAGTGAGAATTTATGAATGAAAAGGCACAGCATGGAAATCTTACCTTTTTAAACTACCTGAGTCCCCTGGCCAGCGCTGCCAGTACCTCTGCCAGCTAGAGGATTCTGATAATTCTATTCTGGGGGGAAATGGCTTTTTCAAATGTATGCTTATTTGTAGTTTCTTCCATTCCCCCTAAGCACATCCGATCTCGCCTGATTTTGGAAGCTAAGCAGGGTTGGCCCGGGTTAGTACTTGGATGGGAGGCCACCAGGGAATACCAGGTGCCGTAGGCACCTGGAGTAGGAACTGGCAAACCACTCCAGTATTCCTGCCAAGAAAACTCCAGGGACATGGAGTCACGAAGAGTCGGTCACGACTGTAACGACACAACACACACACACACCATTCCCCAAACTACCATGTGGATTAAGAAAGTGACAGTTTAGTTGCTGGCAGGGGAGTGGGGAGCCAAACTCCTCTGATTTGTATTCGGGGAGAAAGAAGTGTATTCTGCAAGGCAAACATTTAAAGGTGCTGCTTGTCGAGCAAACAGCACCAAATTCCCTTTCTTTCCATCGTTCAAGTTCCCAGTAATGTCTTTTCCCCAAGACATCATGGGACCCAGACTCTTGAGACTCAGTCAGGAGATACAGTTTCAGCTGGGAAGGGACCTGGCGGTGGGGGGAATGCATTATTTATCAAAGTGTTTCTCCGCCTGGGATCAGATTAGTCTCTGAAGACACAGCACAATGCTGGGCAGGCCGCAAACAATCCTTGACATGTTGTCTCTTCTGTCACCTTCCATCTAGGAAACGGGGAGGTTCCCAGCTTACAAGGAAATGGTGGCCGAGTACTGCTGGCTCAACCGAAGTAAGACACTACCAAGTATTTTCCACCTCTGCTGGTATCCTAGATACCACTTTACTAAAGAGCAATAAGAAATGCTAGAACATGATTCTAAAGCACACATCTGACCTGTCAAGGCAGGTATTATCTTTGACTTTAGAGTAATGAGTGCGCTCTGGATTTTAGTTCATACAGTACTTTTAAAGAGGTATCTAAGGACCTGAACCTTGTTCTCCTAAACAGATTGCATGCTTTGGACAGCTTTCATAAAGATCCAACCAAAACCCACAGCAGATTCACAGGCCAACTGGTATTGGATCCACTATCTTTCACTACTTCAGAAACTGGCCCTGCGGCCTATCCCTCAAGTACCTTTGGCTACTGCATGAAGGATGCTATCTCATCCAAAACAAAACATATACGTTCACAAATGCACACAGTGGTTCAAAAGCAGCTGCTATGTTATACAGACAAATACTGATAGACTCTTGTGTGCCACAGATTAAACCATGATGTTCCCCCAGGGGCTGATCAGATGCCTTTGGGAAGCCCACAAGTAGGACATAAATGTGATACTATCCTTCATCTTGTGTTTCCCATTCTCATTGTCACCAGCAGTCACTGATTACTGCATCCTCCATCAATTAATCTAAATGTCTTTTAACATCTTTCAATTTCAGAGACATTGTTCCACTGGTCTGTTGCAAATGCCATAGTTGTATTGTGTGCATTGTTAAGAAATACTTCCTTTTCCTATTTACAATCTCCACACCTTTGACTTTATTGGATGATGACAAGTTCTAATTAGGGCTTTATACCAGATTCAGTCAGATTTCAGATTCTGAACTGAATAGGTCTGACAGAGTGCCTTATATGGCCACATTCCACTCTAGAACACAAATGCAAATATATACAAACCCTGCAAATATATACAGTGACTAAGACCTAGGATTCAAATTGAATTGGACAGGGTGAAAATCACTTCAGCCTGCTGGATTTTTTTAAGAACAAACTTTAGAAGTGCTGATGATCTGAAAACACCTAAAAGCCTGTTTTTTTCTCTTTCTATGCAGTGACCAATGGCCAGTTGCAGCAGCTATCTCAAAACTCTGAATCCAGCTCTTCCTCGGTTTCATCCTACTCCTCAGGGACCCCTCTCAGCTCCATGAATGGCCTGTTCGTGGCCCCAATCCCCAGCTCACCTCCAAGTAGCATGGTAGATGTTGGCATTTCCACTGAGATGCCAGTTCGGAATCGCCCCTCTGAGAAGGCTGAGACAGCCATGCAGACCGATCCTTTGCCTGATGGAGCCTCCTTTTCAGGGAGCCTGGTGACTGAGACCCTGCGGATTGTGCGACCTATGGAGATCCTAAAGGACACCGCCATACGTACAGAGAGCTCCAAAGACTTGTTCCACCTAAGGAAGAGCCAGGCATCTGCTAGCAAGGAAACAACTGGCCCCTCCCCCAAAACTGCTCTCCTTCTGGCTCTCAGCCGACCACGACAGCCCATCAAGAGATCACAGAGTTATCTGACCATCTGTGGTAAGTGCAGATACGTTATTACTGTTAGAACAACAGGGACCCATATCCTTGGGTTCAGTATCCATGGTTTCACTTACCCACAGTCTGAAAATGTTTTCAATGTTAAAAGAAAATAATAATCCAGAAAAACTGTTCTCAGATTTTTATTAGAACCAGCCACTAAAGGGAGCCAGAAACTGTGGGATGGATACTTGCTAGTGAGGAATAGCCCTCCAGTGGCCAGTGCTAGTAATGCATGTGAAAATAAGTACCCATGTTTTTCCATCTATGATGCCCCCCATTTTTGGGCCCAAACTAACCACCTTGCAGAAGAGGTGTTCCATGATATTCAACTGTTCTTGGGGCAGAATGGAGACCAGTTCAAACATATATCAAGCATTAAGCAGAAGCAGAACACTTTTAGGTGGATGGACTCGTTGAAATTCTTACAATTTGAAATTCTCTACTGTGCAGGTGTCTTATTGGCTGACTTCTGCATACAAGATGACCCTAAATTTAGGGTTTTATTAAAAAATATAGTCATATAGATGGAAAAAAATACAGTATTCTGTTGTTGTTTTTTCTATTTGCCATGCCATATTTAATGTTCATCAAGGTTCATATGAACATAAGCATAAGATCATAAGAGCATAAGATGGGGGATAGATATTTTTGAATGGTTGTATTGTTAGGTCCTGTAGATTCTTTCAGTCTTGTTGTTCTGCACAGGACAATGACAATAAAGATCTATCTATCTATCTATCTATCTATCTATCTATCTATCTATCTATC
>JAHTLZ010000379.1:15036586-15068345 GCA_023846285.1 Phrynocephalus versicolor | reverse complement strand
ATCTATCTATCTATCTATCTATCTATCTATCTATCTATCTATCTATCTATCTATCTATCTATCTATCTATCTATCTATCTATCTATCTATCTATCTAAAATAAGAAGAACCATGCTGGTTGAAGCCAAAGGCCCATCTAGTCCAGCTTCTGGTATCTCACAATGGCCCCACCAAATGTGTCTGGGAGCGCACAAGACTAGATATCTGTCTCCTGATACCACACCCCTACATCTGGTCCTTAAAATACCCTGGTTTTAAGCCTGGAGATTACACATCTCCATCATGGCTTATAACCTGTGATGGACTTTTCCTCCAGGAATCTGTCCAATCCGCTTTTGAAGGCATCCAGACCAGATGCCACATCATGTGGCAGAGATTTCCACAGTCCAACAACACGTTGGGTAAAAAATATTTTCTTTTGTCTGTTCTCACTCTCCAACCCTCAATTTGAGTGGATGTCCCCTAATTCTGGTATTTTGTGAGAGGAAGAAGAGTGTCCCTCTATCTACTTTACTCATGCCCTGCATTATTTTGTATGTCTCAATCATATTCCCCCTCATTCCCCCAGTTTGGAGATATCCTTCTGGAGCTCTTCACAATCTTCTCTGGTTTTTACCACATGGAAAAGTTTTGTGTCATCTGCAAACTGGGCCACCTCACTGCTTATCCCTGTCTCCAGGTCATTTATGAACAGATTGAAAGGCACCAGTCCCAGGACAGATCCCTGGGGCACACCGCTTTTCACTTATCTCCATTGTGAAAATTGGCCTTTGACACCTTGTTTCTTGGATCTCAACTAGCTCTCAATCCATAAGAGGGCCTGCCCTCTTATCCCCTGACTGCAATTTTCTCAGCAGCCTTTGGTGAGGGACTGTGTCAGCCTTCTGAAAATCAAAACAGACAATACCCACCAGTTCATCCAAAATCCACATGCCTGTTGACCTTTTCAAAGAATTTTAAAAGGTTTGTTGGGCAAGACTTCCCCTTACAGAAGCCATGCTGATTTTCTCTCAGAAAAATTTAAGAACATAAGAACATAAGAAGATCCATGCTGGATCAGCCAAAGGCCCATCTAGTCCAGCTTCCTGTATCTCACAGTGGCCCTTCCAAATGTGCCCAGGAGTGCACGAGACTAGATATCTGTCTCCTGATACCACTCCCCTGAATCTGGTCCTTGAAGTACTCTGGTTTTAAGCCTGGTGATTACACATTTCCCTCATGGTTTGTAACCTGTGATGGATTTTCCTCCAGGAAGGCATCCAGTTAGTGACAAAGATTTCTGGGAGTTGCAGTCCAGGAACATATGGGGGCCCACAGGTTGAGAACCACTGATGTAAAGAACTTTTAGCCCTCATTTGAAAATACAGAATTTGAGGGTTGAAACTAAAGACCTTCCTACTTCCTTTTCTAGGCAGGTGACAGATGCTGAAGGATAGCAGTGGTAGCCTGCAACCATTCCCCTTCCTATGCAGGCAGAGCTGTGTATGCCACAAGTCCTAATCTGCACCTCCTAAACTAGCCCATTGCTCACATATGTAATAAATGTCAATGTTCTGTTACCAGCTGTGAAATATGATTCAGAAACTGACCCAGTTACTTCTAGGTGGAGTGGGACAGGTGGAGCATCATCTTGTCTTTTGCTCCAGGCAGGAATATATATATTGGACCAATGCTATACTTTCTAACATGGCATTCACAATCAGTTGAAGGAACAGCAGACTTGCAGAAGGGGCGGGTCTTCATACGATCCTGCAATTGTGATCTCTTGACATGACCTGTTGAATCCTTGCTCTAGAGGAGAAAAAACAGAGGAAGAAGGAGAAGCCAATATCCACAGAGAAGAAGGTCACTCTCCAGCGCTCCAAAACCCTCATGAATCTGTTTTTCAAGACTGCCCGATCAGGGAAGCCGACCTCAGCAGCAGGGTCACCAGAGACGCAGAGGCGGTCCAAGTCACCAGCACAGTCGGATGGGGAGAAAGGTATCTAAATATGACTTCTTCCAGGCACCCTGTAGAACAGAGCTAGGAACCTTTGAAGGAGAGGAAGTTTCCATTAGACAGACTCGCTTGTGTGCATCACCTCTTCCCAGTGAAACTAGAAGTAGCCAAAAGTCCACTTCCAGTTTCATTTTATTGTTTTATTTATTTTTTATTGAGCTCATCTCCCAGAACAGTCCAAAACAACCTTTAGTTTTAAATTAAAGTGTCTTTGAAAATGTGTATTTTACGCCAAAGTACATGGGGGACATGTACCAAAGTACATGGACAAAGTACGTGGGGGTCTGCTCCTGTTCCCATGTTACAAACTAAGGAGGAGGAGGAGGAGGAGGAAGAGGAAGAGGAGAGATGGGTAATAATTGCTAGTTTGGCAAATTTTTGCCTATGTGTCTAGTGGCTAAACTTGGCACTTGAAAGCCCCACCTCCTCCAGTGGGTGTCCATTTGGAGGTGCTGCCTGGTGGACACAGGGCAGGGAAGTCAAGTAGATGTCTCTGAGTTGACAACAGAGGCTTCGTTGTCGTATTTTAAACTGTAGCCAA
Organism: Phrynocephalus versicolor; assembly: GCA_023846285.1. Lineage (NCBI taxonomy): Eukaryota > Metazoa > Chordata > Lepidosauria > Squamata > Agamidae > Phrynocephalus > Phrynocephalus versicolor. The sequence continues at coordinate 15,065,805 of JAHTLZ010000379.1, read as the reverse complement.
GTTCTCAGGGTTTGAAGAATGGTGCTAACAGCTTTTGAGACTAGGACAGCCCTCTGATTTTAGGCAAAATCATAATAGAAGACGAATTCCGCTTTCATGGTCAATGGCGTTGTAGCAAATTTCGAGGGGTGGGAAGTAAGTCTTGAAAACATTGGGCTTCTGATACCATCAGAAACAAATCTTCCGATTTTCAGCAGTTATGTCAATAAACAGATGCTTGCCCAAAAGGCCTAATGGTGGATATATTTTGGGGACTAGAGGCCTGTCTAAAATGGCTTCCATCTTTCTTTCATTCGCTCTGTTTCCCAGATTCCTAATTATTTCATCTTTGTTTTATCTGCCCGCCTTCGCCCCCATGCATGCAGTTAATGTTGTGCAGAGGTTCGTCAGCCGGACTCTGAAAAGGGGTAACTGAGTTGGAATGCTGGCTGGGCCTTTCCCAGCAGAGTGTAGCTTGGTGTGCGCCTGTTTTCAGAGTTTGTGCATGTGAGTGTTTACTTGCATCATAATAATACCAATGGTTGCTTCCTCAAAAGTTGAACCTAGAACACTGTAGGAAGAAAAGTTGTCTCGCATGCCTGCAACTGTGTTGGAACAATTTATGTACTAAAACAGATAGCACAAGATTAGGAGAGTGATGCAAACATGTGGCAGCCATATGGTTTTGGCCTACAAACCCCATGAGTCTTAGGCAGCACACAAACTTACCAAGCCAGTTCTCTATGATTTTTTGGAATGCATTCTGGTGTAGATGATAATATAAATACCAATAGCAGCAGCAGCAACAACAACAATCAGCTCTAGATCTCAGAAATAACACCATCAGAGATTAAAAAAAAACCCCAAAACCCTGGTAATATTAGAAACAGCATATATGCTGCACTCATATTAAACAGATACTTATGGTTTTGGTTAAACCACGTATCTGCTATGTAATATCAGTTAACATTTTTATAATTTTCATTGATTGTGCCTGGAATCTTGTTATAGTTGCTGCTGGTGCTGCTGCTGAATAAACTGTGAGACAATTTTGACACAGATTTTTCATCCTCACTTGCCTGGAGACCAGTGTTTAGGCCTTGCTCCAGCTTAGCTCCAACTCAATGTGAGAGGTGGGAAAGTCCTCATGCCATGATGTCTGGGAGAAGGACATGCACCAAACATACTGTCTCGTCAATTCGTTCAGTCGTGTCCAGCTCTCGGTCACTTTGTGGATCACTGCTGTCCATAGCTTTCATTCTCGACAAAACATTTAGTTTTTTTGTAATCTACTGTCTAATGACAAACCCTCAAAGAGGTTCATTACACAAACTGGTCCATATGTCAAATAATCTCCTGTTCCCTTAAAACTAACTCATTGATTATACAGTACCATAATAAATCTGATTACAGTTCAATTAGAGGTTTATGCATGATAAATATACGAGTCTTTCAGATGCCGCAAGACTGCTGGTTGTTTTTGTACTAACATGTTGCCATCAAAGGCTACCCCTTCAGATACCTGATCAGTACTAGGGTCTGAAAAGGTTATTTTTATGGGCTAAAATTCCCAGAACTCCCAGAGTTTTATCGTACAAAAATGTAACTTCCTCAAGCTTTGATTAATACATTGGTGATTTCTTAAATACAAGTAGAGTGGTCTTTTCTTTAATTATGTGCCAAAGAGGACTGTTTCATCCAGACAAAATAATCACTGTGCCAAGAATGTGTCCACAGGAATTTGGAGGGAAGAGGGCAAAGCTGCACAGTGGTATGTGAAGACAATTTGCCTGCAGACTGCATTCCATTGGAGCTCAGTGACTTTGTCTTCATGCATCAAAACAATAAATACATTCATTATTTGGGGGCAATTCCCTCCTAACCTCCCCCACACTCACACACATACACAACTACAGTATATCAATGGATTTTGCCATCACCTTGCCTGTTTCATTCACTTAATTTTTCTAAAGGGGCAAATAGCCCATTTAAAATCCTCCCGTGTTTTACCACTGCTGCTTCTCTTCTTTAATCCAAAAATCTGTTTGAAGGAAGAACAGAAACACTCTCTGCATTAGGCTGAGTAATAGTGCCTTTTTTCACATCTTACCACTAGATCATGATGGATTTCTCAAAGCTTGAAAAAGGACCCACCAGTGATTATATTCAAAAGAAGTACCTTTTCCAAGTTCAGATTGTATTTTTATTTTTAAAAGTGTGAATGGAACTTTAAGATATAGAATTTTTGCATGCACAGTTCTGGGCACTCAGCCTGCATGTGCCTGCGTTCCAGATTTGTGGTTCTGGTTGGTTCCCACTGTCTTTCTCCTTGATGTAATTGTCGGTGCTTGATCCCCACAAAACAAAGGTCGCCCGTTCACTTCTGTGAGCTCAAAGGCTTCTGTGCTCTCACATCTACACCACAATGGCAGTGAACACAACAAAGTCCTTGAGAGCCACTTGTTGCTGATTGAGGACATGGCCAGGAAGCTTTTGATGGAGGACGAGGTAGCCGCGGTGCTGAGACACTGCAGCCGGGTAAGTAGCTTCCTTGTGCCTGCCACCGAGTCTTAAGGAGCTGACCTTTCATGACACTACTTAAAGAGAAGTTGCCCCCCTTGTGTTATGAGTTCCACTTGTGCACCTCTGCACATGTTTTGGGTCTAAACCTCCTCTCCGCCACCATCCAAAAAGAGCCATTTGTTGGCAACTGTGTGGGGTGGACAGCCTTGCCAGTATCATTGAAGTACAGCTTCCATTATTCCCTGAATGGTGGCCATGGTTTCCCTCAATTCAACTTCTCTGGACACTGTGGATTATAGTATAATACATTTGTTGCCACAAAATTCTGTGTTGGTTTTGATCGAACCTGGCTTGCCTTTTGGAAATTGATTTGGCAAAGCACCACGATCATGTCTGATGCACTCTGCTTATATATAATATTTTCTTACAGTCAAGTATTGGGCAGTTTGCTTGCATTTATTTTGAGTATGTTTGATACCACCATATATAGATTAAGGTGGGGGAAAATCTTCTATTTTACAGCAATGATGTACACACACCCAGACTATTTTAGACTAGCATACCTCGCAGTTGGACAGTCATGGCAGCAGTATGGTTATTTCCTCCTTCCCACCCACCCTTCTAAACTGCCTTTTTGGCAATCAATCCCACTTTTTAGTGCCTCCATACCGCCCACTAGAGGGTGCTCTAACCCAACACTTGACTGGACCATCAAGCACCATTACCAGGAAGGCTACTGGAAAGAAGAGGAGGGAACATTAATCGTGAGATGCCTTTAGTTGTGAATGGAAGGGAAGGCTTTGTGGACAGTCAAATAAAACTAGGACATAGAGAAGGCCGGTGACAATACACAGCAGCCCCGAGCCTAGTTCCTTTTCACTTAAATCATGTCATTTTCTGTGAGAGCTGGATTTATGCTCACCGGCCCAGAATTTAAAATAGTTTTGTCCACTGATAAAGAGTTCCCCTTGTAAGCTTACAGTGTGATTCTTGAACAGCTGACGTACATGTAAGTCCTGTTCTGGTGTTGCGCAGCATACTCTTCAGGAAGAAAGTGGTTTAGAATTGCCACCTTTAAATGCTTGCTTGAATTTTCTCTGAGTAATATTCCAATTTAACTTCTCCTCCTTCAGCAAAATCACAATAACCCATTGCCCCCCACCCAATTAACTTAATATTACTTGGGCTAGAACCCCCCCCAACCCCATCATCCAATAGCAAGGCAAGCTGGGCATAATGAAATTGCAGTCCAACTTATCTCAAGAGAACGAATTGTTCTCCTTTTCTTGAGGAAGGCTGCCATTGATCCTGAAGCCAAGGCCACACTACTGAAAGATGGCCAAAGCTTGAGCAGCAGGAGATGCAGTGGCTACATACATCGGGGGCCCTCTGGGATGGCTGGACAACAGTAGTAGCAGTGTAGTAACAGGATTCAGGGCCAGCCCTACCCTTAGGTAGCTTGAGGCAGAATGAGATAAACAGTTGTCAGATGTTTCTCCTCAGCCCTCTAGACATTCCCCTCTCCTAGAGGAAAGAGGAGCATGATGCAAATATTAAAGGAAGGTTCTACGGCCAGCCCACTTGGCTTCTGTATAAGGGAGCACCGCCTTGCCCTTTGTGTCAGGTCGCATGGCATTTTCAGTTGGGTAGGAATTCAGTAGGCAGGCTGCCCAAACTGGATGACATAATGTGGCTTCTGTTTTCATCTCTGCTGATGGTGACTTTCCCCTGCCAACAGTACATCCAAGAAGGTGGCGTGGAAGATTTGGTGAGACCGTTGCTGGCAATTCTCGACCGCCCTGAAAAGTTGCTTCTCCTCAGAGATGTCAGGTAGGAACAAGAGGCAAGAGAGATGGTAGCTGTATTTGGTACGCAAGTGTTACTGTCACTTCCTGGGATATATAATGGCTTCATCTCACTGGAGAGATGCTAGGGTAGACTAGTAGGAAGCTGTCACACATGGCCCATGATCACAGCATGATGTTACCGCGCCTGAAATGTTGGGGTAAGACATGCTTCCTGCTCGGTCCATGAACTGTCCTGGAAGCTGAATTTTCTGACCTATAGCCTATATTTGTTTAGCCCCAGCCAAGACACTTTATAAAATCCCACTTTCCTAACACCCATCATGCAGAAGCTTACCAACGCTCAGGGAGGAGAGCAGCTCTTTAGATCCAAATCCCAAGTCCATATCTGAGTCTTTAGTAGTAAGCCATGAGTCTCAAGCCCCAAGTCCAAGTCCCTATTAAACACAGCCTCTTTTCCCCCAGAAAAAAGGGAAGGGTGGAATGGTTCTGACTGGCAAGTGGAATCCAAGTTATGGGGTGGGGGGGACAACAAGTCAAGGCTGAGTTGAGTTATCAGTGCATCTTAAGTCTGATTTGACGGTGAGCCTTGCAAATTGAGTCCCCATCCAGGAAAATGCTTTTATTAAAGAATAGGCACACAAAATTATAGATTTTTTATACAGATCAATAGATAGGAATCATTCTAAGGTCAGGCTTAGTTTTGTTTCTTTACTAAAACAAGAGATACCATAATTTTACATGCTCGTATTTTCTTAGTCAACAATCTCCTTTCCCTTTTTAGCAGATGTATAATGCTAGGCATAAGGCATGTGGAAGGGGGAAATTTCAGCATTTATTCCATGTTTGGGTCTTTTGGGGGACTCCTGCTTCAGTTTTGGATTCTTTAAGGTACAGACCGTTTTGATAAACCTGAAAGTACTCAAATCTTTTAGGGTCATTTGTTTCAGATTTCCCATTCTGCTTTCTCATGCTAGCACCAGTTAAGCCCCACAGAATCCTCAAAACTAGTCCCAAAATGCAGGGACAAGACAAGACAAATCATTCACTTCAAAAGTGAACAACAGTAACAGTACACGAGAAAGAAAAATCCATCATCCACCAACCTATGCAGGCACTAGTGATACTTTAAAGTCCACAGTTATCATCACATCATCACCCCCCTCAGTTTGTCACTAAGAGAAAATACAGATGAGAAAATGAAATCGTCATCATGATTGTAATCAAAATAAAGTGCACACACATTCACTAAGAACAATGTTATTAATCCTTTCCAAGTCAAAACGATAAAACGTGCGTTGGGGAGAGAGTTGTTCCTTTTGTTACTTGTTAGTTTCAGTCCAGCAGTAATCTGTCAGGTAAATAATTAAGGAAATTGGGCAGGAATACAAAGGAAATCCAAATATTTCATTAACTTTTCTTTTGAAATGCTGATTTTGTTGTTGTGGCATTTGGGGAGTTGGGGGTTTGTTTATTTCTTTGTTTGGTATTTACTTTCTCTGGTAAAGCCTTTCCCCTTCACTGTGACCTCACAAAGTCCCACCCATGTAACATCAAAGGGATCCACTCCCTGGTTATAGGTTTCAGTCCTGGGGTCACAAGGCATGGAATGCCCCTGAGCTAGCAGTTCTCAAAGGGAATGTGTAAATTACTACAAGAAATTACTACAAAATTGATATTCTTTATTCCGTAAATCTTAGTGAAGCCCATTCTCACTAGCAATTTCAACAGACTGTTCATATAAAAATATACATTGGTTTGAAAGAACTAACCTAAAAATGTCCCTGGTTGACAGCAGATAAGGTAAATCTGTGACGTGAGGTTTTAAAGAGAAGGTGGATTTTTTTTTATCACCTCCTTAAATGTGATTTTAAAAACATCCACCAGTCAGATTAGCCGCATGACTCGTCTCTTGCTGTATATTGGCTGAAATCCAGCATGCTGCCTAAGGATGATGATGTCATCAGATGAAATTTCCTATTCCTACCCCTCACCCTGTTCATCCCAAAGGCTCCCAAAGGACCCCTTCTGTCCAAGTGAAGCCATTGTGACCTACAGGGCAAAGGGTAGTCTTTAATTTCAAAAAACTGCACCAAACAGAGGATTTTACTGCCCACAGCAATTTTCAGACTTTTTTAAAAAATGACCCCCTTGATTAAAGAGATCCCAAGGAGCCTCAGGACTTTGGGGGACAGAATTGGAAATTTTCAGCTTCTGAAAAGCTGCCATGTCATCAGCCTTAAGTGGTGCAAATTCCAGAACCATTATATTACCCGAGCAGTTGTTAAGTGGCATTGATCATGTCCTCTTCCACTTTTTCGCAGGAGTGTGATTGCGTCCACAGATCTAGGCCGATTTGACAGTATGGTGGTGCCTGTGGAACTAGAAGCCTATGATGCACTGAAAAGCAGAACAGGTAAGAAAGGAATCCATACTGGTTGCAGATGGGAAAGGGATGTGATGTCCCCTCACTTAGCCTACTGTTTCCTTTTAGATTATGGATTTGCAGATCTTGTCAACAACCACTCTTTGTTTTGTTTTTGTTAACAGTGAGATGTTCTATACAGCTGGGAGGGAGCAATTCCTACCCAAAGGAATCACCATCAAGAAAAGAGCATTTCTTTCTATTCATTGTTTGGAAGAGGGGCAAATCTGGACCAATTCCAATAAATAAATAAATATACCAGTAAATAAAAAGCAGCTGAATCAATGTTTCTTATCAAATGTTGGAATGTCAAATTTCTCCGCAAATTAAACCCAAGGCAGCTTCAGTGAAGACAGGGTTTCCAGCAGGGATTGAGACATATGGTGTCCATGTAGCTTTGACTCATGGAAAGTGTTTTTCCTCCCGGAAATTAAATAAAGCTTGGATAAATGTTGACTTTAAGTCCGGTAATCATCCAGTCAAGTGTTTTGAGAGATGCTGCTCAGAAATAACAATTCTAAGATCTTGGACTGAGCACTGGAAGGAAAGTATCCCATTGTAGGATTGTCCCAAATCAGGGTATAAATGAAAATGTAGAATAAGTATCATTTACTGGCTTTCCCTTGTTCACAGTGAGATCACCTGCTCTCCGCCCAGCACAGCATGACACACCTCCGAAGAGGCATCTTATCACTCCGGTGCCTGGTGAGTCATTGTATTTGAATGGAATCACTACAGACACTTTTTAATCTAGTAAGCCCCCCCCCTCCAAAATAAATAAATAAATAAGAAAAAAAAACATATTTAGCCATGGCAGCTGTGATAAAAGATGTTGAATTCCTTTTCTGAAGCTCGCTATACTGATTCTACAATAGTTTGCTGGGCAGGAGCACAGGGGAGTTCGGGAGCACAGGGGAATGATAGATCAGTATCATCTAGTACTTCCAGCTGAAGGAACTGTGTTGGTAGGACTGTGAAAGATCTCTGTGTAATGTCCTGGAAAGCCACCATTCTTGAAGGAAATCATGCCAAGTCCAAGGCCTCTTATCTGACTTTAGTGTAATCGGCTCCTGATACTAGAAACCAAGAACAGCACAGAGCGGTAGAGTAGATGACTGGTGGCCCATAGAGAAGGAAGGGTACTAGAAAGGACAAAAATGCCCACACATGCCATGGGCCATGTTGGCTGTGGGATTCTGGCAGCTGTAACCCCAAAAATTAACTGTTCCAATCTGTGCCAAATCCACAATGTTCAGAAATCAGATTCATAGACTCATAGAGTTGGAAGAGACCTCAAGGGCCATCCAGTCCAACCTCCTGCCATGCAGGAACTCCCATGACAGTACCCCCGACGGCCATCCAGCCTCTGCTTAAAAAACTCCAAAGAAGGAGACTCCACCACCTTCCATGGCAGCATATTCCACTGTTGAACAGCTCTAACTGTCAGGAAGTTCTTCCTAGTATTCAAATGGAATCTCTTTTCCTGTACAGTATTTGAAACCATTGCTCCAAGTCCTAGTCTCTAAAACCATGGAAAACAAGTCAGCCCCCTCTTTGATATGACATCCTTTCAAATATTTACACATGGCTATCATATCCCATCTCAATCTTCTTTTTGTAAGACTAAACATTCCCAGATTCTTAAGCTGCTCCTCATAAGACATTTCTTCCAGACCATCCTGGTCAGCCTCCTCTGGACCCACTCGAGGTTGTCAACATCACTTTTTAATTGAGGATCAAAGAACTGTACACAGCACTCCAGGTGGGGTCCGACCAGAGCAAAATAGAGTGGTACTTCTTTGCTGTTCTGCCCTTAACTTGAATGGTATGGTTGTAACCTCCACATCCTTTGGGCTTTGGTTGCAGATTTTAGAGGCAGCTTCCTTCTCAAGCCGGTGACCAATGAGGAGAAGGGAGGGCAAGAGGAGGAGACAGAGACAGCACTGAATGATGGGATGAAAGGGCTGCAGGTCTCTGCCACCCCCAGGCGGGGTCACCCTAGAAACTACCCACCTCTCCCTGATGTGCCAGTGGATGCCTACGTGACCTCCCCCAGCAGCTCCTCCCCAGCTCCTGATGGCAGGGACCCCCCCTGGTTTCTCAGTAAGGACACAAGAATGGCGAGGAGACCCCAACAGACTGCGGGCACTTGGGAAGCATCAGGAAAACCAACAAAGCAAGAGGATGGACAACCTGACAGGGGGAGGCCTCGTACCCCCAAGTCAACCCACAGTGATGGCACGGCATGGAGTCCAGGTGAAGAAGCTCATACAGCCAAGAACACCCTCTACTCCGTAATCAATAGGCCTCGCAGAGCTAGGCCCCTGCTTTCCCAGCTCTTCCAGGAGATCCCAGGGACTAGCAGGGCTGCACAAGGAGAGGCAGGAGGTGGAGTCTTGGATGGTCCACTACCAAATGGTCCCAGCGATGTAAAGCAGGAGGAATATGAGCTGGTAACGGTCAGCCTGCCTAAGAATAAGCAGTCATTAGGTAAGCACAAGCTGCAACAGGGCTCTGAGCTGAATAGTAATATGCACGAATTGGAAATCTGAGGGTGTTCCTCTCCTCATATTATTAAGATTGGGGTGGGTGAGTGTCCAATATATTGCACCTTATTGTTTTGCATGTGTTTGGGTGTTGCTTATATTTTTTGTGCAGTATTTGCTTGATCCTTCTTAGTATTAGTATAGTTACCGTTGTTAGCTTTTATATTGTCTTGTAATGATCTAAGCTACCTTGGGTCCTTTTAAGGAGGAAGTTGGGGTGAAAATATTTAAAATAAATAAATAAATGATTGGGCAGAGAAGCAGAAAGCAGCTTACTCTGATGGAACATGGAACTATCAAAGGCACTTCCCTTGAGAGGGCCAACTTTCTGCTGATATTCTCCTTATTTAGGTGGCAACCTAATACCTGGTTATTTACACAAGTATTGGAGACAAGCTAAAGACAGTCAAGGCACTTACAGTAAGAATGGAGGCGAAATTACTTTGCTTAGCATTTTAATATGAAATAACCAATCCATGCATTCTAACTAACAGGCCAAATGAAATACAATGGCACTTTAATTTTTTTCAATTCTCAAAATAATTTTCTGATTATCCCAGAATGTGTAAATTAACAGAAAATTTCATTTAGAAAGAATCTACAAAATATTATATTTATGAAAATTACATAATTGCATAAAAATGCCTTTTCATTTATTAAACAATAGAAATGAGAAAGAATGAATCTATGCCTTTAAACAGTGCCAAGCTTGCTGTGTGTTTTGTAAACCTTACGTCTGCAAAAGCCAAGCTGTCAGATTTGTCCATCCGACTACCATTTTGTTTTCCAGGGATCAGCATTTCGGGTGGAATAGAATCCAAACTGCAGCCAATGGTGAAGATTGAGAAGATATTTCCAGGGGGAGCAGCATCTCTAAGTGGAAAGCTGGAGGTAGTTGCAGCAGCTCAGAGGGGAAGTAGGATGATGTTCAGCAATCACTGCCCCACACTATTAGTACAGTTGCAAATTCAGAAGTGCAGGGCTCTGCCATGAGACTCACTTACACATGTGCATGAGTGTGTGTGCATGCACACACACACACACACACAATGTGTATGTCCCCTTTCTTCCCTAGTGCATAAACCGCCAATTATGACTAGGGGGGAGAGGAGGAGACAGGAATCCATGAAGATGGTAGGGAGAATCTGCCATCCAGAAACTAACTCCCCACCACTAACACACACATACACACACACACACACACACAAAACACACACACACAAAAACACACAGCTCTTCTTACACAAGTTGTGAAATACAGGGCAACAGCAATTGTCTGGGCTCTCCTTCTCTTCTGTCCCACACCCTTCTCCTTCTGAGCTCTGCAAAATGCATGCACACACAAAGGGAGAATGAAGAAGAGAACCCAGAGTTCCAGACTGGCTCCTTGCATCCATGCAGAGACAAAGATTGGGGCACAGGAAGCCAAGCAGTACCCAAGCCATCCTAAGCAGTCAAGGAGGCAGCCAGGCTCCTTGGACAGAGCACAAGATGGGACCTCTCCCCTTAACCAAAGAGGAAATCTGGGTGGGGGGGATCCCTACGGGATGCAAAGGCAGGCAGTGGTTGCTGGAGGAAAGGGGTACAGGGCAAGGTCTAACAAGGCCAATAGGAAGAGAACCTGCAGGGTCCTGAGAAGTGCTGGTGCTTCAAGCTCAGGGGCAGGGTGGTGTTGGTGTTTTGCAGGACTACATCACTGGTCACCACAGGGGCTTGGCCCCCCTCCCCACCCGTGCCCCCCCCCGGTGAGGAGAATGGGCCAATGCTGTGCTCAATTCATGGTCTTTTGTGCAGCCATACAGCCCAACCACTGAAGAAAAATACAGCTTGAAATGAAGTGGGCCATATTGTACAGTATTTGTATTTTCATTTCTGCATAATAATGCATCCTCCTCCTTGACGTGCCTGCAGCAGCCTACAAAGCTTCTGCAGAAGGAAGCAAACAATATTGCACCGTTTACTCTATCCTCTTTCAGAAGGATTTGTGACAGCTAAAGCATAAAGCAATTGCTTCTGAAATGCCATCGGGATTTGCACAGCTGGATCCACACACTAGAACAGGGTAACCCCCTCTCTCTGAGTCCCCATCCTGGCAGGAAAGCAACTTGTCCAAGGTCACACGGGGGGAGGGCTTGTATTAGAGCAGGCCACAGTCCTTCTGCTCTCTCCTAATCCCCTCATTCTTCAGTTTGCTCCTCCGTTCTCCTCCTGTCAAAACAATCTGGCCCTGTGTGCCAATGCTTGTGTGGCCTAATTCTGTGCAAGTTTACACATAAGTCAGCCCTCTTTAATTAAAGGGAGCTCCCAGCCAAATAGCACATGCATAAGATTGTAGCGCACACTGGAAATTATGTAATGGTATATTGCTCTCCATTAAAACTTCCTCTGCACTCCTATTACCATAATATACTGCATTGCACTTGTGATCTTACTACAGAGACTAAAATTTAATTGTCCGATAGTTGCACATTGAAGGACATTTATTTATTCTAATATGTACAGCAAATAAATGGAATTGGTTTTCCTTGGGGAAGCAAAATTAATTTTATTTTAGAGGGCGAAGAGCATAGTTCAGCTGGTTAAATCTGTGCCCAGGAAGGTACTATGTTAATCCTGCAAGCATATATAAGTTTTCCTTCTGTCAAGAGGACAGGGTTTCACTGCCCCAGCCGGAATTTGCTAGTTCATTTCAAAACACTTTCCTTTCCTTTCCTTTCCTTTCCTTCCTTCCCTCCTTCCTTCTTTCCTTCCTTCCTTCTGCCTGCATACTCACAATATAATCAATCCAAAAATGTTGTTAAAATAGCTATCAAATCATTTCTGAGTTAAGGGGTTCTGTGAATTTTTGTTGTTATTGTGTCGTTACAATCGTGATCAACTCTTCGTGACCCCATGTCCATGGAGTTTTCTTGGCAGGAACACTGGAGTGGTTTGCCAGTTCCTACTCCAGGTGCCTACAGCACCTGGTATTTCCTGATGGTTGCCCATCCAAGTACTAGGCAGGCCCAACCTTGCTTAGCTTCTGAGATCAGACAAGATTGGATGTGCTCAGGGCATCTTACTTTCCTCTAAATTAGGTCCTGGCATTAACAGCCCTGCTTAAGTCCTTCAAACTTGATTAGGTCAACCCATATCATGTCCCATCTTCCTCTTTTCCTGTTGCCTTCATCTTCACCTAGCAGTATTATTGTCCTTTCTTGGAGTCTTATCTTCTTAGAAGTTGTCCAAGGTAAAAACTGGGTATTGATTTAACAGTTAAAAACTCAACTGTGATCTTGTTTTATAGGCAAAGTGTGGCCCTTTCAATGTTGATAAATAAATAACTTCATGTCGGTTGGCTAGGCATGCAAACCACCCATCCCTCTTTTAGACAGAAAAGTAACTTTTTCCTCCCTTTTGGAATCTGCATAGTAGTGATCCTAGATGAACAACCTGGAATTTGCCTTTTTGAGCTACCCGAGAAGCAAGTGGAAATTGTAGGGCACCTCTACAATACACAATTATTTTGTTTGCTGCTTCCCCACATTCCGTTGTGAAAAGGGGATCACTAGACTAGCTTGAGGACATGGTGAAGGATTTCTCACACTGATAATCACACTTAAAAATCGGGGATTGAAATGTTCTGCACAATCAGAAAGAAACCAATAATGAGGTTTTTGTTAGTTAGTTAGTTTGTTTAACTTTAGGAACACAGCGGCAGCCAAGTCAGGAATCCTTTGTCATTCCTTTTCTCAAGGAGACAAATACTGCTGCCTCATTTCTGCCACTATGGAAAAGTTACGTCACCTACTGGGTGCCACAGACAAGCTACTGTAGTGCTACTCTTTTAAAAAGGATTGCAGATACTCACACCAGACACACACAACCAACCTTATTGTGCTTTTGTCCTATAATGAGCCCCTACACTCTCTCTCTCTCTCTCTCTCTCTCTCTCTCTCATCATGCCATTCAGGGTCCCCCATGGCTCAGGGCGCTGTGCAGCATTTCACAAAGGCTCTGTAATGAGGCTGAGCACTGACAAAGTGCCATTGTGGTCCTTGGCCTGCCTGGCTGGCCACTGTGCAACTTTTCATCTGTCCCCAGCCACAGCTGTAATTAGATTTCCCTCTTTGGTGGCCTCTTCCTGTAGGGGGTTCCAGGGGCCCACTTTACCAGGTGGCTCCATTTTTTAAAAAAAGCATAATTATCCCACATTGGAATGACTGAAAGAAATGAGAAAGGAACTGATGGTTCAAGGCACAGGTGAAGGGAAACCTCGCCTCTGACATCAGCAAATCAAGGAAATAATGAAAATGGGGTACATTTATATGCTTTGTGCTAAAAACAGCAACAAAATTCCAAATCCCTAAATCCCAGCTGGGTGAAGGACTATAGGAGCTGTAGTCCATATATATAGCCCATTCCCCCTCTTCCCCTTTCCTTCCCATCAGGGCCTGGAACATAATTTGTTAAAAGTAATTTGCTACCTTCTATCTCTGGTTTCAACAGCATTAACATTCACTGTGGTCATAATTTCCTCCCCAGTTATTTTGCTTTTCAAAAAAGAAAAACAATACATCTAACACCCTTGATGAATATATATTAGGAGTAAACATTACTTGCTGCACCCCCCTACTCACAAAACCAGTTGCTAGTAGGCTGTTTTTGTTTTAATAATCCTGTCATGACCTTTTTTTACCCCCAACTGTAATGTGGGCTGTGCAACTTATTACTTACAAGTTCCACTAGTTTGGCTTTTGCTTTACTGTGGTTTAGAATGATTGAGATAAAAAGTGAGGTGCCTTCTGTGCTTACGAACGATGCCTCCGTCTGAATTTTTAAGGATACACCCACACATCATAGCTTAACCCCCCTCCCCACAACTATATAGTATTTTCCTTTCCAGAAGGGCTGTTGAGAGAGCAAAGCCTGCTTTTGCCAGCCCAGCTGATGAATCTTCTAGACATCTAGATGCAACCTGCTGTGTACAACAATTCCAGGATTTCAGCTAAATGGAAAATGCTTGCAGGGAAATCACCCTAGCCCACATGGAACAAGGGGGGTCCAGTTCTGGTCACTGGATTTTAAGCTGCTCCTTTTCGTCCTTGCCGGTGCTTCCTTTTCACTTGCCTTCTCCAATGAGACCAAACAGTAGTTTCTAAAGCCTCTGGGTCCAGCAGCTCAGTCACCCACAGAATGGGACCAGCAAGATTCACCCTCTCTTGTCATAAAGATGCAGCTGACTCCTTTCCCTTCTGAACAGATCATTTCCAGAAGTATTTTGTCTCCAAACGTCATACCACTAGGAAACACTGTCAAACCCCATTGATCTTCTGCTGGTACTGGATCCTACATAACTTTGAGTACAGAATCCATATTCTTCCAGTGCAAGCACATCTAAAGGTGTCACCCTCTAGGAAACATTGATGGACTACAATCCCCATCAGCCAATCCAAACACGCCATTGTCTGGGGTGAAGGAATTTGTACTCCATCATCCAATATGATCCCATCCCCAACCCAGAAAGAAATGATTAGAGCTACAAGCATTTACCAGGGCTCTGGTAATGTTTCAGGGAAATATAGTATGACGTTGTAAAATTGCTTGCTGTCAGTACTGTGTGCTTTGTATACCTATAGCTTCCTAACTCATGTTTTCCTTGGTCTCTGCTAGGCTGGCTATGAGCTCGTTGCTGTGGAAGGGGAAAGCCTACAGAATGTGACACACCAGCGAGCTGTGGACATAATCCGCCAGGCCTATCGCAACAAAGCCAAGGAGCCTATGGAAATCGTGGTGAAGGTGCCGAAGAAAACCAAGTAAAGGCTGCTGAGGAAGCAACTTGGTCTGGAGAACTTGGCCTGCTCAGACATGAGGGAGGAAAAATACCCCAAGCCCTGTGGCCAGCAAAGGGCCCATTCACTAGGTCTACTTATCACTCAGAAAGGGAGTAGTATGCAATCAAGCACGTTGCTGGCTGGGTTGATAAAATGGCCGCCACCCAGCAAACTGGGGGCTCAGTGGAGGTTGTTACAGTTTCCCAGTTTTAGGGAGACATGCTTGAGGCAGCAATGAAACCGCGCAGGCAAACGTGCCACTGTCTGCAATGAGTGTCAGGGGCTGTCTTCAGAAGCACAGTAGCTATGAATGAAAAACTAGCTGCACATGGACAGCTCTAACGAAGACCAAGTATGTTTCACAACCTACTGTAAGCACACAAGAGAAGCACTGAGCTTGACGTGTCATATGACTCTTATTAGCAGAAGTTTTGGGGGGCTATGAAAGCCACCTCCAACAGTAAGGAGCCACAAGGAAAGGGTAGGTAGAAGTATCAAGATGTAGAATTGGTACATAGCCAGGTTCAAACCAGCCTGATCACTTTTTTGACATGTGAATAACTCAAGTTCAGTGGCAGGCATCGGCACGATTTTAAACTTGAAAGCACAAAACCAGAAGGGACATGGATTCAGGCTTCAAGAGACACATATCTGTGAATGACTTGTAGTGCTTTCTAAGTAACAATAATCTGGCGTCTGAGAGGATCGTAAACACAGGAGCACAGGCTTAATATTCTCACAACACTTTCTTTGATTGAAACTCTTGAATGATAAATCTAGTCCACGAGGAACAAACTGGCAACGATCCTAGAAGTGACAGAGAGAAAAGCAAGCAGGCTGATTTTTTCCATCCAGCCTCAGAAGCCACAGAAGTGTCCGTGATGATACAAGTCAGGAGGCAGCCTAGCTAAGGCAGAAGGACGGGCCTGGACTGTGGTCTTCTCTGAAATCTAGCTGACGATGGATCTGTCACTTGGCACCACAAGTGTCCTAGTAGCTGCTTCCAAGTTTAAAAGGTTAGAAAGAGAAGCTCTGATGAAGGGGAAAAAACAAACATCCTGTCCTGAACTGAAGCAGGTCTTTTGGGCCAGGAATCGTTCATTTCCCAAAGGGCACTTCAGTATTGTCACCTCTGAAGCCATTCACAGGAATTGTATCAGATGCTGCCTGCAGGTGAAGGTAGCAGCATGGATATATGATCCATCTGGACACTTTTTATACAGCATAAAGATGTGGGGGGCTGGGGGCTGGGGGGGGGAGTCGAATGCAGAGGGCCAGCCCTTCCTTGTTGAGCAAGCCCTGAGCCTTCCTGCCTCTCTTCATCCACCATCAGAAGAATTCTACTTTGCCCCAACCTTCCCCTCTTTCCTGTCCCCCCCACCCCACCCATCAAACCTCCATGTGGCTTTTCTTAAATACACAGACGTGTCTTCATCTTTTTTTTTTTTTAATCCACACTTCTCTTTTGGTTTGTACAAGAATTTACACAGCTTGGAAAATATACAATTTCAGAAATAAAGTAAAAAAAAGAAAATAAAAATACAATGTGGTGCTAAGAGATAGGAGGGTAAAGAAAGAAGGAATGGTTAGCAACAGTCAAGGAAACGACATGCACCAAGCTTTCCTTTGGTTTAGTGATGTGGGTCACCCATCCCACCCAGGAACACTATGGCAACTAAGAATGACTACAGGTGGGTGGGTGGACACATCCTCTTTTCTTGGAACACACATCGTCTCTTAAGTGAGAATGGAAGAAATAAACTCCCCCTGCAAGGTAGACAGTTGGAACGCATCTCAAGTCCAAAACCAGAATCTTGTGCACAAACCTTTTTTTGCATGCTGAAGAACAAGAAAAGCTGAAGCTAAGGTGAGCCTCAGTTGGTAGGTGATCTCTAGCAATGGGGCGGCCATCGCTAGAGTGGCCTAAATAGCATGTTCGAGTGTATTGGACTTTGGCTACACCTCTGGGTGTTTCCCTGTTCTAGGGTTACACAGGAGGAATGGGCATCTACCCTCCTGGCATGGTGAGTGCATCGTATTGTAGCTGTACACTGGAGAATGTGTGATGGTGCACAGTAGGGCAGCATGGGCAAGAAAGCCATGACTGCTTTGTGAGCATATTTCTCTTATATTAGGTGGAATAAGAACTCAGTTCTGCAGCCCCGTGATGTATCTCCCCATGACTCATGGCAACCCTAACCCATAACCTTTTTATAACCACTGGGATATGCATGCATTCTCTTCAATTAAAGCCCAGGTAAAATAGTTATAGCAGTCTGATGCCACTAAATGATTCCATCATAAAAAAATGTGAGATCTGTAGTTTGATGAGGTATTTAGAATTCTCTGCTAGAGAATGAAAGAAAATTTGCCTCAATAAGCTGCAAATCTCAGGATTCTGTAGGGAGGAAATGTGACAAACCAAGCAGCATCAAATTGCTGTTTTAAGCAGCCTGAAGAGAGGGGCTACCATCTCTACCAAAGAGAGAGCTTTCCTCCTTTGAAGGGAGATGGTTGGTTTATCCCAGTGGTTCTCAACCTGTGGGTCTCTAGATGTCCCTGGACTGCAACTCCCAGAACTCTCCACCACTCGCTGTGCTGGAAGGAATTTCTGAGAGTTGCAGTCCAGGAACATCTGGGGAGCTACAGGTTGAGAACCACTGGTTTATCCAGTCCTCGCCAATCAGGTTCTTCTGGAGCTGGTTATTCTGCTCTCCAGCAAATGGCTAGAAGTGTTCATCTTTTCTCTCATCGGCACAGACTGTGCGGGTAGAAAAGAGGAAGAGTATTTAAGAAATGTGAGCTCTGGCATGCCTTGGGAAGCCATCGGGCATGCATTGTTTCCCGAGAAAGAAGGCAGAATGGAAAATGACCTTTTGGGACTCCAGTTCTCAGCCCCCGTGGCTGGTGAGCAATGGGAGGAGTAGCACCATTCTCCCTTTGGAAAGCACCCTTAACAAAAGGAGCCCATCTGCTGAAAAAATTCAATGGCCACTTGAGGGTGAGGGGAAGGAGAGGAGGGGTAGGACTGAACCAGGCACCGCCTGGGGGGGGTGTCCTCCCTTCTGAAATGTTCTGGTAAGCCTGCTCGAATACGGCCTGCTTTTAAGCAAGCAGGGTTATGGACTCAGGGGATGAGAGGACTCTGGTGTGAAATTATGTTTTTTGAGACAATAATATACACATCCAATGGTATACAGGGAGGCACTATGACCTCTGAGGCTGTGATGAAAATAAGAACTTATTAAAAATAATTTATTTCTGACTAAATCTGATAATGGGTATTTCTTGGGGTTAATGGACAAAGCCATGAGAAAAGGAAGCCCCAGAAGGGAAGGGCCTTTCTCTAGACAAGCCTGAAAGAAATACAATGTGGAGATCACGACAGAGGGTGCTACAAGCAGACCACCCAAGGGGAGATACACTGAGCCCTCTAGGAACCATGTCACCTGTAGGATATGGATATGGTTGGGCCAAAGAGCACATACTGGTGGAGTAACCCAACAGACCCGGGCACCAAGGCCAAGGAAAAGGCACTCTCAATTCAGAAGGGTCCCCACCAGGAATGGCCAAGGCAAATAAGGAAGGTGCATCCCAGATCCCCTTGTGACGGGGCATCCTCAGAGGATGGGCAGAGGTGGAGATGGCACTCTGAACCCTGCTACGGATTCAGCAGTCTCTATAGCAAGGACTGGCGAACCTCTAGACTGGCAAACGTTTTCGTGTAAAAACAGCCCCAACTAGTCTGGCCAGTAGGAAGGGAGTGCAGGAGTTGTGATTCCCAACCCCTGCTTTAGAGAATAGGTCGGTCCCTGGCAAGGTCAAAGATTCTCCAGCCTCTAATAAATAAGGGGAATGTGTGAGAAGACCCTAAAATAATGACCACTGGGGTATCCTGGAAATTAGTGTGGGGACAGGTCTAAAGCACTCCATGGAGGCACAGGCGCTATCAAACTGCTTCCACTGGACAGAGCCTCTGCAGCAGGATGTGTAGGGCCCCCTTAGAATA
The DNA here is from genome assembly GCA_023846285.1 of Phrynocephalus versicolor. Classification (NCBI taxonomy): domain Eukaryota; kingdom Metazoa; phylum Chordata; class Lepidosauria; order Squamata; family Agamidae; genus Phrynocephalus; species Phrynocephalus versicolor. Next base: position 15,046,705 of record JAHTLZ010000379.1, on the reverse strand, counting down.
AGAGTACATACATTACTGTGTGTTATTCTACAGGCAACTCCATAGGACGAGATTGGGAAAAGTTGCTTTCAAGGGCTTTGCATACCCTTCTTCCACAACACTGGGCCAGGACTCCATGTCTTCTGTAATGCCACACAAGCACAATGTTAAAAATAAAACAGCAGAGAATTTGGGAACTAGCCTTATCCTGAGAATCAATTTTGGTCTTCTTACTATATATTATCATTTCTTGCCCTTTCTTGGCCGTAAAATGGCTGCGCCTGAGGTCTAGGGGAGGGGACCTCCCATCTGTGGGAGGCAGTAATATTGTGCCAAGGAAGCAAGCATGTTCCAATTTTTTTAAAAAAAAATCGCAATTCAGTTTTTCCTGGCACCAAAGACTGGATCTATGTTATTTTAAAAAGATATACTTAATGCAGAGTGCACATAGCACAGGACTCTGATAAAGGTCAGAGAAGAGCATCCATGCCGTTGTTGCTGCTCCAGACAGCCTATTAAACAGGCAATGCTAATTCCCTCCCACTGTCTAAGTGGATCAGCAGCTAACTGCCTGTTCACGTAGCCAGCTCAACCTAATTTCCACCTTCAAGTGGCCAAGAGCCAATCAAGTCACTCTGCAAAGGTAGTGACCAAAAACAGCACTAACCAAAGCTCCCCTCAGGCAAGAGCTTAGGGGTGGGGGGCCATAACTCCCCCAGTCTTTCAGCCAACATGGCTCCAGGCCATGCCGGCTGGCTGACTCAGGGAGCGGTAGTCTAAACAAGGTCTAAACAAGGAGTTCTTCCAAGCTCTGGTGGAACAAAGCAGCAGGAGCAGCTGCCGGATTGTCCAAATGAAAGGTTTAGGCAGGGTTTGGCTCCTCCTTCCTCTAAGGCAGATTTGGGAGGCGTTGGTGGGAATCCTCAATAGCTCTCACAGCCACCCAGCCACCCAGAGGAAACCAACGGCACCTCAAGTCCTTATCTAAACGCAGTGGCAGTGAAATCTATTGAGTGGGTGGCACCGGAGTCTTCCCCGTCCTGGGTCCCCAGTTGTCAGAATGGGAGAGGCAAGTGCTAGCCACTGGGATCCGTGCACGCGCTCTGCGACAGGTGGCTCCCTTCGTCACGGGACTCATGCTACTTGCATCCCTTCAGGCCAGAGGGAGTCCTGGGTGAGCACGCACCAAACATGCCCTCTGCATCTCTTAAGTGGCAGTGAGGCTCCTTCATTGGGCACGCTCAGATCTCAGTGGCCGCTATCTCCTCAAAGCAGATGCCTTCTCCACCATGCATCTCATAGTCATCTATGTCCCGGGCCTCGAGTTCAAGGCTGAGGTGACGCAGCTGGCACTCCAAGTCACGATTGTGCCGGTACATCTGGATATAATTGTGCTGCAGCTGCTTCTGGTAGCGGATGACTCGATCCTTCTCACTCTGCCAGGTGATTCGTTCAGCGTGGAAAGCCTCCCGCTGCTCCTCGCCATGGCGCCGCTCACACAGGAGCTCCGTGCGCAGCCGCTCCACCTGGGCCCGCAAACCCTGCAGATTATCCACCGCCTGGCGCTGGGCTTTGGCCTCATCACACTCCGCCAGCAGGGGGCAGAAGTCCCCACCAGTGCTCCGCAGTCCCTCCAATTCATGCTCCAGGCGCCCCACCTTCTCACGCAGCAGCTCTGCTTCACTCTTGCGCCTGGCCAACTCGTTGGCACACACCTCCAGCTCTAAGGCCTTCGTACGAGCCACTTCCTGCAAGCTCAGGGCCTGCTCTTCGCTGGCTTGCAGCTCAGCCCGGGCTTCCCTCAGCTGGGCTCTCAGCAAGACCAGCTCACTGCCCCGCTGAGCCACCTCTGCCTGAGACTCCTTCAGCTGCTGTTTCAGTAGCGAGATCTCACCTGACTTCTGGCACACCTGGGGGGGGGAGACAGAAACAGATGCATCAGCTGATTGGGAAGGTGCCAGGGATGTCCATTTCTAATTGGGCAGAGCTACGACCCAGATATTCTACAAGTTCTCCAGCCCAAGGAGAAGAGAGGCTGCAGCCAGAGGAATCACAGCAAGCATACACAAAGCCAAGGTGGACCTCAAAATAGGCATCTAGAAGCCCCAACATCTCAGTGTGATGTGTCCTGACCCCACTGAATACAGTAATACCTTGGATTAAGAGTAACTTGCTTTAAGAGCATTTTGCAAGACAAGTAGACATTTCTTCTAAACTTAACATTGATCAACAAGCAATGTCTTACAGCTCAAATAACGAGCAGGTCACATGATCTCACATGAGCCAATGGTGGCTCTCTCTCCTTCCTCCTGCTGGATCGTGGGTGATTGTCTGGAACATTCCCTCTCAGGCACCTCCAAAGTAGAGGGAGGAGAGAGGAATGGAAGTCTTCCTAGCACTAGCCAGGAACATTTTCAAAGGGGAGTGCAAGTTAGGGGTTTGTTTTTCAACATCCTTTATTTTTCAAACCATTTCTAGTCGTGAGGCAGCTAGTAAAGTGTGCATATGGCTACAAAATTGCATTTTATTATTGTCACATAAAAAACACAGAGTAAAATCCAGTTGTTACTCCCAAGCAGAAAAGATTCTGCAGCCAGGTACCTAAACCATGGTGTGGATGTAGACTTCTAGCCAACTTCTTTTGTAAATTTTGGCATTTTGTGTATACAGTATGTGGTCTACGGGCCCCCACAATGAATCATCTGAGTTTCTATTATTTCCTATGGGGAAATTTGATATGAGTGTTTTGGTTTACAAGCATGTTTTTAAAACAAATTAGGCTCGTAAACCAATATATTACTGTACTAGGCAGGTTTGGGGGGCACAAAGGGAAGATTGCCCCCTCTCTTTAAAAGACCACAATGGCCTCATCCCCACCACCACCACCACCACATTGTTTGCGAGTGTTTCAAAGATTTCCAAGAGGTTGAAAACACCCAGGCTATGATCTGGAAAAAAAATATATAATTCAGCCCACTAAATCAGCTTCCCCCTCCCCTAGGCTGAAGCTGAGCCTGCCCTCCCAACCCACCACTGCATCTTCAGATGACATCTTCCACTAGCTTCAATCATCATTCCCAGCAGGTGGAATGATGGGAGATGTAATCCAAAACACAGGAAGGGCCAGGGTTTATGAAGACTAGACTGCCACCCGGTATACAGTATCCTGAAAAGTGATTGCCCATGATGGAGAGCAGCAGTTTCCTAGAGGCAGATAAATGTCAGGTATTAGACACAGTCACTAATACTCAAAGGGCGGGGGCAGGGCGTCAACCCAGAAAAGACAAGATGGGTGATAACACAACAGTCAAACTGTTTTGCTTTCAAACCTCTATCCCTCAGCCAGACTCACCTCCCACTTGGTCTCCTCCAGCCGCGGCCCCAACTCCGTCTGCTCCCGCTCGAAGGAGGCACAGCGCTTCTCCAGCAGCTCGCGCTCACCCAGCAGCTGTGCAAAATCCTCCTGCAGTTTCTTCTTTTCCTGCTGCAGCTGGAAGATCTGGAGCTGCAGCACCTGCTGGCTGCGCTGGGCCTTCTGCGCCGACTGCTGCAGCTTGGCCACGTAGCCCTGGCGCAGCCCCTCCATTTCCTCTTCGCAGCGCCGCTGCTTCTCCTCATACACCTGAAGGGGAAGAGGAAACAAAGTCGTTGGGAAACCTGCCCCCCCCAAGAACCCTGGTCGTTAGTGACCATCCCACAGCGGGTGGCCGAGACCCCTGCAGGGATCCCCCTTCCTGAGCCATCGGTGCCCTAAGCAGCTGCACTGGCCCAGGATTGTGCCTTCTGCCTTGCGGGGTGGTGGTGGTGGTGGTGAAGCACCCTTCACGATGCCACAAGTGAGGAAGCTCAGATGGGACAGTGATTGCATCCTTCTGCAAACTTTGTGAGCTTCTGCTCCCAGAATTCACAACCTGGGGAGTTTGGGAAAGAGAAGGAGCGACGAGCAAACTCCCAGCAGGGAGGCTAGATGGCGGAGCTCGAGCAGGAGGCAAAGAGCTCATTTCTGAAAGTGCCACATTTCCTGGGGGCGAGAGATGGAACATGTGGAGAGAGTGAATGTCACAAGCTGCAGCTGGAAAGGGCACCGAGAGAAGGGGAAACCACAATTGCAAGAAGGGACAGCTGGACCATGAAATAAAATTACAAAGTTTTAGGTTATTTCAGTGTAGAAGAAAGGCAAATGAGGAGCAATGTAAGAGATATTTATAGAGAAAACTAGAAGTGAGGGGCCATCTGATGAAGCAATGATGGGAGGTTCAGAACCAGCAAAAGGAAAACATTTCTTTATGCATCACATGCTTTTTAGCCTATGCAACTGACTTTGACTGCCTACCAGTTCAGATGGCTTTAAGGGGATGAAACAAATTAATAGATAAAACTACTAAAGGCTATATACTAACACCAGACCATACTCTAGACCAGTGGTTCTCAGCCTGTGGGTCCCCAGATGTTCCTGGACTGCAACTGTACTGGAAGGGACTTCTGGGAATTGCAGTCCAGGAACATCTGGGGACCCACAGGTTGAAAACCACTACTCTAGACTTTAGGAGAGGGCTATAGCACTCTTGTCTGGCTTCTTGGTATTTCCTAGGCAACCTATTGATTACTATGTGAAACTAGATGCCAAACTACCAAGACCTTTGGCTGGATCCTGCCAGGATATTCTAAGCAGCATCAAATGTATTTAAGTCAGCATGGTTGGGGAAGATAACCACGCATAAGTTGTTATATTTAGTCTCAGAAGGACAATTCTAATTAGTAATTTCTGAGTACCCAAATTGCTGCTACGTCATTGATTTTCCAGGAATGTGTCAGTATTCTGGGGGAAGAGCAAGGCAACAGGCTGGAAACATTCATGCAATGATAGCTATGGTGGTGATATGTGCAACAATGCTCTTTTATTAGGTCTGTGGAATTTCTAATTATTCATTTTTATGTAACTCTATAGGTAATGGAGAGAGTTGAATGAAACAGTTGTGGGATTTGTGACTAATAAGTAAAAGCATGGAAGCTGCAAAAAACAGAATGGCCAATAGGAACACTACGCACAAAGTTAATGCTGCTAAAGTTTACGAGAACTACCATCAGTTTAATCAGCAGCACACTGTATTTTGCTTAAGCAGTTCACTCCTTTCTGCCCTGAAGGAATGATGCAGACAAGAATAAGACTCTGTTACAGAACAGTGGTTCCCAACCTTGGCTAACGCAGATATTGGTGTTGGACTGCAACTCCCAGAAAACCCAACCAGCAAAGATGGTGGTGATTTGCAGTCCAAGAACATCTGGATTACCCACGTTGGGGACCTTTGTTTTAGAACATGCAAGAGTTGCCTATCAGATTACAGCCAGCAATGTAACTTTTCCCAGCCCTGACTTTAGCCCACCTGGGCCTAAAAGGAGATCAGAGTTGTGTTATGTTATGAATTATCACCTACTGAATTCTATTCATCAACACCTGCCCTGGAAAACGAGCTAGCCAGTATTGCAAGGTTGGTGACTGAGACCAGCAACACAGTAGAACAGGCATGTCCAAACTTCGGCACTCCAGATGTTTTGGACTACAACTCCCACAGTCCTTTGCCATAGGAAATACAGGCTTGGAATTCTGGAAGTTGTGGTCCAAAACATCTGGAGGGCCGAAGTTTGGACATGCCTGCAGTAGAAGATGCAGAAACGCAAGTGCTTCCCTTCCTCTGCCAAACCCTCCCCATGGCCACCCCGCGGTTCTCACCTGGCAAATGGCCACCTCGTTCTCATCCAAGCTCGCTCTCAGATGCTGGAGCTCCGCTTCCCGCTCCCGCAGCTTCTCCTCCAGTTCGTGAACCAGCAAGGCTTCATCCGCACTGCCACCGTGTACAGGCGAGTGTCCACCGCAGGAACCACTGTCAGAGGAATGATGCCCACGGCCACTGAGGGACCCGGTGCTCTTGCTGGATGATGAGCGCCCGCTATCTGAGTTGGATGGGCCCGTGAGGCCCCGGGAACTGCCGCTGCCATGGCTGTCAAGGTGGATGTGGCCCATGGAGATGCTGACCGGCTCCATCTGCTGGCTGCATCCCGTGCTGTAAGTGGGGAGGCTGGAGAGGGAGTTGCGCCCGGAATCGGACATCGTTCCCGAGTGAGAACTATTACGGCAGCTCAGGGAATTGTGCTTCTCTGGGTTGCCTGCAGGAGTGCCGCCAAAAAGCTGGGCGAGACTAGCTTGGCTTTCGGAGAGCACGGAGGCACCGGGACGCAGCGCCAAGTGCCCCTGCAGTGGGGGGTTGCGATTCTTGGGCATGACTGGCTTGAATGCTGTGGGGCGGATGAGCGTCTTCTCCACGTTCTAGAAAACAACACAGAGGCATGACGTTGTAGGAGCCAATCAAAGAAGCAGAACCCTCTTCCCTGTAACACACATTTGACACCCCCCCCTCCTCCAACACTCTCTCTCTAATGGTCGACAGGTGAAGAACTGGGGCTTTTTCATCCCAGAATGTGGAAGCAACAGGTTACAAGCAATGGAGTTGCTTGTCGGGTAAGTGACAAGGGCCAAAATGAATTGACATTTCAAAACTAATGTAATGAACATTATCAAAGACATTTCATTCATGTAATAAGTATTTTCCCAAGCTAGTTTTTATTGTAAGGTTAAATGCATATAAATTGGATTTTAAAAGGAAATGTTCATAGTGTGTGCCAAAAGTTCCCAAATATGGCTTTTTAAAATAGTGAAAAATAAAAAGGTAGAGTGCAAAGTAACCATTTTTTGAAAACATTCTGCAATGAAGACTTTAAAAAATATGCCGAGCTTCTCTGTCTTTTCACAACACTTTCTCAGCCTAGGAAAGCCTGGCGTAACTACAGTGGTACCTTATATAAAGGAATTAATTTGTTCCAAATGAAATTATGTTAAGCAAATTTTCCTTTATGCAAATTTCCCATAGGAATGCATTAAAAACGGAGTAATCCCTAATCGTGACCATTTTATGTTGTACGGATTCGCCCCATAGACGATTCTGTTAAGCAAATTTCCCCTATCTCCAGAATTTTTTATGTTGTACAGATTTTAGGTTATACAAACTTTGTTATATGAGGGTCCACTGTACAACTGATCTCTTATACCTATCATTGGCAAATCAGCAGCACTTTTAGTATGGCAGAAGAGCCTTCCATGATTTCCTAGAGCATGCACAATATTGAAGGACCAGATTTCTTTATCTTTATGCGAGTTCCATAAAGATGGACTGTTTCTGTTTTCAGGATGCTATTTCAAGTAGGAAGGGGTGATTTAAATCCCTTTTTGAGCTTTTGAATATACACGAGCTTCCCTACAGAACATAGCCTGCCCAATCTCACCCTTCCTGATCAGGATGTCGAATTGCAGAATCCAATTTTCATGCTGTTCAATACAGCTGAAGAAAGCAATGGTCCCCTCCCCCCCCTCTAAAGGCCTTTTCTCTTATCTGACGGCTTCCTTTATCCATCAGCATATACTAACAAAGCAGCATTATTCAACATTGAGTGAAATAAAATTTCTCATGAGATTCATCTTATTTAACTGGTGGAGATTTTAACCTCTCTTCTCCCAACCCTACCACCAAAATTATTTAGCAATGCCTGCACCTTACATGGCCCCACTGAACAAATCCTCCAGTGAGAACAAACCGGAATTTGACATGGGGAGGAACTGCCACACTCTATGACCCATGGTCTAGGAGTCTGAACTCCTTGATTACTGCATTTCTGTGCCCAATCTTGGAAGTTGAAACCCTGGGTGAACAAGACTCTGTCTTAAAGGAAGAGGTTTGCTGAGTTCCCAACTCATGAGAATACTGCAAGAAAAAGGCACAAAGCTAAAATCCCTCATGTGAATTACTCAACTGCCGAAAAAGATGCCTCAGAAAGAGAGATTTCCTCAGGACCTGGTGGTCTACTCATCGGAAAGCTCTTCCTCTGAACGAGGTCAGTAGGCTAAATCCTACCACTGAGCTGCTCACAGAAGAAATCGTAGAAGATTATGGCCGGAAGAGACTACAAAGATCACGGCGTTCAGCCCATACCAAAGCAGGAAACCCTCACATAAGGTTTCCCTGACAGATGGGCCATCCAACACATCTGTTTAAACAGCTATTTGGATGCACAGAGAAACATTTCAATCTCTCAAGAAAATAAGTCCAGTTGCCATGACTCAACTTCCAGATAAACTCACCTGGATAACTGAGAATCTTCACAGACAAACCATTTAAACACCTCTAACACTGAATAATTCATCATCCTCTTCATCTGTCCATTCCACTGTCCCACGGGTCTCACTGTTAGGAAATTCTTCCTAACACTGACTCCAGTTCTCCTTTCCTATAAATCTTATCCAATACAGCTGTAAAAAAAAACACGCTAGTTCCATCTTCCACACTGCCGACCGTCAAATATTTGAAGATGGCCATCATGCCTCAGTCTTTTTTTCCCTCCAAAGTAAACATGGCCATCTTGTTCAACTGTCGCTCAAAGAGCTTGATTTCCAATTCTTTTAAGATTCTGGCCACTCTTCTCCGGACATGTTCCAGCTTCTCAAAATCCTTCTTAAACTATGGTGCCCATAAGTGGATCTAGTGGCTCTGACTCTCTAGGACTGTTTGTCAGACCTACACTCTACCTCTCAATCCTGATTCTACGCTTCTTTAGCATAGTCTGTCTTCTGGTATGTGTCATTCTACTCCTGGAACCAGCCTTCCTTAAAACCAGACAGAGACCCGTAGCTCTCCTCCTACAAACAGAATAAACAATAAGAGCTCTAAATACCTCGTCTACATCACTTGTCAACCTCAAGATGTTACTAGGAGGCCACTTGCCGGACTGACCCTAGCCAATCCAGCCAACACTGAGAAAACGATAAGCACCATAATCCAAAAACATACAGGAAGTCACAAGTGACCCACTCCAGCTCTAAATGAATGAATGTATGTGGAGGTTATTCTGTACCGGTGCCACCTCTTCTTACCTTCTCAAGTTTTCCTGAGACAGGAACCAACTTGGGGGGAGGTCCACGGATAGTGCCAACATGGGGCTTGTCGTCTTGCAGCTCCTCTGTGTCACTGCAGGGGCTGATGGGAGACACAGCTTCGGCCCAGTCTTCTTCGCTAGCATAAGTGTAACTATTCTTCTTGGTGGGAAGTCCGTGGCACAGGGGCTCTTGGGAACCTGCACCACCTGGGAGACGGAAGGGGCCAAACTCAGTGGTGGCTTTGTGGCAAGGCCGGCCTGAGATGAGACTGCTGACACTGCCCATAGCTGCAGGGGAGGAGCAGGCACTCTTGTGAAGCTGGGCCCCTCCTTCTGAGGCAGACTCAATGGAAACAGGCAGGGTCTGCACTATGGCCATGATGTTCCCAGTAGAAATGTTGCAAGTGGTCTGGAAAAGAGAAGGGACAACAACTGAAGATCTGAAGGTACCTTCTGGCCTTTGTTCGGGGGCTACGTTTATGTACTCCATGCAACTTTCCATTCCAGCTAAGCTGAATCAAGATGCCAAGTTCTGAGAGGTTTATCACATTATTCACAGCCTTGGGGGGAGGTGCCACCTATATACTAGTGACAACAAGTGCTATTGCTCCTTGTTGTCCAACACTGAAAAATCAATCAGGACTCTTGAATATTACCTCAGCTTGCTAGTGGGCTTGATGGTGATAAATAAGCAGAAACAGCATCTAGACAAGATGGAGGAGACAGTGCTGATCAGAAGAACGCCAGACTCAGGAACTGGATCCAATTTGTACTAGAAGGGGTTGTGTTACCCTGATGGCAGGTTTGGAGTCTGGGAGTGCTCCCTGACTTTCCACTTTTACTGGATTCCCAGGTGGCAGTGGAAATGAGGTGAACACTTGCACAATGTCACCTAAAGTGCCAACTTCAACCTTTTTAAAGTCAATCTATCTTAGGAACACTCCATTCCTTAGATACTCTGACTATTGCAATGTGCTTTACATGGGGGACCCTTGGGTATGAGATCTTTAACTGATGCGACATGCAGTGACTACGTTAATTCGTGTACTCCCATAGAAGTAGAGGAGGTAACCATGTTAGTCTGTGGTAGCATATCAGCTCCCCCACCCCAACACACACACACACACACACACACACACACACACACACACACACACA
>JAHTLZ010000379.1:15019573-15036576 GCA_023846285.1 Phrynocephalus versicolor | reverse complement strand
ACACACACACACACACACACACACACACACACACACACACACACACAAAGGAGAAGAAAAACACTGTAACATTTTAAAGACTGTATGACAAGTGCACTTCCTCAGACAGATAGTCTTTAAGGTACAACATTTTTTATTTTTATTTTGTTTTTTATTTTGTTTGATTTTGCCTAATTAGAGCATGTTATTGGACTCATACAATGCCAAAACTGCACTAATTGCCAGTTGCTTACCACCCCCAATTCAAGGTGTTAGTTTTAACCATCAAAGCTTCATGCCCAGCTATCTAAGAGATCCCTGTCTTGTTATGAACCTGTCCAGAAATCAAAACCTTCAGAAGTCGCCCTCTTACAAATACCCGCCACTGGAGTAGCCTAATTAGCAAGCATGCAAAAGAGGGTCTTCTCCTGCATGTTGTGATCCGTTTCCATTCTGACTGATTTTACAATGGCAGTAAAAACACATCTTTTGGACTGGTATATGGTATCAAACATATCCTGTAGTGTTGTTTATAATCAGTATCTCTTACTGATTTCAATAGTGTGATGCAGTGGCAGTGGTAACTGCAGTAGTGCAACCAAAGCTCTGCTCACAACCTGACTCTGATCCCAACAAACTCAGGTAGCTGGCTCAAGGTTGACTCAATCTTCCAGCCTTTTGAAGCCAGTAAATTGAATGCCCAGCTCGCTAAGAGAACAATGTGCAGCCTGCATAATTAAACTATATACTGCCCAGAGTACTATGAGGTAAGCAACATATTTTAGTTTTATTCTATGTCCCTAATTTTAATGCTTGTTACAATAAGTCTAACTGATATGATTTTATTATTTTAGTTACATCTGTTTGTTATTAATCTTTTAAAAGTCTGCAAGCTGCCTTCGGTGTTATTTTTCAACAAAAAAGCAGGGCAATGTATAAATAATAATAAATATATCACACTTCATTTGAGACAGGCAACGTTTAATAGTGGTATTGTTTATCTTACTCCACTATCTGGAATTAGTGAAGACACAAATGTTTAATTTGCTAGTTTAAGTCTCGCAACGAATCAGACAAAAATGCTAACTGGGTCATAAACCAGAACCCTCACTTTTCTTGTCTGCTTTTTCTTTAGCTTGATATTCTTGTCAATTTTATTTCTCAGGGTGTGGGGTGGGGAACTGTGGACTGATAAATAAAGTACTACAGTACTGCACCACAGAAAAAGCAACAGGACTGAAGGATAATCTCACTGAATATACTTTACTATCTGTTATACAAACTTTACACGGCTACATATTTAGAAGAAACAGGCCTGGTAAATCAGACTTTCCAAGTTTAATGCTGAAATCATGTGAGCAAGAAATGCCCTCAAAAAGAAATAGAAAAAAATATGACTCCTTGCTAACCGCTGCCATGTTAAAATAGTTGGCCAACTCTCTCTCTCTCTCTCTCTCTCTCTCTCTCTCTCACTCACTCACACACACACACACACACACACACACACACATTTTCCCCACATACTTAGCAGAAAGCAAGTTTCCCCATGCCCATTCACATGACTAATTCAATCCTATAGCTACTGATTAAAACATACCACACAAACTCACTTTTTTTTCAAGAGATATGATGACTTCACAGTTGAAAGGTAGGATCTCTTCTTAGCAAAGCCCCACACTAGGTCCCTCCTGCAGAAAAATGGGGCACCCAGGCAGTACGGCCCCCAATCAACCCAACTAAAACAGACAGCATAAGCAGCCCCTCTAATATCAATACCCCAAAGTCAGTAGTTTACGAAATAGCAGAGTCCTGGTCTTGGCTTGGTACTATTGGTTACACAAAGGAGCCCACCATTTCCAATCTGCATCATATGCCAGGACTGATTTCAAAAGAGTGTGCTGACTTTCTTAATGAGAGTGATGAAGACAAGCAGCTGAGGAAAGACAGAGAAACCTCAGCAGCGCAGAGGGGTAAACAAAGCAGAAAACAGGCTAAGAAGCAGAATGCTGGTCTTTCACATTTACAGTACTCTAGAAAGCCTAAGCAAGTCTCTTGCTTTCCCCCTTCTGCCATAGAAATAATGGTTTACAACCATAGAATTCTTGTTTCAGCTCCCAATTACTAGAACAAAGGAATGAGATTTAAATGTAGTGCTTTCCAAACACAGTAGTAGAGAGACCTCTCTTGCAGAGCAAGAACAGAGTTTGTCTCTCGCTTGTGGTTACAGTGGAGAAAGTTTTGTTCCCTGGAATTCACCAACCTGGGCAGACACACTAAATAAGGCAGTGGGAACAAGAACAGCAGTGTTTACAAATCCTCACACGCTTCTCTCAACAGGGACCTAAACAATGTATTTGCACAGACAGCTTAAGTAAAATTTATGGCAGTGTTTTCTGTTGGGGACGTTCCCAAGTCTTCATGTTTTGCCTTATATCTAGTCTAGTTTTATAGAACTGCTATACATATTGGAGAGAATCCTCTTGGCCCAACTCCATGTGCATAGCCTTGGTGGTGTCATCAGTCACTGACCTTTTATCTTTAATTGAATGTTTCCTACTCCTCCACCCTCGGGTTCCAAGGCTCAGGAGAGATCCCTTTTAAGGGGGGGGGGAGCCTAGGGAATAGTGCAGGCATGTCCAAACTTCGGCCCTCCTGATGTTTTGGACCACAGCTCCCAGAATGCCAAGCCTGTATTTCCAATGGCAAAGGACTGTGGGACTTGTGGTCCAAAACATCTGGAGGGCCAAAGTTTGGATATGCCTGGACTAGTGCCAGTGATTTTTGGACATTAAAGGTTCCCTTCCCCCAATCCAAGCCCCTCTCCCCGAAGAGCGTGAAGCTAAAAAGCCACAGCAGTGCCACCAGGATTCCAGCTAGTTATCTGTCAGAGCGGCTCCTACCACAGAATACTGCCCATTGTACCCGAATGATCATCTCAGGCAGGACACTTGAGGGTGCCCCCCCCCCGCAAGGAGGCTCGTAAATCATTGAGGAGGCACCGGGCTTTCTCAGTGGCAGCCCTCCACGTTGGAATCAACTTCCTCCTGAGATTTGTTTGGCCCCCTCGCTGTCTATTTTTAAGAGACATCTTAAGACATGGTGATTTAGGAAGGCTTTCCCTGGTTATTATTTTCTACCTTTATGTCTCGTTGCTCATTTCTTTCTAGACTATTCTGGTCTCTCTCCGATCTTACAGATCTGATTGACAGTATTGTTATTTTGTTTTATATTGTATTTTTAATATATTATCATGTTTAATGGTTGTACCTTTTTAAACCCTGGAAACTGGCAGCCGAGTGGCCTCGGCTGCCAGATGGTGCGGTATACAAATCTAATAAATAAATAAATAAATGATTTGTCCTGGAAGATTCATCATTACTATTGCCTTGATGCTATGTTGTGCAACCAACCCACATTTGACTTATGACAACCCCAGCAGGGTTTCCAGGGATGTATGAAACACAGATAGTGGTTTTATAAACGCAACCCCTCAGCAAGTTTCTATGGTTCAGCAGGAATTTGAACCCAGGTCTTCTAAGTTATAACCTCTCATTCTATCCAACATGCCACACTGGGTCTCATTACTACTTTACTCACCCCAAGCAAACAAGTTAAATACATGGGAGGAAGGAACCAATAGATTCCAATGGGAGAAAGGAACCAATAGATTCCAAATTTTAGAACAGGGCTTAGAAAAGTTACTTTCTGGACAAACTCCTAATTTGCAGTCACTCGAGTATCTTAGGGATTCTGGGAGTTGTAGTCTTTAAAATTAATTTTCCAAACTCTGGCTTACCCAGTGCTCACTCAAAATATCTAACCTAATAAAAATAGATAAACTGGATAAGCTAAGAACCCCCCCCCCCCCGCAGGCCTGCACAGCCTCGTTCCCTTTCCTACAGAATATGCAAAACTCAGGTTTAATTAATGCTGAAAGGAGCTAACAAATGACAGAAGGGATCAGGGTTCTCTTGGGAACATTCCTGACATGGCCTCCTCATGTCATACCAATGTGAAAATAACCACATTCATCTGAAAGGCATTATCAGGTTATTTTCAGACACTCGCAACGACCCATAACTCAAAGAAGCACCAGCTATTTTCCTTGGCACTAGTATCCCAGTCTTTACTGCTGAAGTACATGTGTTAATTCCCCAGTGGAAGTCTCAAGGGCCAGGGACATTCTCCTGCTGTCACGCAGCTGGAAAGAGGCAACATCCAATATCGGAAGGGTACTAAGGATGACTTTCACTTCCTTCAGGAGGGATATCCTGGCTACTTCCCTTTGATTTAAAAAGACAGGACTGGAAGTTGGGACAATGGTTAACAATGGCCTCGCTAAACTCTTTTAAGATGTCTGTTGTCCGACTTGTTTGGACACATGGCCTGCCCTCTTCCTTTCTGCAGCTGGAGCTCAGAACTCAGAGCAAACAAGAAACTGTATTATGACTAGCCCATCTTGATTATACATTGCTTCTGCTAATCCCTCTTGGCATGGCTGCTGCTTCTCCTACAAGAGAATCACACTGTTAGTTCCTGTTCAAATTAGGAAACTCGCAAACCCACTGAAGAGCTGAGCTGCTGGTATCAGGCAAAGGGTGGGAAGCCAAAATATTCCTGGAGGCTTTCTTCTCTCTCTCTGCTGTGCCACCAACAACGAAAAACAATTGCGGGGGGGGGGTTGAGGCCCAAGTAGCAGCAGCAACATCCCCCCCCAACCCGCACACACCCCAGCCTGCTTCTCTCTCCTTTTAGTATTGTCCACAGAGCAGATTTCCTTTTTATAACCTGCCCTCTGTGCTGTGCTTTAAATAGAAAGTGCCTGTGCCTCCCGCTCCAGCCAGCAGTTCAGGATCACTGAGTGGAACTAACATGCATTTTATTCCACCCCTAAGCATGAAAACCAGTCTCTGCTCAGCTTCCATCTTGGCCAGTGCAAGATACAACAAGCAGAGCCCAAAACAGAGCTGGGGACTTACCTAGGACCTAGTAATGCAACAGGGTACAGCTGGAGGTGTGTGTGTGGGGTGGGGGGAGGCAGGAGAGCTTGGGAGATTAACGTTAAGAGCTTCAGAAATAATGTCCCAGCTCTGCTTTTTTCATCCTGCCAACAAGTTACCCTCGTACCAGTGTTTGTGTGTCTAACGGAACATAGCTCCCCCACTACTTCTCAAGAGTTGAGGGAATTTACACTTCATTGCACCGTTTTTAAGACAGTTGAAGTGAAAGAGACCCTTGGTTCATGAATTTAGAAAGGACTGCTGAGAAGAAGCTCTAGGTTGGGACTCTACATCAAAAATCTGCAAATAAATTGAAAATACAAAGGCCTCAAACAAGCACGAACAGCGGGGGGGGGGGGGCGAGTAGGACATAGACTTCCACTGAAGCATAACTGGCATAGAAAAACTTCTAAAATGGTGAGTGGGCGAAGAAGGGGGACAGATTCCCCTGTAAACACTGCTGCAACCTTTGTTCTCCAAGAATATTTTACACAAACATAAAAAGGGGGAGAGAATGAATGAATGGGGCCACAGGTGCTCTTCTTGACCAAGAAGTGAAAACCACCCCCCACCATCCTATTACTGCTAGTTCCGCACCAAAGAAAAAAATTAAAAAACTGCAATGAAAATTTCAAGAATAAGATTTGTTTAGGGCTCTGGTACAGTAAGGAACCGTATCAGATTAATCATCTCTAACATTCAGGGTTCTTGCTCGTATACCGAGTCTGCACACAAGCTTGAGTATCTCCCCTTCAGATTTGTAGCTTTGCTTGTTTATGTAAGAACATAAGAACATAAGAACATAAGAAGAGCCATGCTGGATCAGGCCAAAGGCCCATCTAGTCCAGCTTCCTGTATCTCACAGCGGCCCCACCAGGTGCGTTTGGGAGTGCATGAGACTAGATATCTGTCTCCTGATTCCACTCCCCTGCATCTGGCCCTTGAAGTAACCCGGTTTAAAGCCTGGAGACTCCACCTCTCCATCATGGTTTGTAACCTGTGATGGACTTTTCCTCCAGGAATCTGTCCAATCCCCTTTTGAAGGCATCCAGGCCAGATGCCATCACCACATCCTGTGGCAGGGAGTTCCATAGACTTACAACGCGCTGGGTGAAAAAATATTTTCTTTTGTCTGTTCTTACTCTCCCAGCCCTCAATTTGAGTGTATGCCCCCTAGTTCTGGTATTTTGGGAGAGAGAGAAGAGCTTCCCTCTATCCACTTTACTCATACCCTGCATTATTTTGTACGTCTCAATCATATCTCCCCTCAAGCGCCTTTTTTCCAGACTAAAGAGGCCCAAATGTTTTAGCCTTTCTTCATAAGGGAGGTGCTCCAGCCCGGTAATCATTTTAGTCGCTCTCTTCTGCACCTTTTCCAGTTCCACTATGTCTTTCTTGAGATGCGGTGACCAGAATTGTACACAATACTCCAGGTGGGGCCTTACTATTGTTTTGTATAATGGCATTATAATGTTGGCTGTTTTATTTTCAATCCCCTTTTTGATAATCCCTAGCATGGAATTGGCCTTCTTCACCGCTGCCACACATTGGGGAGACACCTTCATGGAGCTGTCCACCAACACACCAAGATCTCTTTCCTGATCCGTCACGGATAACTCAGAGCCCATGAGTTGATAAACGAAGTTTGGGTTTTTTGCTCCAATATGCATTACTTTACATTTGGTTACATTAAAACGCATTTGCCATTTCTCAGCCCACTCCCCAAGTTTGGAGAGATCCTTCTGGAGCTCTTCACAATCTTCTCTGGTATTTACCACACGAAAAAGTTTTGTGTCATCTGCAAACTTGGCCACCTCACTGTTTATCCCTGTCTCCAGGTCATTTATGAACAGATTGAAAAGCACCGGTCCCAGGACCGAGCCCTGGGGCACACCGCTTTTCACTTCTCTCCATTGCGAAAATTTCCCATTGACACCTACTCTTTGTTTCCGGGATTTCAACCAGTTCTCAATCCATAAGAGGACCTGCCCTCTTATCCCCTGACTGTGCAATTTTCTCAGCAGCCTTTGGTGAGGGACTGTGTCAAAAGCTTTTTGAAAATCCAGATAGACTATATCAACCGGTTCACCCAAATCCACGTGCCTGTTGACCTTTTCAAAAAATTCTAAGAGGTTTGTCAGACAAGATTTACCCTTACAGAAGCCATGCTGATTTTCTCTCAGCAAGGTTTGTTCTTTTATGTGTTTTAAGATTTTCTCTTGGATGAGGCTTTCCACCATCTTCCCTGGGACAGATGTAAGGCTAACCGGCCTGTAGTTTCCCGGGTCACCCCTCCTTCCTTTTTTAAAAATTGGTGTGACATCTGCTATCCTCCAGTCCTCCGGCACTGTGGCCGTTTTAAGAGACAAGTTGCATATAACCGTTAAGAGATCTGCAATTTCATTTCTCAGTTCCCTAATAACCCTTGGGTGGATGCCATCTGGGCCCGGTGACTTGTTAATCCTCAATTTATCAATTAGTCCTAAAACCTCCTCTCTTTTAACCTGTATTTGATTTAATTCTTTAGTCAAGGTGGGTCTGGGTGGGTCTTCTGGATTCTAGTCCAAAACATTGTGAAAGACATGTGAATTGATTAATATCAAGGATTTACAGTTCTTCTTAAACTAGGATTGGAAATATAAGGGATACAAGAAACTGAGAAATTGAAAAATGCTGTTCCCCGCACCAGTTGTTGTTCTCTGCTTTTCCACCTGGCTTAAGCAGCTGGCCGGATAGCTCAGTTTGGATGGAGTATTTTGTTGAAGAGCCAACGTTGCGAGTTCAACCCCCCCCCCTGTGCCTTTGTAAGAGAGGAGAAACCCTATGTAGCCTTAGGTAAACTGGACAGTTCCAGAACTCTACCAAAAGAAGGGACTAGTAAAGTACCTCTGAGTACTAAAAAATACAGTGCCTAAAAATACAGTGGTACCTTGTATAAAGGAATTAATTCGTTCCAAATGAAATTCTGTTAAGCAAATTTTCCTTTGTACAAATTTCCTATAGGAATGCATTGAAAACAGATTAATCCATAATCGCGACCCTTTTTCTGTTGTACGGATTCACCCCATAGGAGATTCTGTTAAGCAATTTTCCCCGTCCCCAGAAATGTTTTCCTTTAAGCAGATTTTCTGTTAAACAAACCACTTGTTATTCGAGGGTCCACTGTACTGGAAATGGTCACCATAAGTTGAAATGCACTTGATGCCATGAAAATATTTATTATTTAGCTTCATACTACTTAATAACTTATTGAAGGCATTTCAAATGACTGGGGAACTGTTCTGCTGTTCTGGGGAAGGGGCGCAGAAATATTTGTGAAATAAAGAGTAAGATCAAAGCAGGAGAATGGTTGTCCCCATAAAATCTTCCCCAAGAGCAAATTCAATTTCCAGTATGTGCCATTCAAGCGAGCTTCCTAACCATTTCTATGTCTCCTAACAGTAAAAGACGTTAAAATGAATCATGAGAGATTCCTTTGATCTCAGGCACCAAATTCCAGGTCCAATTTCTCCAAACAATGTGAATTGGATTGCATGTGACTGGGGCATTCAGAGAATGTGATTGTTTGGGCAAAGGCAAAAGCATGGGAAACAGAGGTCAGAAATACAGAATTTATATTACTCAACATTTTTCCATAACAATGCAGTCTGGAAATATTTGAAAGAAAGAAGAGAAAAAGAGTTGTTTATTCCTGACAGGGTCTGTTCAGCATCCTCTTATGTAGCACACATATCTACCCCCCTGCAATTTCTAGCCAATTTGGATTTTACCACAGGCTCTGAGAAAGCTAGGAGGAATTGCCAATATTCTGGAAGATAGACTCAACATTCAGAAGGATCTTGACAGACTAGAACATTGGGACCTGTCCAACACATTGCAGTTCCATGGCAAGAAAAATAAGGTCCTGCACTTATAGGCAGGAGAAACCAGATGCACAGGTACAGGATAGGTGGTACCTGGCTCAACAGTAGTACCTGTGAGAGGGATTTAGGTCTCCTGGTGGACCACCACCTAAGGATGAGGCAGCAGTGTGCTGCAGCTGTCAAAAAAGTTAACACAGTCCTAGGCTGAATCAAGAGGGAGATACCATTAAGATCACGGGAAGTGATAGTACCACTTCCTTAGAATACTCTGTCCAGTTCTGGTGACCACTATACAAACAAGACACAGAGGTCCTAGAAAAAGTGCAGAGGAGCAACTAAGATGATAAGGGGACTGCAGGCTAAATTCTATGAAGAACTAGGCATGTTTAGCCTGACAAAGAGAAGACTGAGGGGAAACATGAGAGCAGTCTTCAAATATCTGAAGGGTTGCACCTGAAGGTGTGACAAGAGCCAATGGGTGGAAACTCATCAGAGGATGAGCCAACCTGGAAATAAGGAGAAATTTCCTGATAGTGAGAGACATTAAACAGCCTCCTGATGTTGTGGGTGCCCCACCACTGGAGGCTTTCAAGAAGAGATTGGACATTCATCTGTCCTATATGGTATGAGGTCTCCTGCCTTGTGAGGTGAGGCATACTAGGGCCAGAAGCAGAGCCCGGAAAAGATAATGAAAACTGAACAAAGCTAGATCTGAAAGGTCAGGTGGAGGAGCAGCAAACACTGGCTTTCCATGGGAAACAAGCAGAGAAGGAAAAACAAATCTGAATTCACAGAAGGTAGAGGTTAAGCAGTGCTACTAAAAGCCGACGCCAGCTTCATCAGACAAACATTTGAGAAGCTTTGGAGTCCTCAGGGATTGAAGACGTTCTCTAATGAAGGAAGACTAGTAAGTGAAAGACCTTTCTATTCTATTTCTGTTCTATGCCCTTAGCACTGATTCCTGAGTAAGACAGAAGACATTACAATTAGAAGTCGTAACAAAATCTAGGAGTGCTAAGTGGAAAGAAGTTAGGGTAAGAGCAGTTACATAACAAGATTGGTTAGAGGAGGGAATTAACCTTTATAGATAGTTATATCCTAAAAGTACAGAAACAATTTTAAGCAAGCGCTATCAAGTACTGAGTTTTACTATCCAACTGGCTAAATAATCTATATTACATTGCAAATTGGTATCAAACAGATGCTACTTTTTTGTTTGACTTCAAAATAAATCTTTTGGCCTGTCCCTTGCCTTCAGCCTAATCCAGTTACTGCATAATGAGGGATTGTACCAGAAATCTTTGGTAGCAGTGAAAAACAGGGAAGGTATAAGGTAAGTAAGTGTTTTCAACACACAGGGTCACATACTGGTAATGGCCTTCTTAAAAAGTACACCTCAAACTCAGCTGAAAGGATGCAGTCGGGAACTCTCTGGACTACAGCTGCCAAAATTCCCCATCCAGTTATGGTCATAGCCATGCTGACTTCAGGATTCAGGCAACTACAACTGAAGAAGTAATGCTGGCCAAAGAACTTCTTAAAATGCCTTCTTAAAAGGTTCCAAGGATGGCAGAACCCTGATCAGTCAAGATAAGTTAGTTGTCCTAGGAATCACAGCTTTTATTTTAAAATAGGCAATTTCACTCCTATGACTGAGTACTCTATGCTCCTCAACACTTCTCTGTCCATATTGAAGGGGAGAGAGCACACTGACATAGGTGTGAAGTTGCCTGTCCTTTTCTACACTCACCAGGAACTTTATTGGAGCAAATGCACATTTTTCTAGGTTCTCCTTGATTCTGCCAATTCTAGTCAACAGCCTATGAAGTGACTTCCTAATAACTCAGTTTTCCAGAGAACTTCTGAAGTGCTATCAACCTGTATGGCATGCCAAGAGTACACTGAAGGATTATTAGAAGTTGCTAGGAAGACAGGGAAATAAACAATCTTCTGTTCTCTTCCACATCCATTCTGGGTCACAATGTATACAGCAAGCAAAAGTCATTTAGAAATAAAGCAGTGCTGTGTGCAACAGGTGAAGTGGAATAGCCTGTTAAAAGTCACAACTCAGCAAAATGCATACACAAATGATCCACTGCTTCTCAATACAATTCTACTCTTCCTCCATTTTCTCTCAAACAGGAATGAAGAGTGTGTGGCCTTCCAGATATTGCTGCACTGCAACTCCCATTATCCTTCATCATTACCAAAGCTGGTGGCTAGGTTCACAGCAGTCCAATATTTGGATAGCCTTATCTGTTCTAAACCTAACACTGGGTCACACAAACTCAAATACAACTCATTCAGATTCATTTGCTTTAACAATGATTTTGTACTGACAGAAGTACTAGATGATTATTTTGTTATTTCTATCCTGTCAGTGTATAATTATAGGTACCATAAGGTCTCAGCTTTGCATTATATAGTGGAAGATCAGAGCAGTTTTTGTTCCAGATTAATAAATGCAGCAACAGGGATGGAAAAGAAAGATGTATTAATTGACTTTTAAAAATACATTTATCCAATTTGTGGCCTATATGACTATGACTATTAATAAAAATGTGCATATTCCTTTTGGTTTTAACTCGTTGGGAAGCAATTGCAAGCGGCAAATTTGTGTGTGTTCTTTCTTGTCTAACTTTCTTGTTTAACCTTTTCCTTATGTCAAATTATAGACAAATAAATTATATGCACATGAATACCAATTTACACAGATTAATGCACAACTCAAAGTGTGTATGTTAAAGCATATGAATGGGTTTTAGCTGGTGAAGAAATTTATATAAAACACACTCATTAAGCGGAATGCATTAAGAAGTTAAGACTGGTCAGGTCTTACAACTTGATAGTTAAAAACCTCTTGTATCTGTTTGTAAAAAGAATGGGAAGTGCAGATAGGATTCAAGAAACAATGCAACTGCAATTGTTACGTTTTACATCCCTATAGAATAAATTCACAAAATGTGTGTGCACCACAAAGACGGACAGCCACTGAGCAGTTCAGCACCTGCTTGGAACACAGAAGATCCCATATATGAACCCTAGACCAATTAGGAGGATGCAGGAGGGGAACTCTACAGAGATCATGGAATCTCTGGTAGTCAAATCAGTGTTAACACTGAGTTAGACAGATGGTCTGACCTGAAAAAAGTTAAGAATCTATGTTTTGGTTGGTCCAAGTCTCTACTGCAAAATTAACTGAATCTCTTGTCCTATAAATGTGATTTGAAAGAGTGAAAAACCAGAAGCTCTTAGACTGACTGTGGGAAAATCCCACTGGAGGAAGCAGCTTGATCCCAATCCCAGGTGGTATAAATAATAAGTACTGTAACCATATCATTAAGCTGCTGGGACTAGCATTGGAATAAGAATTCCGAAGTGCCCACAGGATATTGTTCAGGCAGATGAGGAGTTGAGGACCTATGAACAACACAGAAACACTATTTACATTTGCTGCAGCAAGTGCTAAGACTTCATCAAAATACTGTCTGGTGGGCCTAGGGTTCTAATGCATGGATAAAGGTT
Source organism: Phrynocephalus versicolor (assembly GCA_023846285.1). Lineage (NCBI taxonomy): Eukaryota > Metazoa > Chordata > Lepidosauria > Squamata > Agamidae > Phrynocephalus > Phrynocephalus versicolor. The sequence continues at coordinate 15,024,209 of JAHTLZ010000379.1, read as the reverse complement.
TCTTTACTCCCTATATTAGGCTGGTACCTACAGTTTGCACTGGCTATTTTTGATAAAGCTAAGAGGTTTTAACTCAAAGGTAGCTGCCTAGATGCCCTGAACACATTGGATCTCGCCTGATATTGGAAGCTAAGCAGGGTCAGGCCTGACTAGTACTTGGATGGGAGACCACCAAGGAATACCAGGTGCTGGAGGCGCCTGGAGTAGGAACTGGCAAACCACTCCAGTATTCCTGCCAAGAAAACTCCATGAACATGGGGTCACGAAGATCGGACGCAACTATAACGAAACAACAACAAAGCTGTATATTAGTTACCGGAAACTATTCAAAGGAAGTAACAAATTTAAAGAACGAAATAAGCCAGAGAGTCTGTGAAAGTGTGGAAAATAAGTTAACCAGAAAGGCTAGATCAGACATGATGCAACAACCATCTGCATACTACTGAACCAGAGTCAAAGAATTAGAGGAAGCATCCTGTTAATAGCATAAACGTACTAACTAGCCATATAAATCTTTTTTTTTCTCAACCTGCTATAAGTCTGTGGAACTCCTTAACACAGCAAACAATTAAGCAGAACATTTAACATTTTCAAAAGAAAGAAACTGAGCTTCACATAGCCAAAAATATCAAGATTTTAAAAAAGGCATCCACTTAATAATTATGTCAGTCTTAAAAACTGATTATTGTGCCTTGTTGCTTTTACATACTATTCAGTTAATTTACTGTTTTTAAATAGTACTTGTTTAATTCTTTTAAAATATGTGTATACTTACTGTTTTTAGCTTTAAAATACAGTATTGTCTTTTAATGGTGTGAGGTGCCTGATGTAAGGTACTAAGTTTGTACAAGGTGCCACATAGATTTATCTTGGTTATATGTTCCACCATATCTAAACCCTTTGTAACATAAATGCACGTTGAGTCCAGCTAGAAATGTAAAACGTCTGGAAACTTTAGGAAGAAAATGCAGAGGAGGGGGACTGATTATTTCCCAATAATTTTCTGGGTTTTGCCAAGAAATTTTTTTCATAGCTTCAAAATTTCCAGAAATTCTACATCTCTAGATCCAATTTATTTAAAGGATCAGATATAGCCATATAAGCCAGTTTGTGCTTGTGGGGAGAGTCCTGACAACCCCAGAGGCACATTTGGTGGAGTTATGGAATAAGGCATTCTTGAGGTGCCTCTATGGTTCCTAGTCCTTTACAAGGGAAACTAGACTGCATTGGCAACAGTCTTTTCACCATCTGGAAAGGCTTTTTTTAATTCAGGCAAGCTGACAGGTTGCCGAGAATGGGGCTTTTAACAAGTATACGCTCTAATTTTTAAATTACATTTAAACAGCTTAAAACTCAATCATGTTTTAACTTATGTAATTGTGTTTTAACAGGATCACTTTGACAGGGTTTTTTCTGTGCTTTTTTCATTTATCTTGTGAGTTGCGGTGAATCTCAGTTGGTGTTGGTGGAGGGGGGGGATAGATGGGAGATAATTCAATAAATAAGTCAACTGACAATTTCAAACTGATGGCTCAATCCAAAGCATTTTAAGAAAGTCTTTCCCCTTTAGCTTTAAGTTATGAAATGACTTTATGTTTACCTTACACTCACCATGTCCAACAACCCTCTGATTCTGGCTACATTCAAAATGTCTCTCTCTGCTGCACAACAAAAACAAGTGAACACAGTTCTATTTACATAAAGGTACAGGGCTGTTTTACTCAAGGAGCTCATTCCTCTTCAGCAAATTTGGAGTTGCTTGCTTGCTAGCTTTAAACTTTTCAGCACAAAATAATAGCCTAGTGGTGGCAAACCTTTAGCACTCTAGATGTATTGGACCAGAGCTCCCACAGTCCTTTGTCATTGGCAATCTAGGCTCGGAATTCTGGGAATTGTGGTTCAAAACATCTGAAGTGCCAAAGGTTCACCACCATGCATCCACACTCTGGTTACTTATCATCATATATTCCCACATGCTGCTGAATCATCATGACCCCAAAACCAAAGCTTCAGAAAGACTACATCCAGTATGATGCAGCATATCATAATGGACTCAGCACAGCTGTGTATTAATTTATGAAGACATTTTCTACAACAAAATCAATCAAGCTGTTGCACAGTCTGTTACACGCTACCGTGTTTCCCTGAAAATAAGACAGTGTCTTATACTGTATTAAATTTTGCTCCCAAAGATGCACTAGGTCTTATTTTCAGGGGATGTCTTATTTTTCCATGAAGAAGAATATGGTTCACATTTATTGTTATCTTATTATTGAGGAGGCCTTATTTTCAGGGGGATGCTTTATATTTCAGTGAGAGGCAAAACTGAAAGTAGGTCTTATTTTAGGGAGGTGTCTTATTTTCGGGGAAACAGGGTACATCCTAGTTATTTTATTAGAGAAAGGTTAAACTTTTATCTTGCACTACTACAAAGAAATGTACCGTATATCAAACCATACAAGGAGTTTGAATAAAGCTTAAAATCAGACTATACATGTTGTTCCTATCAAAGCCTATTGATAGTAATCACTTATTCACATACAGTATTTTAAACTCTCTGCAACAAGAAAGTTAGGTCATCACAACACACAAACCTTCAAAACCCCACAACAATACGAAGTTTTCCCACCCAGATACTACTCCTTTTTAATTATTATAAATTTAAGAAATGGTCTTTTAACATATACTTTATACACTCACAAAGAAATTTACAAAATAAGGCATAAAAGCAGCAAGTTCCCTTAATGTGAGCAACAAGCAATGAAATATAACCAAGACACACAGAGTACAGAACACTAGAGATCAAATTAGAAATAGAAAAACATCTGAAGATTTATATTAAAATCACCAACTGCTCTAACAGTTAGGAAGTTTTTCCTGATATTCAGCCGAATGCTCGGTTCTCTTGAGTCTATTGCTGTGCATCCTACACTCTGGGATCATCAAGAACAGATTGTGCCCCTCCTCTGTATAACGGCCCTTCAAATATTTGAAAAGCGCTATATCACCCCTCAGTCTTCTTTTCTCTAAGCTAAACATCCACAGTTCTTTTAGTCTTTCCTCAGAGGGCTTGGTTTCCAGCTCCCTGATCATCCTTGTCACCTTCCTCTGAACTTTCTCCAACTTGTCAGCATCTTTCTTGAAGAGTGGTGTCCAAAACTGGACACAATACTCAAGTTGAGATCTAACCAGTGCCGAATAGATGGGGACGAGCACCAAAGGAAAAGTCACCAATGAAGGCAGGATCAACCTCTACTGCCCATCATTAAACTGGCGCCCAGAAATCAGGGCCCCAGAGGGTAACTACTGTTGAAGCCATGAAGATGCATACTTTGGTAGGTGATTCCCGTAACAGTTTTGCTTCATGCCATTCAATGCTTTAAATTGGGCCTGAAACAAATAGGTAGCCCAGAATTTAAGCTGAAATAAATCCTAGCCATGTGGTTCCACAACAGTCTGGCAAGCAAATTATGTCCCAACTGAAGTTTCCAAACAGTCTCTAAGGGCAGTCCCAGATACAGTGCATTACAGTAAGCCAGGCTTACTGTAAATCAAAGTACAGTACAGTACTTATAAACCAAGGTATCACTGTAGTTACATGTTAGAGACTGACAGATACATCCAAAGAAAAGGACCACATTTTCCAGCACTCATTATTCTGGGAAAACACATTTGCTGCTGCTCTTTAACCGGGATAGGCATCTGCCTGGAAACCAGGTCTTTGTTTCCAAGCAAGCCCCTACTGCTTTAGGCCCTGTTTGATGTCATGGTCCTCTTGTCAGTAGCATAATCAACCTCTCCCAACAATTGACAGGCAAAAGGATTATGGGTGAAATAATCCACTAGCAGTAGAAACTGATGCAGGAGGAACAAAAGCTCCCATTTTAATGCAAATATAGGTCTGAACCAATGAGCTTGGAACTCCAGGGAGGTCCTGAATTTGACCTCACAGCTGGGCCATTCATACAGACCGCAGCCTCCAAAAGTTGTAGATTGTAGCACACAGGCCTGGCACCTGGGAAACCCATTATCCAAGGGGCGGGGGGAGCAAAACAAGCAGCTAATTCAGATGGAACAAGGACTTTGGAGGAGTGCGGAAATTTTTGTTTGCTGAGGGAGGCAATATTTTAGAGAGAAAATGTGAAAATGTTACAAAAAAGAAAATTGAAACCCAAAAACTGAAACTCCAGAACAGCTATATTTCTAGTTTAGAAACCATAGCTAACTACATGACCTGGGTTGTATTTCATCATGAGAGCTATAGATATTACCTTATAAGTAAAGTCAATGAAATCATATTAACTCCAAGTGCTTGATGGCTTCTTTGTTACTACTGTTACATGTGCTACTTCTTAAGAAAGGCATGATCTTTCCACTTCAGTTTTTCATCCAAAAAACTAGAGCCAAGACACTGGAAGTTACTGTTATTTAATATGAATCACACGTCTAGCTGAATTTAAAAGATTAATTTCATTCTTCATATTAAGTCAAAATGCCCATTTGGGTTCTGATTTCCAAACGAGCTAGCAAATGTCAAACCAGACTTCTTCGTATCTATCTATCTATCTATCTATCTATCTATCTATCTATCTATCTATCTATCTATCTATCTATCTATCTATCTATCTATCTATCT
>JAHTLZ010000379.1:14976000-15019563 GCA_023846285.1 Phrynocephalus versicolor | reverse complement strand
TCTATCTATCTATCTATCTATCTATCTATCTATCTATCTATCTATCTCTTTAAGCAATGATGTTTTGTATATGGAACACCCTTCGAATGGTGAAGTGAAATGTAGTTAGCTAAAAGACCTTTAAAGACCATTAACACAGCCACAAAGTCTCTAAAGCAACACCAGCACAACCTTTGTTCTGAACATTAGGAGTGATCACAAGTAGAACCTGGTTGTCAAGAATCTGCAAGACCACAACCTTAATCGCTCCTGTTCCTTTTCGAAAATTCAGCAGATCAAGGTGCCAAAGTGACTGCAACATTAACGTTACCCAAGGCAGACTTACAGCAACCCTGACAATCTGCTAAGAGCATGGGCTGATTGGCTTATTTTGTTTGTCTTATTATTTTGGACTATGATTCCCCAAATTCCCAACCACCATGGCCAACAGGCCTTGCTCCTCTTACTTCTCAAAGAAATTAGAGAAATATACCAGCACATAAGACATTGGCCCTCCTGCCATGATGGCTACTACAGAATGGTAAACAAGCAAACTGAACATGCAAGATTGCACACAGAGGGAGGAGAATGCACCCAAAAGCTACCAAACGATGAAACATTAAATCCCCAAGACCGAATCTATCTTCAAGACTACATCCTATCCCTTTAAGAGCAGCTCTGCTTTCCGTATCATACAGGCTGGCCATGTGACAGCTGCACACATGCTGATCACCATGTTATGATCACCGTGAACCCCTGAGCGCTGGATGGATGCAGAATGACAGGCCACCCAGAAGAGCAGCCTTGTGCCTATCAGGAACAGTTCTCAGAAGATGCTGGCTCAATCCACAAGTATGCCTCCAAACACATGCCAGGTAAGCCAAGGGAACAACCAACTTCACCATCTTACTGGGCCTGGCTGGTAGGAATTTAACCCCCATGATGACTCGGACTATTCTTACTAGAGAGCCAGCAGCTGCTAGGTGATGTCCCAGCATCAGGAAAATTAACATAAGTGCATAAATTAACATAAGATTCTGTCAGACAACATGCAGTGGGGTGAGCAGGTTAAGCATGTGGCTTTGTTAGCATACTTGAAGGTTAACCAGCCTACCTGCTGTATCACAGTTCTGGATAATAAGCATATCTTTAGACACACAAACACACAGCAACAACCATCCAGTTACATTCCAGTATTTTCATATCACATCCAAAAAGCTACCAATTGGCTGTAATCAAAGTGCTACTACATGCCATCTGGCTAGCTAACGAAGCAACCACCTGAGGTGCCCAAAATTCTAGAGTCACCTGTCTTCACTATATAAAGACAAAAGAATTAGAAATAGATCTGCACTTCTTGGTGGAAGCAGAGTGCAAGGCCAACTTGGCAGCTCATGACCTGGGCAATACTGTCTGTATTCTAAGGGACACAATATAATCACCGACCTGTGTTTGCAGAGATTTGTTGTCAAGGGGAAGAACATAAAAAAACAATTTGAGAAAAGTTGAAAACTTTGAATCCTTTCAAGTGCTCATTATGCACCATCAGCAGATGTTAAGACATAGGGATGGATTTTAGTTGGCTGAAGGCAGAATGGAATTGATTTAAATCAGGCATATCCAAACTTCGGCTCTCCTGATGTTTTGGACCACAACTCCCAGAATTCTAAGCTTAGATTGCCAATGACAAAGGACTGTATGAGTTGTGGTCCAAAACATCTGGCGGGCCAAAATTTGGACATGCCTGATTTAAATCAACTTGGATTTACATCACAATTTATACTTTTAAAATTGGGGGGGGGGATTGAGGATTTTAAAAATGTTTTATCATGATTTAAATCAATCTTATCTGCTTTGATTTGGATTTCTTCATTGATCAGTTGGTTGGACTTGATGGCCTTATAGGATCCTTCCCACTCAATTATTCTGAGATTATATGAGAATATGGACTTGCTACTAAAGAAACTACAGAAGGCTGGTCACACTCCGAATTAGCTTCATTTGTATCCCTACTACAAAAGGAAAATTGAGGCTTGAAAATAATGCCTGCAGGACATTTGTAGCACAGAAAACATACACTTCTAACTGCAAATATCCGTCCTAAAGCCTCAACCCTAGCTCTTCAGATCCAGTCTGTTCCCCTTGTATCAATCTTAATACCCAGAAGCTTGTATTCCCATAAAGTCTTAGAGATAAACTACTGTATATAATACTTGTGTATGACATATAAAAGAAGGTTTAGCAAAGCAAAGAAAGAGAGGAGGAAAGAGCAAGAGAGAGACTGACTTTTGCCTTTACTTTTTAGCGCCAATCTTAAGTCCTGGGCCTGCACAATAATTGTAGTGGTGGCAAAGCACTGCAAGAAAGGGAAGGAGAGGAGAGCTGGGTTAGGGCTCTGTCCACCCTTCCCCCAACAGTTTCAGTTCAAAGCAGAGAAGGGGGAGGCATCTGCTGAAGCAATCAAGCCTGCCTTGCTTGAAAGCATGGGAACAAAGAACTAGATTAGAGCAGGCAGACCCGCACCCTTCTACAACCCTTCTGCTCCTCTCGAGTGTGTACCCGAGGAGAAGAAAAAAGTCTGCTTTGCTCTTTGCATGCACGGATGCACCAATCACCAATGATTCCCTAACATCCCAACCCTGACAGTTTGAGCAGCACAGAAGCTTCCTAGCTCTTCAAAATTTTCGCTCCTGCAGTCCTTAGCTGACCGGCCTATGGCCCCAGGAGGATGTTACAAAATGCCAAAGGCTTCCCACTCTCCTCTGATCCCTGCAGGACCAAACTGCCAGAAGCAAGACTCTTTCTATGGGACTGTGGCGTACTCAGAAAATAAAGCACTGAATCACATTCCAAAGGACAGCAAGCTAACACAGCTTCTGCCAAACAATCGGGCAGAATCAGGAGAGCAGCGCACAACTTTTGCTCTGAAAATACACTGGAAGCAAGAATCCAAACTCAGTGAGCTGAAAGGTCCATTTCCTCTTCTTAGTCCTTTGTCCTGCCCCCTGCCTCATGATTTCTCTTAGCAAGCTCATTAACTCACAGAGGGGTCTCCCAGCTCACATCCTATACTTCAATAGAGAAGTATGTACAGATAGAAGCAGCAGCAATTGAAGAATAGAATGTGGCTTACAGTGCTCAACTGAAGAGAGTGAAGTTCATATTCCTAAACAAGTGTGAAGCCAATAGTCAGAATCGACCCTACTATTAGGTAGGATGAAGCACTTCCTCAGGAAGCAGATTCTCAGTATCATGAAAAGGCAGAAAATTGTAAGTTATACTGCATTTTTGTTGTCCAGAATGAAAATAAGTAGTTGTGGCATTTTCTGCTTCAGGCACCAAAATAACTCTGTTGGAGTTGGGTTGTATGCATTTCAGCGCTGAGGGGAGTTTATGTTCAGCTCACCTCAAGCAGCCAGATTCTTGTAGAAGACTTGCTTACAAGTCAGTGATTAAAAACCTAATGATAAAAATTCTAGCAATAATTTTCTATACCGTACTGTACTTTTGTCTCAAAGATCTCAAAATAATGCAACGAAGTAAGCAAGTGCCTAAACTCACTCATATGGCTGTTGTAGAAATAAAATGTGGTCAGGGCCATGCACATTTCTTTGAGATCCTTGGAGGTACAAGTTCAGTATAACTATAAATTACTAATAGATAAGTCTACATTATTGCTATAAGTTTTGTTATTAAGTTTTTATTACTGCCCTAAGAGATCCTTTCCACATATCAGTCAATGCTATTGAGAATTGGCCCATAACACCCACTGGTCTGAAGATTTCCCAGCATTCTGAAGTATACCTCCAAATTTTGTTTTGATTCCTGTTCCTGATGTCTGAGGCGTGCTGGGTGTGGTACTGTAGTCCAGAACACCGAACAGCCAGGAAGCTGGGGAAGAGCACACTAACCCATATTCCACTATCTCTCTCCCCATCGCAGACAACAGGTCTAAACATAGAGCAACTGGTAAAATCTGTCCACAGTAAGGAAAGTGAAAATATAAGAATGGTGAGCAAACAAAATCTGACCAAAATCTGTGTCAATTTTATGTATGTTTCTGATTGACCTCAATTTCTCTTCTGCATAGGTTTGAACCGTATTCATTCACAATTTTTAAAATTGCCTCTTTTTTCATACATCAATCTCTCTTTGAAGCTTACATGAGGGAAACTGGCGGACTACAATACCATAGGATACTCTGTTTGACCTACTACAACATCCATGCCTGTTGATGTGGATGATGGACAGGTATATTACCAGGCAGAGGTATTCAACAGGACAAATGACCGATGCCAAAAGCTCCTCTTAATGTGATCCACTCCACAAGCAGCAAGCCCGCTCCCCCCCCATCCTCCTTCATATGGCCACTGTGGAGCCAACTAAGTGCCCATTTGATGCCTGCGGGGGGGCGGGCGCTCTGGTGCAATTAATCCACCCTCTTGGCACATCCCTCCAGCACCGGCGAGGCGCACAACATCATGCCCCAACTTTCGCTTAAAATGAACAAGAGAAACCCAAGGAAACCCACCAGGCCAGAAAGGCGAGGCCACCGACTAGCGAGGGGCCACGAGGCCCAGGGAAAAGAAAGAACCGAGAACCGAGCCAGAGGCCTCGGAGAGAGAAGTTAAAGGGAGGACAGTTCAGAGCATCACTCGGGAGACTTATGTCGACGATTGGGGCCAGGGTGGTGGTGGTGGGGATAGAGTGAAATCGGTCAACACCGTTCAAAGCCGCCCCGACCAGGAGGAGGGGGGGATAGGGAAGCGGAGGAAGGGAGTAAGAGACGTTGGACCCCGGCACGAACCTCGCCGGCCTCCCCGTCGGCTCCCTTGCCCCGCGCGCAGAAGGCTCGTGGAGCGTGAGGGAGGGAAGCTCATCGCCCCCCCCCCCAAAAAAAATCGAGGAAGGTCCCTCGCCTTGCTCAGAAGCCGCCCTCGGGGAAGGAGGCTGTGTAAACAATGAGTCGGAGTTGCAGGGGAAAAGGCCATCCGAAAGGGCACCGATGACCCGGGACCCAGGACGCCCCAAAGAGGCGTCCAAGTGGCCAACTCCAACTTTGCGCCCCGATTCCCAGCTGCAAGCTGGCGAGCGAAAGAAAACGCGCGCGGGAGGGGAGAAAAGGTCCGGAGGTGTGGGGGGGGCGACCAAAGTCGCGGAAAGAGGTTGTGCCGTTTCTGGGCCCATTGCCCACTTGCAGCCCATACACCCTCCCCCCTCCCGAAAGCGGATCGGGACCGGGCATTTCCCCCCACACCCCCACTTCCAGCCTCGCACCTTGTCTGCCCTCACTCTCCATGGTGCCGCCAATCCACACGGCTCAGCCGCTCAAGGGAGGGCGCAGCTCAGGCCGCCGGCCGGCTCAGCGCGTCGCCGCGTCTGGGCAAGTTTGAACAAGCTCCTCCCTTGCCACAACCCGGGACTCGGCCGTCTCGGACCCGCCTCATCCCACCCACCCCACCCCCCTTCTGCTCGGCCGGCCCCACTTTCTTCGTTCTCCTCCTCCTCCTCCTCCTCCTCCTCCACCGTTTCCCTGGGAAAGGGCCCGGGCGCGGATAAACACACAAAAGATCAGGCACGGCAACTCCGTGGCGCAGCCATTCCCTGTCCCACGGAGGGCGCATCCTTGGCTCGCCGCTGCCTACGGGCGAACCTGATAATAGACCGCGCGGGTGAAAGCACAGGGTAATGATTTCTCTCCCTGCGCAACACACAAATATCTCTCTCTCTCACACACACACACGCACGCAAACGGAGAGCGAGAGAGAAGCAGCCGAGAGTAAGCTCCAATACTAGTTCACTTCCAAGCGCCATCGGGTTGTTACCGCCTGCAGAGCCAAGTCGTACAGAAGGCAGATCGTGATCTACATCTGCTGGTAAATCTCTGAAGAACCGGCCGATCGGGAAGGACGGCTGACTCTGGATTTATTTAACATGGGCGGAAGCAAAATGGTTCTCCTTCTCCCCTACATTTTAAGGCTTACCAAAATTAAGAAAGGTTAAGCCAACCAGGAATAGATTTGTCCGTGGAAGGACAAGAAGCTCTGTTCAATTCTGCTGTTCGCAACAAAAGCAGAATTCTTGCATCTAAGCTTTTGCACCAGGTTCAGTTGATAGTTCTCAAGAGTTCTTCTTTAAAAAAAAAAATCCTGCAAGCCTGAAAAGTGGGCGGATTCAATACACAGTAGACTCCTTTGCCCACAATTTCTCTCTGCATGTGTGAAGCATCTCTTTCCCCATCATGAATTAAATGAGCAAAACAAAACACTGAAGTGCAGGAAAATCTGGAAGTACAGGAAATCTGTCCTCCTTTTCATCTCATTGCCCTAGGGACCAAAACCATGCTGGCTAAGCAATTATGGGAATTAACCAAAAGCGGCATAGGAGTTCTCAAAATAAATAAATCCTCACAACCTCCCTGCATACCTACTCTCCATAATCCTCACTATTTCTCTTGCTGGTGACAAAGAACAACTCTGATACTCTGCCTTATCAACCACTGATGTATCCACTCAGTGACTCTTTTCCCTTGCAGCCTCAGTTTTCCATCTGTAAAATGGGGATAAGCTTGCCCCTGTTATGAAAGCTGCAAAACATGGATGTCCTAATTGCTATATAAAAATTAAAAAATAGTCATATGTGTATATCACTATTGTTAAATTTGGCAGGATGGAGCAGGAGGATTCTGCGTTTAAAAAAAACACAATCAGGAATCGGAGGTCTTTGAAGAATCTAAGAGTGGGACATATCTGAAGAAATCACACTGCCTTGCTCCAGCCCCAGTACTTAGATATCCGAGCAGATATTTTCCACATAGTCTACCTTTTCTCCTTGAAGCTAGAAATGTACTTTGAAGCCAAGAAGCTCAAAGAACACCAGACTGATATGGGTACACTGTGATATAGAAACTGTACAACTCTACTAGCTATGATACAGGAAACTGACTAAACCTTGTACCAGTAAAGAAAGCTATATACATCTACCCATTGATTAAGCTGGCTGTCATTCTAGGAGTTTTAATACTAAAACGTAATATGTCCAAAAACTAGAGCTTGTTCATAAATGCTCCAAATCATATCAGGAGGCAGCAAGCGTGGCAGAGAGAAGGAAGACAAATTTCAAGAAACAAGAATGCTTCCAGAAACAGGTACAGCATTTTAAATGTGCGACACAAGAATGCTGCATCTGCTGTGCTTGTTCCAGATATCCCAGGCCCGTCTGCTGCTTTATCCCTCTGCCTAATCTCAGTTTGTCCAAGCACAACAGAGGAGCCCCTGCCACTGGCGGCATGAAGGAAGAACCCAGCAAAATGGCAGCCTCAAAACTAGCTGCTGTCCTGCTATTATTTGCAAACCTTCTACCCACAGGCTAGAACTCTGATAAGGTGACAAGAAAAGTACAGGTACAGGCTAGCCTACCCCTAGATGGTGATCCTCCCCGCAACAGTTCCCATCCTCATCTCCTACTAAATCCATTCTGAACATACAATCTTGTTCACCTAAAGGGTTCTATCATACAGGCGAAAGAAGTGATTAATAAAAATGTGTTTCTTTCTCAAGTCCTCTTGTGACTGAAACTGCAGTTCCCTTGTTTCCATGGGCATGGTTTAAGTAACCACATTCTATATGTCCCCACATCATTAACCCGCATCTAGAAGCTCTGAGGGGGACTTCCGGTGGCGTGGAGCATAGAAGGTTGAAAAGCTGCCACCGGTTGTCCTTTTCATCCTTGTCCCGCAAGTAAGCCTCCTCCTCCTCCTCCTCCTAGCCTCGACTTGGCTGGCAGTCTCCAGAGTAAAATATCAGAGAGACAGCAGTCAGGGGAAACAGCAGGATAGAATGTTGCCGACCCACATAAATAGTAAACCGACAACAAAAATGAAAAAAAAAAAACAGGTTTTCTGCACCCCCACTAATGTTTGCCTCTTGTAAAAACGCGCATTTCGGACCAGATTAAAAAATTCCCACCCTCTGCCTTGGTTCTTGAAAAACTCGCTGAAACCCGGTTAATTGGGCGTTACCAGGTTTTTTTAAAAAAATCCGTTGACCGTAGGGGCACAATGTTTGGAGCCAGTTTATGGGAAAATTAGATCTGGATTTTAAAGACCATGGGATAGATCCCTAAGAGTAATACTTGTTTCATATTCCATTCCCATGCGTCTCTTCCCCCTTCTGCCACTAGGGGACAGCATTATCAATATTTTCTCAGTGGAGGATTACTTGCCCCAGCTATTTTAACTTGCTTTAAAATTACAGCAGTATAGAACAATAATAAGGTCCTTTAATCTCGCCTGATTTCGGAAGCTATGCAGGGTCAGCCCGGGTTAGTACTTGGATGGGAGACCACCAGGGAATACCAGGTGCTGTAGGCGCCTGGAGTAGGAACTGGCAAGCCACTCCAGTAACCTGCCAAGAAAACCCCAGGGACATGGGGTCACGAAGAGTCGGTCACGACTGTAACGACACAACACACACAGAAGTGCCCTTAATATTAAAAAATAATATTTAAAGTTGGCTCCCTGTGGCTCATGTTTTACCAGAGATTGGAGAAGTTATATTTTCAGACTGTCACAGAATTCTGATCTTGATTCTAGGAGTTGTAGTCAAAGAAAATGATTTTTCCGAGTGTTAGTTGTAATCCACTACTATTATCAACTACAGCAGACCCAGGGAATCAATTTTGGAATTGTAAGTCAACACTTCTATAAATCCCACTGACTCACTTGCGTCTAGCAACTTGTTTTATGTGTCTAATTTTAATAAACATTATACCTGTAAGGACCTGGAAAATCTCATCCTCCCCATTATCTGTCTAGCCATGTTGGAAAATATGTCCTCTTGTGTTAATTAATTTTATATGTTCTAAACATTTAAAATATTTGGATGCGTTAATTCACTTTGGATATAACCAGTTTATAAAGCAATACTCCATGGAGTGCACACTTCCTTGAATCTCCCAATAAAAGCTTATTCCACCAGCAGAATATTCCATTAATAAGATGACTCTTAACATCTGAAAAAATCTACATTAAATATAATTTAAATCTACTATCATGAAAAATAGTGCAGGCTCAGCAAATGATAGAAAACTTCTCTCTCTTATTTCTGGCATCTGCTTAAATATTTGGCCTCTATCAAAGTTTCTCCTCATTTCCTTTTCCATGAGCTAAACTCAATCCAGTTCCATCTTTTCTCATATGATTTGTCCTCTATACATCCTTGAAGCTCACTGGTAAGTGTTCCCTCATCTTTTCAAGCTCTTTCTTGAGCCGCTTGAAGTGGGTTTGGAGGAGGCAAACAGTTCTGTATACAGTTCCCAGGAGCTGTATACAGAACTGTATACAGAACTGTATACAGAACTTCCCCCCAAGGGAGCCCAAGAGCCCTTATATACCCCACTTCCAAAGTTTTTAGTGGTTCTGCTCTTGAGGGCATCCAGGTTCACTGTGTGTGAGGGATTCCACAATCCCTCCCCCAAATTAAAAAAAACTGATCAGCCCAGAAATGCTCATTGAGATATTTTATATTAGGTTTGATTCTGAGCCACAGCTCTCATTCTGATTCTTTATTTCTCTTTTAATGACCCAAAAATACCTTTCTGCATCCGATGGAGGAGGCAAGGACCAGAAACTGAGCTCCCAAGCCTCCCTGAACCTTCCTATCTGTAAAAGAGAAAGACCCAAAGGAGCCTCGTGGCGCAGTGGTTAAATGCCTGTACTGCAGGTAAAACTGTGCTCACGACCTGGGTTCAATCCCCGGTAACAGGCTCAAGGTTCACTCAGCCTTCCATCCTTCCGAGGTCGGTGAAATGAGTACCCAGCTTGCTGGGGGGGGGGCAATGTGTAGCCTGCACACTGTAATTAAAATTGTAAACCGCCCAGAGACCATTTGTAGTGGTATGGGGCGGTATATATAAGCAGAACACTTTTATGGTTTTTACTAAGCTGACTGTTATTAAGGTATTGACCTGCATGCATGGCCTTACAGGTGGTCCTCTATTAACTTGTAAAGAAGAAAATTCAACAAAATACCAGCTGCTTGAAAACAATTTAATATATAAGAGGTATTTCTTATATAAAGTAGTTCTGGGGATTTCTGAACATTGGGATTTTCCCATGGGGCACAAAATTATGTTTTCTTCTTCGACTGTGATCCCAGTGAAGGTCTCTTCCCCATCACTCACCTAACCTGCTCTTTGCATTGAAAGGGAAGCATTGGGAGCATTATTTTGTTGATAGTGCCACATGGTAGTGATATCAAACAACACCCTTTTCATGTACTGCTCATCCAGGCAAATTACATTCACACAATTATAGTCACAGCTAGTAGGGTGTTCTGTGGAGACTCAGCAAAAGGTATAATTTAGACATACAATTCCTATGTTCCATTTGAACTTCTTAATTGTTGGTTGGGCAACAGGACTGACTTCACCCAAACTTAGAAGGTGATTGTAAACGTTCATCCAGTGTGTGTGTGTGTGTGTGTGTGTGTAGGGGGGTCCTTGTCATCCATCAGAAGTTTTTACACAAACAACGCCCTCACAGATAGAAAAAGCTTCACACCACTCCATATCACCAGGGATTAGACTAGACAATTTCACACTTTCCCTCCACTTCCATGGCTCAGTGATGTTCCTCCCATTGTCCAATCACTTTAGAGCCTGCTGTGACCCCCTGTGATATCCCATATATAAACTGCTTTGATTCCTTCCCCTTTCATGGCAAGAGATGCAAAACAGTCTCCTCACCACAGTATCTTCTGCTCATGCACTCCAGGCAGGCTAAAACAGTCCACACTCCACTGATACGGCACAAGGGATAGCCTCCTGCAAATACAGAAGGGGAGTGAATAAAATGAGTAAAATTGTTAAGTGCACAGTACATCATGGTTTGTACCAAAAAGATACTTTTTGAAGCCCACTTTCTGAAGAGAGATTTCCCGATGTCTCCAAAAACAGAGGTGGGCAACTGTGGCGTTCCCTTTGTTTTCTGGCCTGTGGGTCCCATCAGATCTAGTCAGCCTAGCCAGTGGTAAGG
Organism: Phrynocephalus versicolor; assembly: GCA_023846285.1. Taxonomy (NCBI): domain Eukaryota; kingdom Metazoa; phylum Chordata; class Lepidosauria; order Squamata; family Agamidae; genus Phrynocephalus; species Phrynocephalus versicolor. Next base: position 15,008,549 of record JAHTLZ010000379.1, on the reverse strand, counting down.
AATTAAAGAATCTGAAAACCAAAACCATGAGAAACACGGGAGGCCCACCCTTGTTCTACAGCTTGCTTCTAAAAGTGTGCCTGTGTTGTGATCTCATCGCTTCAGTCTGCCATGGGGGCTTAGCTTACTGAATGTCAGTGGGTGAGGAGTAGCAGTTATTTCTATGAAGATGCCAGATAAAAAGCTACTCAAAGAAATGTTCCATTTGTAACCTCTTAGAAAGAGAGCATGGTGATGGTTAATATTTACAAACCCTATTAACATTATTCACTTATTTAAAATATTTTAACTAAGTTACTTAGTTAATGAGAACACATAGTCTGGTTACTTTTGAGAACATCAAAAAAAGGTAAAACAATATAACACTATAATCAATGACAGGAGCAGTTGCTTTAAAAAGCCACAATGCTGTATTTCAAAGTTCTTCTCCTTGATAATATTATAAGCCTTTTTAAGTACTGTACGCACACGACATTAACAGGTATCTCATCAGTCAACAGTAGGGGGCACCATGGTACAGTAACTTGCTTTAATACAAATCTGAACAAGAAGGTCACAACAACTTGCCCAGTTAAGATGTGGCATACACACACAAACATACTGTACCATGTTCCTAATACTATGCATTAGAGAATACCATCATCAGGTCTCATTTCAAATATATGTCAGGGGCATATTCCATCCCACCACTACATGAGGCTGCTACTATTTAACTTGATTTATTTAAGATATTTTACCCCACCTTTTTTCTCAAATGGACCCAAGCCATCTTACTTCATTTAAAAAGTTTAAAAGCTACAACCAGTAAGTACAAAAATGTTTTAAAACAATTAAACAAGTATTATATATAAAAATGATGACTAAAAACATACATAATAACGACAGAGCACAACAATCCATTTTAAAAAACCCATAGGTGGTACCTTTTTTCTAACATAGTGCATAGCCTAAAATTAAATTCCAGCTTTGTCATGTTTGGGATTTTTCCCCTCTTCCCTGCCAATCAAGTAAACTATAAGTTTCACTTTGGGCGGTACATAATTTTGGATATCCACTGAGTCTTATGTTTTTAAAATGGGGACGCAGCCATAGCGTATGTTGCCATATCCCAGCATCGTCATCTCTAAGCTGATATTTGTACATCATAGCCGAGTCTAAACCAACTAATTTTGCAACATTTTGTCTTAGGACAGTGGACACCCCCCCAGCCCCACCCCAGCCCCCGGAAGCATTTTTTTAAACTTTCACTCACTTTCCTCCATATCATAGAAGCATCAACATGAATGCTTTGCCATTATTCTGTGATGAAGAATTTTGGTTTCTTGCTATAAGAAAGGTAGTGTGCTACCTGTGGGTTTCTGAATGTTTGCTATGGTCCAGTGTGGGCATCTTTACTTTTTTAGAGGCTTGTTTGGTTGGGTGAGCAAAGCCTCTTAGCATTGTTTCCAGATGTTTTAAACGGGAATAAGGCCCTGTGAGAACCATCAGCAGATAACAATGCCTTTGGGGGGGGATCACACGTTTCACTGTCGCCCATCTCGAGGCAGAAGCAGAAGTGACCAGGCTTCTTGTCAGAAAAGATACAAATTGCAAGTTGTGGTGCCTGATTATAATGGAACAATACTTGCAAAAAACACTCCATCTACTTGACATAAAGAGCTCCAATGCCTGAAAGCAGGGCAAGTACAGCATGAGGAATCAGTGGTCACCCTATCAATATATTACGAGGAAAGTGCAGGTGGAACTCTGGAGTAGCTGAGCCTTCCTACTTCCCTGTATTGCCAGAGGCTTGCTCCACCTTCATCAGGGATGGCACTCTAGATCACATGTTTAATTATTTACAGTCTCTTGTTGGTAACCAATCATTTGATTTATTGATTGCACTGGTGACACTCTTTCTAAAGGCCCATCTTCTGATTTGTCAGAGTGCTCCACTACCCATTGAAACTGTGTGTGGCAAGCACATGCTGCTCCTGGATTCAGTTTGAGAACACAGTGCTTATTCTCTGCCTTGCTAAGTTTGTGGCACAGCAGTCAATTTGGAGGTGCAGAACATAAGAACATAAGAAGAGCCATGCTGGATCAGGCCAAAGGCCCATCTAGTCCAGCTTCCTGTATCTCACAGTGGCCCCACCAAATACCTCTGGGAGCACACGGGACTAGATACCTGTCTCCTGATAACACTCCCCTACATCTGGCCTTGAAGTACCCTGGTTTTAAACCTGGAGATTACACATCTCTATCATGGTTTCTAAGCTGTGATGGACTTTTCCTCCAAGCATTTGTCCAATTCTCTTTTGAAGGCATCCAGGCCAGATGCCATACCACATCCTGTGGCAGGGAGATCCACAGACTAACAACACGCTGGATTTAAAAAAAATCTTATTGTCTGTTCTCACTCTCCCAACCCTCAGTTTGAGTGGATGTCCCCTAGTTCTGGTATTTGGTGAGAGGGAGAAGGGTGTCCCGCTATCCACTTTACTCATGCCCTGCATAATTTTGTATGTCTCAATCATATCCCGCCTCAGGCACCTTTTTTCCAGACTAAAGAGCCCCAAATGTAGCAGTTCAGGTAGAATGAGGTTCCCAAAAGGCTTGCCCACAGAATTTTCCAACTACTTCTACACACTGCTGGTGCATAAAGCAAGGCCCAACTGTTAGAAAGCCATTTTCTGTGGCTGCAGCCACTACAGTGCACCATAAATGAACCTTAACCTGTTCCATTGCAAAGCTTTTACCATTTGACAACCTGATAATCTTATTTATCATACCTTTTTCTCCACTTTCTTTTCTCCTCCCTCTTTATCCTCGCGATCTTTTTATCCCGAGAGCAACCCTGCAAGGAAGGTTAGGCTGAATCTACCAACACTCGGCATAGTAGACATGAACAGAAAAGGTATTTGAGTGTCTCTGTGAAGAGCAGAGGTTCTTAAACCCAGTCCTACATTTTAAGGACAAGCTGATCCCCTAGAGTCCAATCCCTAGAGCAGTGTTAGCGAACCTATGGCACAGGTTCCAAAGGTGGTACTTGAAGCCCTTTCTGTGGGCACCCGACATCACCCTTTCACAGGCACCTGTATTCAGGTTAAATTGCTATATTGGCACTTTGCAAAAAATTAGCGGGTTTTGAATTTCATTTTGGGCACTCGGTCTCTAAAAGGTTCGCCATCACTGCCCTAGAACATAGTCTATCCTAGGCTATCTCCCACACATCTCCGGTTTGATCTGAAAGAACAGAAGATAAAAAGTCAGCGCTATTCTGAAACCATGGTTGTCATCAGATTATAACCTGGCCTTAATGCCTCTACCCTATCTATCTAGCCTAGTACTACTATAAAACCAGAGTAGATACTATGCCTTATTTTTACTCCTGAAAAGCTGTAGATCAAAATTGTAGTCGCCTCAGAAAACAGACCCACAAAGGCTCATGGAAAGAGTGGGCTACGCACACAAACCAACAGACGTATCAAATGCAGAGCTTCAAAAAGTTAACTTTTTGCACTACAGCTCTCAGAATCAAGAGGAAGTGATACTGTAGCTATGGCGATGGGTGAATTTTGAGAGTTGTCGCTGGAAATAGTTCCAGGCTCTAATCATAAGTGTGCATCCACAAAGCAGCTCAGAATCCTAGGCATGATTAGCAGTCCAAGCCTGCTAGATCATCGACAGCAGTAGTTGCAAATGCAACAACAACAGGAGGATAGTGAATGCGAAAGAAAGTGGGATAGGATCGTCATCCAGACATCCCAAGAGACACAAGCAAAGGCCAAGGAGTTCAAGGAAAGAACACTTGCTTAGTGGAGCGCTGTCGTTCAGAATCAAAAGGCCTGTGGATTGAGGCAGAAGTTCACTAGAAGCTCAAAAGCCCTTGGGTTTTCTTTGTTTCTGAGCACACCCACACTTACTGCCAAACAACATTCTGGCACCAGTAGATGCTCTGCAGTGAATCTCTGATGCTGCCACCCCCTCACCCCCACAGGAATGCTAGGCCATTTCTGAGGGTGGCTCACAAAGAAGACATCTCTGCGGCGCTGCTTGCCGATCCGGGAAGACGGGCCTGCCCACCCCTCCTGTCACGAGGCTGCTCTAGGCCTTGTCTGTTTATGATACAGTAGCTGCACATTAGTACTATACAGCTATGCCATCGTGCAACACAGCAAATCAGCCTTCTTCGGAGCAATTCTAAAAACGGGAGCAGCCCAAACAAAAAGTTTTAACTTTGACCATGGAACTCAGGTTAGCACAAGATTTTAGCATACAACCTGCTCCTGCTGTCTGCAAAATCTGGGGAGGTCTGGGCAAAAGGCTTGAGTTATGATTTATTTAAAAAAGTAAAACTGTTTTCACCTAAGTGCAGAAATAGCTGGACTTAAACATCTCCAGATTTAAATGAAGAAATAGGTGATAGAATGCTTTTTAAAAGAAATCATAAACAGTGGTACCTTGTATAAAGGAATTAATTTGTTCCAAATGAAATTCTGTTAAGCAAATTTTCCTTTATACAAATTTCCCATAGGAATGCATTGAAAATGGAGTAATCCCTAACTGCGACCATTTTTATCTTGTACGGATTTGCCCCATAGGCGATTCTGTTAAGCACATTTCCCCTATCTCTGGAATTTTTTATATTGTACAGATTTTACGTTATACAAACCGTTTGTTATACAAGAGTCCACTGTAATCTGCTAGCATTCCAAATGGATAACTCTGGGTTTTTGTGTTTCTCTGTTTGCCAGCCAAATAGAAATTTGTAGATTAAAAAGAAGGCCATGTAGGGGGTATATCCATAATGCCTGGGCTTCTTTGTTTGAGGAGATAGGTTTGATGATTGATATTCAATCATGTCCCAGAAGCCCCCAGCGAACAAATATAGAGAAACAGTGCTCAACAGCAGGCACATATATGCACCAGTTGAGCCTGTTCTGAGGAAAACAGCTTACAACAAGATAAGCATGTTCTTCCCTCTCCTTTATGGTTCCAAAGATCACATAGACTAATTGGTGATGGTAGCACAGAATAATACAACTGTAGAGTTGGAAATGACTACAAATGTAACTTGTCAACATACTTAAAGTGTGGTGTTAAGATCTGGAGACAGTATTTCAGCTGAGGTCTTGATCAAAGCAGATCTATTATTATTATTTTTCATCTGGGCCCTATACTTCAGTTGATGGAACCAAGCACTGTACAGTATTTGTTTCTTTCTCTGCCACTGCTGCATCACACTGTGGACTCATATTGAGCTTGGGGGTTTATTAAGACCCCTAAATCCTTTTTTCATACATACTAGTGCCAGGCCAACTGTCACCCATCTTAAACTTGTGCAGCTGGGTTTCCTGCCTAAATGTAGAATGTTATATTTTTCCCTCTTGAAACTCATTCTGTTTGTTTTGGCTCAGTTCTCAGATTTTGTTTTTTAGGTCGTCTTGGACTCAGATTCTACCATCTGGAGTGCTAGGTACTAACACACACACACTCCATTTAGTGTCATAAACAAATTTTGGGAGTATCCTCTCCACAGCCTCATCCAAGTCATTTATGAAGATGCTCAACAACACTAAGCTCAGGAGAAAAGCCTGTGGCATACCACTCATCAGTCTTCTCCACGATGAAGAGGAACCATTGGTGAGCACCCTTTTGGGGCTGCCTGTCTGCCCGCTTCAAATCCATCTAACAATAGAATCTTCTGGTCTGCTTTCAACCCATGTGGCTGCTAGAACAGTATGAGGGATTTTGTCAACAGCCTTGCTGAAATCAAAATACACTATATCACACCATATGAATACCATGCATGCCCTTTGTGACACAGCCAATAAGCAAGAGTGGCACTAATGTCCCCTGAGGAAGGACTTGATGGAGCAGAGGAAGAGTCTGGTATAAGACTTGCCGCTTCCAGAAAAGTGCATTCCTTCCTTTCATGGTGTCCACCTGGGATAAAAGAGAGGAGAGGAAGCAAGCTTTTTTGGCTGTCAGGAGGCTGCCAGATGACGTGGGAGGAGGTGAAATAATATTTGTGCTCAAACACAACTGCTGCAACTTTTTGACAGCTAGAGAGATAACTTTGGAATCTTTCTGCAGCTACAAAGCTCAGCTAAGAAGTGCTATGCATCTGACTCCACAGAAGACCCAGGGGAATACTTCCCCTCTTTCCCAAAGGGGAAAAACCTCTCAAGGAAGAGACATATTGCTTTGGGGGGAAATGGGTAAGAAACAGCAACCACCTGCAGAGGCACAGCAAAATCTAGGCACTAGACAAGCAAGGCAGATGTCAGTTCAAAACCTTGACACATGCTCTGCCTTGCGCAGCCTTCAGCCAGCCAGCCAGTCCATCAGTTGGCCTCTCTCAAGAAAAGAACAAGATAAAATTACTTAAAACAAATTGCTTGTTTCTTAAGTGCACTATTTCCCCCTCAATTTTCCTGAAAAAGAAAAAGTTTCATTTCTTTCATTTCTTTCATTTCTTTCTGTATTAGAAAGAAAGGGGGCATGAAGGATACTGTAACTGAAGAGAAGGATATTTTGGTTAACAACCATTCGTTTAGAGATATGCATATTCAGCAGATGGGAAGCAAATATGAACATATTCAAAGAAGTGTTGGCAAAAGAAAAAGAGAAAGTATTTATTTTATTTTCCATGTTAAGAACTGATAAATTCATTTCACTGTAGGCTTTTGAAGTGGATTTTGATCCACGCAAGTTTACACTGAAACATTTCCAATTTTGCAATGCACTAGGTTGGAGATGTAAGGTTCGCCATTTGCTCCCTTTTTCTTTTCTTTTACCTCCTTAACAAAAGCACCACTAATTTCATGGCAGCAACAATCCATAACTCCACAATGTTAACAGCCCAGCTCTCTCAGCCAGAGACCTTGTAGCAACTCTTCCCAACCAGCTCCCAAATACATCCTGTTTCCATCTTTGGTCAAATTAAACTAACCACCACTCTTTTTCTTTCAGGCTCAGCAGCACTCAAAATTTAGGCATCGTGGTCCAAGCAGGACCCAAAAAAAATTTGAGATGAGCACCTTCCTTCCCTCAGATCATAAGATACCCAAAGCATAGTTCAAAAAGTCATCAATACAGAGTAAGAAGTTTCCTAAGCAGCTTAGGAAAAAGAGAACAAGCTCTCTCCCGACACAACACAATCTAATCTAGAACAGCATGGATTCTTCTTAGAAGTGTGCAAGCCTGCAAGAGGAACCCATCCCAACCTCCAGAAATGGGAGTAAAGGGCTTTTTCCAGTTCCTCCTTCTGGCAGTGAGCTGCGGCCATGCACCTTGTCCAAAGCTGCACTGATGGTAGGGCACATAACCCCATCATCCACGTGTGCTGGGTGAGAGCTCAGCTGCCCCCTCTCTCAGGAGGCACGATGCCCACAAGAGCTTTTACCAAATACTGTATACCTTGTTAGTCTTGTAGATATCATAAGACTCCGTTGCCTTTGCTTTAACAGATGGCTCTTTCCCTGGAAATTGTTTCAACAACTGTCAGACTCTACCTTTCTTATCTCATGCCGTTTGACCAACGTTTTACATTGGCCTCTTTTTTTCCCTGTCTACGCACACACACACACACACACATACACACACACACACACACAAGAGGCCATCTGAGGATAATATTTCATATGCTTGACCCAGAAAACTCTAGCTGATGAAAGCTTATGCCATAATAAATTTGCTTGATGTAAGTTGCTTCTAGACTCCATTGCTTTTTCCTGCAACAGACTAATAGGAGTATCTCTCTGGAAGCTGAGGTTCCTTGTTCCCTAACCATGCACTGTTGGAATGGCTTTCATCAGTCTTTACTTAGAACAGGGAGTTGAGTACCTCAGGCAGCAAATATGTGTGCAGTAAAAAGCTAATTAGTTATTTTCCATCCATCATCATTATATTTTTATTGCTAGGAATGTGGACAAAGACTTGTGTGGGGATTTTTTTTTTGCCTCAGTAGCCAAAATAACTTGAGTGGCCTTGCATGCCATGTGTCTTAACTTTGGAACAAGGACGGCTTCTTAAATGAGCTTCATGATGTACCCCAAACTACGAATGAAAGCCAACAACTATGAGAACAAGCCAGTGGCATATAGCCCAGAACTAGAGATGTAAATTTTCCAGAAATTTTGATGCCACGGAAAAAAAACTTCTGAAAAAAAACCCAGAAAAAAATGAGGAAAAAGCAGGGTTTTTACACACACACACACACACACACATACACACACACACACACACACACACACACTTCCAGAAATTTTATGTCTCTATGCAAAACAAAATTTTTTCCCCTAATCTTATGTGATTCATTACCAATGGTAAGACTTACTTCTTAGTAAGCAAAACTTACATGAATAGTGGTGTCAGTGCTTTGTTTCTGTAGCATATACTAACCACAGTCTCTCAGTCTCCTGTGAATTCACACCTCAGTATAGCTATAGGTTCCACACATTATAAGACTATGAAGACAGAAACAGAGCGACTTCTTGACTTTATTCTGATATTAAGGGATCTTCTGGTTACACAGTTGAAATCTTTAGCGTCATAAATACTTCATATTGCTTGAGGTAACATGAGATTTCTAGCCATAAACCACAACTGACTAAACACAAGATCTATCAAGATCTCGACTGTCCATTGTCAGTTCAACTGCCCAACCACAGGGTTGGGAGCTCATTATTAAGAAGGGAGTTCCTCAGACTCAAGATGAAGCCACATGATCTATTAAGTCTTCTCCGCAACCTCGTATGCGTGATGGTGAGTTACAGCTGTTCAGTGAAGGAAAATGCATTTCCTGCATCCTCAGAGGCACCAACGTAATCCCATCATCATAATCCTGGGGCCTGACTAGAAACCATATCTAGAACTGAGAAATGATGAGACTTGTCAACAATTTCTCAGGTTAAAACACTTCTATATCTAAACCAAGCATAACATTTTGCCATTTTGATTTCTTCTCTCCTTGTGGCTACTGAATGGAAGATTCCAAAATACTGCTCGCTGATACTATCCAAAAGCGGTAAACATCCTATCCTGCAACCGTTAAGGTTTGCCAGGATTCAGCTGACCTCATTTGCTCTGGCATTTCCCCTGAAGTTTCTGCTTCTCCCCTACACAAGAGCTTCTTTTTTCTGAATACCAAGGTACTCCTGAAGTTCCCTTGAGGCATTCAGTAAGGCTTCAGAAACTCCTGTGCGCATGTGCCACTTCTTACGAAAGTCTATATATTCTGGCATTTTTCAAACATAATACCACATGTGTGAATCAAGCTTTACAGAGTACAGAATTCCCTGCCACAAAGAGTTTACAATCTAAAATGTGATACGGAAAAAAGCAACAGAGGGAAAAAATGAGGCCAAAGATAAAATACAGGGAGATATGTGATTGTTTTATCTGTATTTCTTTCAGCTTGGCTGTAAACTGTAGCTGCAATAGAATAGGATCAGACAGAAGGGAGATCAACATCTATTAGTAGATTTCTGGGTTATCTGCAGCAGATCGGAAAGGATATCTGCTTTCCAGTTGTTTAAAATGGCTACAACAAAATAACTCCTTTAATGTTTGTTTGTTTGTTTGTTTGTTTGTTTGTTTGTTTTTACAACTTATATGCCGCCCACTACCCAAAGGTCTCTGGGCGGCTTACAATCAAAAGAATTAAAACAGTTAAAAATAGAATATCAATAAATAATAAAAACAATAATAAAAACTTTACACTAAAATCATTACACTAAAATTGCCATCAGAGGACCCGCAGTCTATATTGTATCAATTAAAAAACTTCTGGAACAGGAAATCATATTGATGGTAGGAAGAAATGTAGGCAACCAGAAACAGAAGATACTGAACTCTACAAAATTCTGGAATTCAGAACAAACTTATGTGCACGCCCAGAGTTCCGCTTTGGAAGATGGGCGGGGTAAAAATCCAATAAATAAATAATAAATAAATAAATACTTTAATTCTAATTTTAGAAGAGGTAACCATATTATGTCTTCTGTGCTAGGTTCCAATGGTAGATCTTGTGGTTCTAGTAAAAAAATTAGGTAGATCCCCCAAGCCTCAAGCCTGTCCACCTTTGCAAAAGAACATAGGAACCTGGGTCTTAAGAGGCACAGACCATTCATCATTTAAATTTTCTTCAGATCAGTTTAAAAACTGTGAAACATAATAATGTATGCTGGACACAGTATTCTACTGATTCTATACCATTAGGCATATTGAATTAATAGCTTTAAAATATGCAGGTTTGTTTTTGCCTCTAGCATGACATCACTGACAGAAAGAACACAAGTGAATTACAGTACAGTATTTAGTGCATATGAACAGCAACTTTATTCTCTGAAAAGCCACTAGTCTCTCAAATAATTTATAGATAATATATATCATATCACTTGGCAGTGAGAAAAAACTGAGCAAAACATAAGGCCTACATATAGACTTGTAGTTAAAAAAAGTACGGAGCCATGTAGCCATGAAAAATTACAAAAGCAAGACTAGGTTGGGTGATAGACTTGTACAGGTAGTTCACTTTAATAATGGGGTCCTATTATCTCAGTTGTACCACTTTAAACCCTAGGTAGAACCTCACATTTATAATATTCTTACACACAAGTAATGGATCTTTTAGCTTGAGGAAAAGTTATTTTGCCGTTCTCCCTGACACATTTGCTTTCAGTGTGGAGAAATTTTCCCTCAATGGAGCACCACAGAAGTGCATTGAAGCCTTCATCTACCAAATGAATAGGAACAAGACAGATTTATTTCCTGACAGAAGACAAGGCAAGAGTACTGTGAGAGTAATAGGTGGAGGCTGTTTATTTCAGGAAGGATAGTATGTGAAGGGAACTAGCAAACATGGGAGGGACCCAATAGGATAAGGAAAGTTTGTCTTAGGTATGTGTTTTCACCTCCTGCTTGAAAAAGAGTGAACTCAGTAACCCAAGACAAAGCATAACTAGGGTATCCATGTGAGTCCCACAGAGGATGTTCCTCTGTCTGATTTCACTATAAAGAACCATGATGAGAGAGATCAAGGACCATGAAGTTCCCAGCCCACAGTTAAGACTTGAACAGTAGACCCCACAAACACATATTCCTATCTGCTCTTTTGTCTATGGAATTCTCTGCCATAGCTTCCCCAATTGGAGCCGCTCAAGCATTGTCAGGCTACAGCTCCCATTGTCCCCCAGCCAACTCAGAGGCATCACTGTCCTGAGAGATGGCTCCAGGTTCAGGTGTTTTTATGTTTTTAAACTGGTCATGTTGGCAAGGGATTATGGGAGTTATGGACCACACCTGGAGACAAGTAGGTTAGGGAAGTTTGTAACTGTTTATGTCCATTTGTCTCAGGATGGCATATCCCATAATCCCTAATCACTGCCTATGTTGATTTGGGCTGCTAGGATCTGAAGGCCATCTGGAAGGCCATGGTTGATAATGCTTTGTGCTACATGAAGTTTCTGTCTCAGTCTGCAAATGTGTTTTAAAAAACATCAAAACCATGTTTTTTTCTTGCTGCACGGGGCCTTTCTTCATGTACAAGAACTGCTCTATTTGTTCTCTGTTTAGCAGCCCCAAAGTATAGTGTCTCCTTTTCCAAATGACAATCCAAACGACCATGGCCTCCCACGGTGACAGCACGCCCACAGACACTGTGCTGATTTCATAGAATCAAGCAGCTGGAAGAGATTTAAAGGTCACGTCATTCAAATACTCTTTCATTCCATTCACTATTACCAGTTCACACAACAGTCCACTTACTCCAGCCTCTCTGCATGTACCAATGTATTGCACCACTTGTTACGGTAGACGTTTCTCAGCGAAGACTCTGCTTGCTTAGAGTTCCATTGCTTCCAGTTCAAAATATTGCAGAGAAACATGTTACTCCCATAACTGCACCAGCCACACTTTCTGGATGGACTGTCCAGTGACACTTATAGCCAGTCTGGGAAGTGTCATTATTCCATTAATACCTGCTCTTTTCCTGTGGTTTGAACTGATGGAATGGCAGTGATGGGAAGGATCAGGGTTAAGAGACACGGAACCTCCTTTAAAGTGAAAAAGTACAAAACTACCAAACCACCTCATATGATTCAAGGAAGAATTAAGAGCCTCTTATTAGAAGGCAGCACTTCCCAAGTATAAAAAACAATGACTAAAATGGTGCAGTGGTTAAATGCCTGTACTGAAGCTAAAACTGTGCTCACGACCTGGAGTTCAATGACTCAGCTTTCCATCCTTCCGAGGTTGGTAAAATGAGTACCCACTACCCAGCTTGCTGGGGGGGGTGTAATTTGCATACAAGGGGAATGAAAACAAAACAGACAACTTTATAATGCCATTGTACAAAACGATAGTAAGGCTGCACCTGGAGTATTGTGTACAATTCTGATCACCGCATCTCAAAAAAGATGCTGTATGAATTAACAGGAAACCATTTTTTTAAACACCAGAAGACTATTTTTCAAAGAAGCCGAAAAAATTAGATAAAGCGGTTCGAGCACAGTGCGCTAGGTGAAATCGATTATACAGAAGAGCGCCAAGTGCGGAATGGCAAATCGATTCAGGCACCACGTGACCGGAGGATGGCGGAAGTCAATTGAAAACTAAACCAATTGGAAACCGAGTGCGATCGCGCCTATAGTGGAACTGGAAAAGGTGCAGAAGAGAACAACTAAAATGATTACTGGGTTGGGGGATGCCCCTTATGAGGAAAGGCTAAAACATTTGGGGCTCTTTAGTCTGGAAAAAAGGTGCCTGAGGGGGGATATGACTGAAACATACAAATTAATGCAGGGCATGAGTAAAGTGGATAGAGGGACGCTCTTCTCCCTCTCACAATATACCAGAACTAGGGGGCATCCACTCAAACTGAGGAAAGTGAGAACCATCAAAATCCTTCATTACCCAGCATGTTGTTAGTGTGGAACTCCCTGCCACAGGATATGGTGATGGCATCTGGCCTGGATGCCTTCAAAGGGAGATTGGACAGATTCCATGGAAAAGTCCATCACAGGTTACAAACCGTGATGGAGATTGTAATCTCCAGTCTTAAAACCAGGATACTTCAAAGGCCGCATGCAGGGGAGTGGCATCGGGTGACAGATAGCTAATCTTGTGCGATCCCGGACACATTTGGTGGAGCCACTGTGAGATACAGGAAGGTGGACTAGATGGGCCTTTGGCCTGATCCAGCATGACTCTTCTTATGTTCTTAAGTTCTTATTGTAATTAAAACTGTGAACTGCCCAGAGACTACTTGAAGTGGCATGAGGCAGTATATAAGCAGAATACTTTGCTTTTTGCTTTTTAAATGTCAATCCCACTCAAAAATAATGGTGATTTAATGTAAATTTGGATGTGTGTTTTTGAACAGATTGCCACAAGTACTGCAAAAGCCCCACATTTTGTTATTGTTTTCTTCACTTAAAGAGAAAAAATATTGATCAGCCTTCTTCAGATAGAGCAGGACATGCTGTGACTGACTTGGTACTGGAAGACCTGTGGTTGTCTCAATATAATTTGTCCATGGACATCACAAAGAACATGTAACAGCTAAAGGTGGAGTACACCCAGTACCAAGAGATTTAGAATTAAATTATACAGGCTAGACATTGCACCTGTCCCCAATGAGCTGAATATTCAATTCAGCAACCTCAGAAGGATGGAAATTTGAGTTGCCCTTTAACTGGCCACCTGGGCCTGTTGGGATCAAATTCAGGTTGTGAGCAGAGTCTTGTCTAAAGTAGTGCAGTTTATGTACTGCACCACAAAGCTGTTTTGATAAATCCTCAGTTGCTTCCATCTTCCAGCAAAAATAGCACAACAGTAAATTTTCTCAAACCCCCCCCCATAGTTTTATGCAAACAACCGTAATGAGAAACATTATGAAGTATACTATCTTGAGTAGTACTCACAAGCGTAAGCAGGCAGCAAAACAGAAAAAAAATGTCTTCTTATCTGTGCCAGCCAGGAGGTGTGGTGTTTCCACTAGATTCTCCTGGTGATTAAGGAAACATCCTACGGAAGCACATCCTGCCAAGTCTACTTTCTGTTAGGCAGAAAAGCTTCTCAGCTTTCACAAAAGCCACTTCTCTGCACCCAGGGACAGCCGTTCTCTCCTTTCCTCTGAAAAATGTCAGATTAAAGGGTGAGCAATGAAGCAAACTACAGTGTAAGCGAACCGGCACCCCTGTCAACATTTTAGTTTCTCAGAGAGCAGGAAAGCAGTTAAGCCTGTTCCTGCCCAGCAGACAAGGGAGTGGGGCCCTGTCTGACTCCATCTGGAGTTTTGCACAGACCACGTGCATGATTGGGCTTGCACTAAAATAGCTGCCAGACATGAAGGAAAACAAGCCTTTTTTAAAGGGGAAAGGAGCAGCGTTTTCCATCGAGTTACACAAACAAGTGAAGGGTAGAGAGGTACACTGCAAAGTTCCTTTTGGCTACCCCAGAGGACACCAGCAGATATCCTAGGGTGTGCTATTTCTGGCCACATGAGAGGCAGAGAAAACCAATACACAATCTGGTAGTGCATGAAAGATTAACAAATGTGATTTGTCTTCAGTTGCCATGGGCTGCACTATGCAAAAGCTTATTCCAAAAGAACATTGTCATAATGACTAGCTTTTAAGGTGCCACAAAATTCTTCCTTGGCTTTGATGCAAGAGGGTATCTGGACTGCACCACCACCACTACCCAGGAAAACAACAACAAAATTCCCCAAGATCCCTTAGAAAGTCTCAAGATAATGAACATATCCTTCAAAACAGAATATACTGCCTTGTATCCTATATCTGATGAACTTCTTTACCCAGCTCAGAATGTTAAAAAGTTACTATTTTGGACTACAGCTCCCAGTGACCATGCAGGTTCTGATCCAGCTCAAACGTGCATACCCAGAGCATCAGTTCCACCCTGCTGCCCATGATGCATGCATGGGTCGGTTTGAATGCTAGTCTACAACCAACTTCAAGCCTCATGTTGTCAACAAAACACATGAGGAAATCCTGGCCACGGCGGCATTCAAGGTGAGACAATAGGACGTCTAGCTGTGGCTTCCTACCTAAGAAATTTTAAAAGACAGCTAAGAAAATTGCAACCCTCAAATGCAGGAGGCTGTCCTCTGCTTCAGAGTCATGCACCAACTCAGGATTCCTAACAAAGATTGAAAAACAAACAACAAAAAAAACAGCTCAAGGGCTTTGGAGAAACAATGGCAAGCATGCTAGTCCAGGCAGAGGCAGCAAGATAGAGCAGTGGTGGTGATGGTGGACTTCGTGCAAGTAGAAATACCCAGCATTCCCAGTATGTCCTAGGGCAAATTTAGGTGACATGGAACACATTAAATGCCCCAGCGCGCCATAAAGGAAAGCCAGAAAACTTTTATTGCCCATGTTGCACTGAACACATCATAGAAGAATCCCACAGGCAGCATGGACAGTGGCCATGTCAGCTGGGGGATTCTGGGATTTGTTGTCCACAAAAAGTAGTACTCCCATACTCTGACAGAGAACGTAATCTGAGATTTGTAAGAAAGAGGATCTCACATGTTGGGCCCCCTATATCCTGTTCCCACTCACAAGGAAATAATTAGTTCCAGCAGACAACTTTTCCCAGACGCAATAACCTAAGAGGCAGGCTCCAGGGATACAGCTGATGCCCTGTTAAATGGCGGAGGACACCGTCACTAACCATCAGACTGCCTTAATGCAATGAAATTCCATAGGATGCAACAGAAACTGATTAACCTAGATCCCTTTAACTAGAACCAGAGCAGGCACTGTCCCCAGGGCCAGAAAACCGACTTCTGCCTTAGCTTACCATATGGCAGGCTCTTCCGCTCTTCTGCAAGGAGATCAGCCACGCTGCAGCCCGTACCAGACCCAGGAGGCCAAAAGCAAGGCACACAAAGTGGGGTGCAAGCTGGAGCAATTTATAGAGCCACCTTTTCCCTCCTCCTCTAATTCCTGCCCTACCATCAAGCCCCACTGTTAACTGAGACATCTTAGCACTCAACCATCTGTACAGCCTATCTCCTTCAGGAGGTATAGCTAACATTTGATTGCTGCCTTTTTATATTGGGGAGGAAACCACAATTAACCTGATTGGCTTGTTGTTCTGCTTGCAGATACTATTGGCATGCAAGGCCCACCCACACAGAGAGCAGAGCAGAGGATGCTGCTTAAATACCACCCCAAAGTGCTTAAATCACTCTAGGCAGTTTCCAAGTTAATTATGCAGGCTACACATTGCCCACGTGCACACGCACACACACATGAGTGAACTGGCTACTCATTTTATTGACCTCAGAAGGATGGAAAGCTGAGTCACCCTTGAGCTGGCTACCTGGGATTGAATCCCTGGTCATGAGCAGAGTGTAGCTGTAGTACAGCAGTTTAACCACAATACCACAAGGCCACTAGCCTAAAAAGGCAAGCTATGCATCACTCCCCTTCATGGACCACTGCCTTGTTGCAGTGAAGGGGCTTGAGCAAACTCAGTGAGAGATGGACTATAAAGAAGGCTGATCGCCGCAGAATCGAAGCTTTTGAGCTGTGGTGCTGGAGGAGAGTCTTGAGAGTCCCCTGGACTGCAAGGAGATCAAACTTATTCATCCTGAAAGAAATCAACCCTGAATGGTAACTGGAAGGACAGATTTTGAAGCTGAGGCTCCAGTACTTTATCCACCTCAAGAGGAGAGAGGAGTCCTTGGAAATGTCCCTGATGTTGGGAAAGATTGAAGGCAAAAGGAAAAGGGGACGGCAGAGAATGAGATGGTTGGAGGGTGTCACTGATGCAACCAACATAGATTTGACCAAACTCTGGGAGGCAGTGGAAGACAGGAGGGCCTGGCATGCTCTGGTCCATGGAGTCACGAGGAGTCAGACACGACTGAATGACTGAACAACAACAATGCATCACTTCCGGCCAATCCATGAAATCATGACTAGTTTCATCACTAAGGGCCTTTTCACACGACCCCTAAGATCCGCTGGCCCCTTAAATTCGGACCAGAGATCTTGGGGGTTTGTTGCTGTTCCTCCGTCCCCACCCCTCCACACTTCCTTGCTCCTGTCTGCGTGAGGGGAGGGAGGGAAAAAAGGGACAAAAGAATAAAGGCTTACCTCGCGGTGCCGGTGGAAGCTGCTCCGAGCCCCGTCACTTCCTGATTCCTTCTCTTAAAGGGGCGGGAGGGAAAAAAACAAAAAACAAAAAGAAACGAGGAGAGCCAGGCACATCCGCCTCAAGGAATTTTCACCTCCCAAGAGCAGGTACCTGAAAAGTGCGCTGGGTCGCGCTTAGGTGGTCGGGGTCGCACTTAATTTCCTGTAAACTCCAGAGCTGGTGGGGAAACATTTTTAAGCTCCGGAGCTGGGAGCCATTTGCCCCGGAGTTTAGGGGTCGTGTATAAACGCTCTAAGATGGGGTGGCAAGTTTAAATGCTAAGTGATGCTAAAAACTACACTGTAAATAATCTTCTAAAGCACCACATTTTCCTGATATAGCGCTTACCAAATGCTACTAGAACAGGCAGACAACGTCCAGTAGTCCAGGGTCTAAATCAGAAATCCAAGTGTGACACCTATCATGCGCACACCCACTGCTACCACTCCAATGAACAAAGTTGCTCAAAAGACTTCCCTTGCATTTTTTACAAGATGGAAGCAATTCAACAGGACAAAATTCAAGTCTATTAAGTGTTATAGATTACTACTATATTGAATTCCATTACCAGACCAAAAATTCAGACCATACTCCAGAACCACCACTACCACGATGGAAAATTATTTTCCAATTAAATACATTGGGGAAGGGAGAAATACATTTTTTTTTGCATCAGGTAGCTTTTTAAAAATAGAAATTACCACACAGTCACTAGCTGTTTTGTCAAGTGGACAAAAATGCCTATCCTTAAGCTACACCAAATGCTGTGTTAAATATTATACAAATCAGCATCAAGGCTACGTTACCCAGTGTGGTTTAATACACAGAGTGATGGACTAGGACTCAGGAGACTTGCTTCTGAATCCCTGCTTGGCCATTAGAAACCCATGCCAGAGCAGGTAGAGGTGAAACTGGTAAAACCACTCCTTAAACCACTTTTGAATGTCCTATTAGGGTCATTATAGGCTGGCTCCGACTCAAGGGCACATAACAACAAAACACCAAGGCCACTTGGTGAACAAAAACCTTGACTAGTTTTGAAGCAGGAGGATCCTATTTCATATTACTCATTCCATCATTTCCAGTTCTTTCCCCTCAAACCTAGAAGAATAGAAATATAAATTTGTTTTCTCAATAAAAGAATCTATGCAGTGCCTCTCCTACATAGAAAACAGAAAGGTGAATTATCCTGAGTTAAGTTGCACAGTACTCTATTAGGCTGCAGACTTAATAATTAATTTAGGTGCATAGTTAATTTAGGTGTAATAGTTAATTTAGACTGCATAGTTAATTTAGGTGTAAATCTCCACCCCCTAAAAATCAGTAAAGCTTTCACATAAAAGCAGGATCTTCAACCATCTTTCAACCCTGGAACAATGGCCAGTTTTACTTTATGATTTACAGGCTGTATTCAGAATTAAAGGCTGGCTGCCTCCTCAAGAAATAGAGCAAGATCTCACAGAACTGCAAGTGTTAATTTTGCACTTTAGAAACATTGAGATTAAATGCAACAAGCAAAGTATCTCCCAGACCACCCGAGGGTGGTGGTGGTAGGGGGAAACCTCCATCAAAGGAGTGTGAAAGCAGTGAAAACAGTCCTTTTATTTCTCAGATATGTTAATTTTAAGAAATAAAGTTCCTTTCAGCGTGTTCCATGTGCCTTCCAATAAGATCAAGTTCCTACAACCAGTTCACATATGCTGTACAGTGGCACCTCTACTTACGAGTTTAATCTCTTCCAAATGCATGCTCATAAGTTGAACAACTTGTAAATAGAGCAGCCATATCTAAAAAATAAAAATAAAAATAAACTTTAAAAAATTGTAAGTAGAGCAGACCACATCTAAAATTTGTAAGGCAGCAGTTAAAACGCCAACAGTATTCCACTCGAGTCAAATTGCTCATAAGTAGAGCCACTCGTAAGTAGAGGTACCACTGTATATGGTTCTGCATTAAGGGGTTTCAGGTCAGAAAAGGTGACGTTTGAACCCAGCATCTGTAATTTTAACAGTGAAGCACTGAATGCTAAAGAGCAGAAGAACAACTGATATGGACAGGAATTAATAAATGTTTCTTACCTAACTAACCAGAGCTCAGAAAAATTACTGTACTGTTTTTCCTACTCTAGTTTTTTAAAATGCTCCAGCCAGTATGGCAAGTCAAGCACAGAATTTTGAAAGAGTTACATTACCAAGGTATCTAAGGAACTGTTGCTCCAAACTCATACAACCACTTTCTAAAAGACGAGAGTCTTGGTTACTTCATGTCCGTTTTCTCTAAGTGTTGCGCTTCGGAGCAGTACAAAAAAAATCTTACTTCACGTTTGTTGTGCAACAGCTGAAATTTGTCTCGACCACGCCCCTGGAACAGGTGCGAAGCGAGACAAATCTGTACATGGCGCTGGGGTAGGGTATTTCCTTGTCACGGTTTGTTCCCGGTTTCTGTTCCGAGACAACACACCATGAGGTAACAACTGTTATGCAACAAAACATCTGTTTCTCTTAGAAAACTGTGTCCCAGGCACTGGGTTGGGTGTTACGTTCAAAGTGCCCACCCATCCCAGATGATCACCACCCCCTTGCCCTTCTCCGTTAAATACCAATAAAACAAAACAAACTTCAAAGCCAGGCAAGAGGGACACCAGGCAGACAATTAATTAGCAAGCAAAAGGAATAAAGAACAAAGAAAGCCTGAAGGCTATCACCCAGAGAATTCCAATGCGGCCAGGTGGAGAAAGTGAAAGCTAGCCAGACAAGCCACAGACTCCTTCCCTGCCTGCAAAGATTTTCACTTTCCAGAAGCAAAATGTTGAAAAAGAATTTTAAGCCGCCCCCCAAAAAAAGGAAAATGGAAGCTAGACAAATTCTGTGTTTGTCACAGTACAAGACTGTGAGGTAACACTTGTCACGAGACAAGTTATCATGACCATGGGACAAAACCACATGATTGTGACCAACACTGTCACGGTGCAAAACTAGTCGCAGAACAAAGAAGGACATGAAGTAACCAGCTTTGTCAGCTTTCCCTGTGAGATCTGTCTTGGTTGAACACAAGGTATATGCGATTGCACAATCCTAGCATCTACAGACTGTAAGTGTTATTGCTTAGGGCAACACAACACACAGCAAAGACAGGCCCATGGCTGTCTATTATCAACAAATGTTTGGGGTGGGGGGTGTTAACTTTTTAAATAAAACATGTTGTTAACTTTTTAAATAAAACATACAACAAACTGTTGCTACCAGCATTAGAAACATTCCCCAAAAACTGTTTGCAAATGTTCTGAATACAAAGTAACATTCCTTTTTGCTGCATTTATCATCAAGCCTTCACACTGCCTTGAAATGGGAACTGCAAGTCCAAGACTGGAAGGTCATCTGGCTTGATGGGTGTCTTTGTCTCAGTTGCTCTGCTCCAAGGCCTCCACAGAAAAAGATTCTTTTGTAACTTAACACCTAATTAATTCTTCCTCTGAAAAGTCTCCATCCCAGTTCTTCTCTTTGTTACAAACATAACAATGTCACTTATTTTTTGCACCTCAAATTAATCAAGCAGATTAAACCATGGACTAGAACATGAAAATTTTACCATCTTTCCCCTCCACAGCAGACTCCCCCAACCAGTGCATCCCATAGTAATTCTGGTTTGGGGTATTCTGGAAGCTGTGGTCCACAGAAGGACAACTCTGGCCAGAGGAGAACAGAAATAAAAGGAAATGGCCTTAGGACTGGGTTCAGGTAACTAACAGGCATGACTGCTAAAAGGGATGAACCAATGCTTCGTTTGAAAAATATGAGCACCAGGCTTTGTTCAGTTAATTACATGATGTTACCTGCACAACTGAGCTGACGGCAACCAAACACGTAAGAATGAGTGTCAAAGGGTGTGTGAGTAAGACCCTAGGTTGTGGCATGTGTTTTTTTCTCCAATAGATATGAAATCTTTTTTAATTTTTAACTACTCCTCAAAATTAGCATGAATGGAAATCCATCCCCACCATTAGTCCCATAAGAAATATAAATACTGTACAGTAAGACCTCACTTTAAAAACATCCCATTTTACCTAATTTCCGCAGGACATCAGGAAGTCCTTCAGAAATAATGCACCACTATATGAATTTTTTAACATTAAAAACCCTGCTTTATCCATTTTTCCGAAGAACTTTGTTTTCCAGGATGCATTGCGCTGCATTGTGCCTCATCCAGATCCACTTTACCTAATTCCCACTTGATGGAACATTGCAGAGAATGAATTATTTCCATAAAGTGAGGTCTTACTGTATAAGAAATATCAAGAATGAAAATGAACTCAAAGAGAACTAAGGTCAAGAAACTGATGATCTCTTACAGGAGTCATTTTTTGGACTGCATCTCCCAGAATTCCTCAGCCACCAGTCACTGACTGGCGATTATGGGCAATGTAATCCAAACACAAGCTTTTTAAACTCTTCTCTGAGTACTGTTTGGTTCATGCTTGGCTTAAAAATAAAATCTGCTGTGCATTTTCTAATCATTGAGTTCTCCTTATCTATCAGGGTGAATGAGATACACTTTACACCAGACCAGTTTGTGCAAACAGAAATTTGTCCTAAATTAATCAGAACATTTATTGACTTTCATCCTACAACACAGATCCAGTGATCAAAGGCCCATTGATTGCAAACCCTGTACACAACTTGCTCAGTGAAAACCTT
Organism: Phrynocephalus versicolor; assembly: GCA_023846285.1. Classification (NCBI taxonomy): domain Eukaryota; kingdom Metazoa; phylum Chordata; class Lepidosauria; order Squamata; family Agamidae; genus Phrynocephalus; species Phrynocephalus versicolor. The sequence continues at coordinate 14,986,695 of JAHTLZ010000379.1, read as the reverse complement.
TTTGCCTATGTACCATACCTGCCTTGAATCTCGACAATGAATTAGGCTCCCCTGGCATTTGCTTCCTCCTGAAACAGAGGAAAAATAATGTGTGATTTAGAAGTTCTCCTATCACATTCTAAATCTTAGCTACAAAGCCACTGGACAAGTTCCCATAATAATCTTACTATTCTCAAACGTCATGTTGCCATGAATTCCTTATCCACGAAAACCATGACAGGTTATAGATATTGAATTTGAAAGTGATACAACAGTAAAATAAAGCACCCCCTTCCAATTAAGATATGCCAAGTCCTTTCAGCTTTCCTCCTCCACATGCCCAACACAAAGCCAGGAGATCATTCTTAGGTTTCTTGTTTCATCAGCCAGATTCAACAGTGCATTTTCTTGCTTTATTTTTATGTACACAAATTCAACAGCCCCCCATCCACAGTGGACTTCCCCACCCACATATAGACAGCTCAGGCATCTAAATTACAGACACATGCAATTAAGTTAGAATGAAATGAACACAATTCCCCTCCCCCCCTCTCCAGAAATGTGGAGAATAAGACAAGGAGGGGCACACACTTCACAATATTACATTTTGAATTGTGTCAGGAAAACATAAATTATAGTACCATTGACTGCACTCAATATCCCATATAAAAGTGGTACAAAGGCTGAGACAGACAGACAGAGACTAACTGAAAATTTACAACCCAATCATCAACAACCCATCATCTATACCAAAGGATGACTGATCTCCTGGAAAAGCTTGCCCATGCAGAAAATGGCAGATGAGGCTGACTTCCAGATCCTCCCAGTTGACTCCTGCTGCTTGCCCTCTTCTCACTATCCTTCCAACTCCCCAAAAAAGGAGGAGGAGGAAATAATTTGCCAACGTCACAGGCCAATGTTCCTCCCCCAGCTAATCAGAAAGCAGGAGGGAAGGGCCACTCGTCACTTCACATTTCTTTCAGACTAACAAGGGACTTTGTATGTGCATGTTCCCACATGTGCAATGCACGTCAAGTTCCCCTGTTTTCATGCACTTCCATTTTTGTCATCCTGGCCAGCTCCAAGACTTAACCTAGGGCAACTTAAAATTAAGGCATATGAGCCTCCAAATTTAGGATCAGGCCCAGAAGGCAGTAATTTGTAAAGCTTTGCTTCTTTCTCGTGCCTTGCACAAGACTGCGTAAAAGTCCTGGATTCGGGCCAAAGGAAAGCCCTAGAGAATTGTCTGTTTCCAGCTGGCATAGTCAACAAATCACACACAACTTACAAACCCCCACTCTTTCTCCCCCACCCCATTCCAACTCTCCAGCCTTAAAAGTCCAACAAGCATCATGTTACAAATCCTTTCATGCTACAAAGACCAAGCAGAGAGACCAAGGCATTACGTAGCATGCAGTGAACTATACTCACTAAGCAGCTGCTGTCGGCTGGAATCAACCACAGGCTGCTATGCAAGCAAAACCACAAGAACTCAAGAGCAGAGTTGTGGGCCTTGAAAACATAGCACATATTTGTCAACACATTTTTGAATCAATACAAATTGCCATCATGCCCACTTCTTTCTTGCAAATAAAGTTTTGCATATGTTAAGTCTGGGTTTGGAAGAGATGAAAAGAATCAGTTTAACCCACTGCTGTCTCCACTTCCAAGATTCTTAGGCAAAAGAAATACCATCCAAAACAGAATATTTTTTTCTAGTTCTTTGAATCTTGCCAACAGTTCTGTATTGGGAAAATAAGTTTCTTCCAAAAAAAGTGGGTCAAGAACAGGAGTACTGTAATATTCTTTACTCTTCGCAGTTAAGAAGCATGCCTGCTAACTGACAAATTTGCCCCATCCTATTACAGTATAAGACTGCAGATGGGAAGTAGATAAGCAATGTTATGCTCAGTGGGAATTATCCTGATGAGTAATTAGGCAAACAAGTGAGCTCTCTGTATAAATAACTACATAATATTTTGCAGAAGGGACATCTGAGTTTCAAAGCTATAGCAGAGAAATGATGCTCAAGCCATAAGAGACGCACAGTGGACACCTGAAAATAGAACACCTTATCCAAACCACAGAGGCTGTACTCCCCAAACCAGTTAAGCAGGAGTACTTCTTAAGAAGCCATCTACAGTAAACAAGACTGAAAGCTAACACCCAGGAGGAAAGGACAGGAGGACTACCCTTCCATGCCTCCAGCCACTAGCACCACAGATACCGGAGTCACCGTGTAGTATATTCTGGTGAGGAATGGCAAGGGTAGATGTTATGCGGGGCGGGGCGGGGCGCGGGGGAGAGAGAAAAGAATTGATAAAGAAGTTTGAATACTTCTAGCCAGGTGCTCCCCCAATTGTATTAGATCGCAAGGGAGCTAATTCTTCCCAAACGGCTATGAAATGGAGAGATGAAAGGGGAAATGTTAGGCTGCCAGCCAGGGCAAGCTGGTCGCTGCATGTACTGTACTGGAAAGCAGCCTTCGCGAACATTTGGCCAGGAGGCGAGACAGAGATGCGAAGCCACCACCTCGCCAACTTTCAGGCTCTGCATATGCACTTGAAAACACTTCCTCCATATGCTCCTTTCAATGGATCCTACGGAGGACATCCGTCTCGGTCAGACCCACACGCTCCATTATACACGCGTGTTCACCATGCATGCTCCTTACACCGCTCTGAATCCCACCCTCTTTTCCAATCAGGACTCAAAACGGGCGACTTCTGAGTCCCCCTCTCCCCCCGCCCCGATGGACTACAGCTCCCATCACCCCAGGCAGCATTTAAGACCAACACATCTGGGCGGCGCCAAGTTCGGGAAGGCTATCCCAACCAGCCCCTCACGGCTCCTCTCGATTTTTCACCGCTGCCCCACACTTGAGGCCAAATGAACGACACCCGCCTTTCATTACAGCCAGATCTTGTTACACTGAGCCCACTTCTCCTTCCAAACACCTTCAGACGACAACCCGCAAGTCTCCTGAAACTCCATCAGCTAAACACACGCATCTCCTCGGACATATCCTTTCCCCCAGGTCTCATTTCCGATATCCCTTACAGTAAAGTCCGTTCAACATACGATCTTGTATTTTATGTGTGTTTTTCCACGATACAACACGGCAAAAGAACCAAAACGATTGTAACCCGAGGGGACCACGAACATATATTTCAGGCACCCCCATGCACACAGATCGAAGCCCCCTTATTTTATTTGTATTTAAGAACTAAAAACAAGCTCACGCCTATCGCTTTCTCTCATGACCACCCCACACCCACCTCCCACCCCAGCCCAATTCCTCGCCCCACTATTTGCCCCACAGCTGCTGGCTTAACTTTTATGCTCGCTTAACTGCCGTGTCCCGCTTTAGCGCCCCCCTTGCTCCGCTGCCTCCGTATCAGTCTGTCCCCCGCAGATCCACACAATCACACTCACCCTTCGCCCAGAACGAGAGCACTACGGCCGCCTACTCCGAGCTCCCACTGCCCTGCTCGGGCCACGCAGCAGCAGCAGTAGCAGCAGCGGCCGCTTCTCCATGCCCGGCCCTAAACAGGAGACTCCGCCCGGCCGCCGCCGCCGCCGCCGCCGCCACCCCCCTGAAGCCCCCCCCCCCGTTTATAGCCGCCAGCCCAAGGAACTGGCGGCGGGAAGGGGGCCAGACTCGGGGGAGTCCCGACAGGCGGCAAGAGTCGGGCCCAGAAGATCGATCCACACCGGGAGTAAAAGAAGAACGCCTTAGGAACGGCGAACTTCATTCTTACCCCGAGAAATGCGAGTCTTCAAGGAAGTACAATAGGGAACTATGCTTTGGATGGAACTATGCTCCTCCCCACCACTAATAACTTTAGCAAATCGCTTTTCCTGGTCATCGTAAATATCATCACAATTATCCTGTCAAAAGCAGACTGTTTTTTCCTGTGTCCTGCCTTCTCCAGTTTTGAGACTAGAGAACAATAATGTGTGGGGGTTGGGAAGAGAATTGTACTGTGTGTAAAAGCAGACTTCACCTTTCTCTCGTTGGCCTACAATTTCCATCATTCTAGAGTTGGATTACAATTCCTATCATTCCAGACAGCACTGGGAAGAGTTGGGAATGAAGTAAACGTTACGTTTACTTCCATGTCACAATCACATCAAGGCAGAGATTTGTCTGTCCAAAGGACCTGACAACAAAACAAAAAAGGAACAATATGCAGTCCAATGCAGTGAGGAGCGTGCAGACCTCTACACTGGAGAAACTAAACAGCTATTAAACAGAAGGAGGGCCCAAAATAGGAGGGGCAACAGCTCAGGACCAGAATCAGCAGTACACCTCCATTTGAAGGGAAAGGGGCATTCATTCAAACATGAGGATGTACTGTACACATATTAAGCAGAGAATATAGGTGGTTCAAGAGAGGGATCAGGGAAGCCATTCATGTGTGTATTGAAAATCCCTCTCTCAACAGAGGTAGGGGACTTGGGCACAATCTGTCTTCCACTTATCATGCTGCCCTTTCATCAATCCCCAAACAAATCAGAATCACTTCACACCTCCGCCAGCAAGGCCATACCAACCCATACTTAATGCACCCCAGGCCACTGTCCACCTAAGGAGCCTATTCAGGCCATTGTCCAACTAAGGAGCCTATTCAGGCCAGGGTGATGTGAAATGAAAGTGAACTATAAAATAGAGGGCTCACCACTAACTTTCCTCAGACTGACGAAGCTGCTTGTCTGAGTATTTATTTATTTATTTATTTATTTATTTATTTATTTATTTATTTATTTATTTAAGAGTATTTTTACCCCACCTTTCTCCTTGGAAAAGGACCCAAGGCGGCTTACAGTAATGAGGAAAAATATTAAAAAGTTCAGTACAGTTAAGACATGTACAAGTATTGAGAACAGGGAATTGAGGAACATCTTACAGCATTAATAGACAAAATTACATTAAAGCTACAAGAGAATGTGAGCAGTTAGAAGGAGAGTAAAATTCCATGTAATGTTATATGTGATGGAAACTAACATTGAAAATATAGTGTCAATGTAATCACACAAGGTAATAAGTGGTTATAAACACAAAGTCTGTGTGATCCTATGGATTCACATGAAAGAAATATAATAGGTAGTCCATCATTCATGGGATGCTGATTTCAGGGAAAGCGAACATTTCACTCTCAAAAGAAAAGAAGTCCAGTTGCCATGATTCAGCTTCCAGATATCCTCAACTGGATTACTGAGAATGTTCACAGACATATATGGGGATGGTTGTAGAATATACAGAGAGATCAGAGGGAGAAGAAATGGAAAATTTACAGGCAATACTGGAAAGGTAGCCTGAAATATCTGCCTCAGTGGACATTTCTGCACTATGTTCATTGTCCAACAAAGACATGCAGCTAAGCTGTTTCTTTAGTGAAGATATTTGGAATGCCCTTTACTTACTCCCTGTATCAGAAGAGCAGGAGAGGACAGCTTATGGCCTTAAGGGCGTTGTTGAACTGTGTGAGTCTCATCATCCTTCCTCAGCATAAAATAGAGAGGAACAATGGGTACTGTGTAGCATCCGTGTAGCATCCGTGTAGCATCCGGAGGATCAGAAGTTAGTTGCCCAATTCTTCCAGGGGAGTAATGCCTCTATTTGGAACAATTATAATGTCCCAGTATTTTCAAAGGGTTAATAGTGGCTCTGTTCATCTGTTGCCATAAACTTTGGTAGCAGGTTGAAAACAAACTACCCATGAATAGCAGTCTCAATGACACAGTAGAGCAAGCCTTCCCAACAGGCCCTCCCCCATGTCGTTTTATCTTCTTTTGTTTTTGTTACACATATTTGAAGTTCTCAACTGGTCAAGATCATGACTTGAGGCTGGTTATTAAGCAAAACAGGGAGGAGAGGGCAGAGAAAAATGTAAGTACCCTGCTAAAAGTACCAGCTCTGAAGTCTATTAATAGTGTTAAGATGGAGTACAAGGAAATATGAAGCCTGGCTGCCACAAATCTGATCCTCTTCAAGCAGATTAACCTACCATATTTCATCATCCACGTAATAGAAACTGTAGTCCAACGTCTGATGGGCCAGTGGTGTAGTGGCACATCTGGAACTGTAGATGCTCATCCTGATCCTTCTAGTAGCCATTCCCTCAAGAAAAGTCTGGAAAGGGAGGCAAGGTTTGTTGATCCATACCAAAAAATCCAGCAGTTTTGATCAACCTCAGTCTTGTGAGAAGCTAGCCATTGTCCAATCAAGATCAAATCATCTCTAAACACTTTGCATTATAACACACACAGAGAGAGAGAGAGGTCAAGACTGCTTCATCCTGCCCCCCCCCCCCGCCCACAGCTAGTGTGAAGATTGCAATTCGCAGAGGAGGCCACTGTTCCATAAATGTTGGAGTGGGGTGATGAGGGCGTTTATACGCGACCCCTAAACTCCGGGGCAAATGGCTCCCAGCTCCGGAGCTTAAAAATGTTTCCCCACCAGCTCCGGAGTTTACAGGAAATTAAGTGCAACCACACCCACTTTAGCGCGTCCCAGTGCACCTTTCATGTACCTGTTCTCTGGAGGTGAAAATTCCTTGATGCGGTGTAACGATAGTGAGTGCGGGGCTCTCCTTGCTTCTGTTTGTTGTTTTTTTGGCTCCCGCCCCTTTAAGAGCTACTTAAGAGACTGGAATGTTGCTGGGGCAAGAGCGAGAGCAGAACAGAGGTGAGCCACATTCTTTTCTTCTTCTTTTTTCTCCCTCCCCTCAAGCAGCCAGCAGCCAGGAAGTGCGGAGGGGTGGGGACACAGGAAGAGCAACAAGCCCCTAAGATCTCTGGTCCGAATTTAAGTGGTCAGCAGATCTTAGGGGTTGTGTGAAAAGATGCACTGACTCTGCAAACATTGATTCCAAGACACTACTGTAGAAAACGGGGGTGGGGCACGGGTGTGTTAGGCAGGGACCTGACTTATTCTGTCTCTTGTAAAATGTAGATAATAGATAAACAAAAAGGCTGCTGGCACAAATCAACAATGGCTGCAATCCAACACAAAAGTTGTAATCAGGAGAGGGAGATGCCTGCTGTTGCAAAATTCTGTGCAAATGCATAGTGCCTCCCACTAATAGGGCAGTATGTAGATGAAATTAATTAATTAGCATCTGGTGTGCAGATACAGTCTAATGTGATTAAGTGTGCTAACACCTCCTGCACTCAGTCTGAAGACTGCTAACAAAAAGAGCAGACCTTTCAGGTCTAAAATTAACTTCTCTGTGTGTCTGTTTGTTTCACTTAATATCCAGTGAGGGGAAGAGTTCAGTGAATTATTTTGAAACATTTCCATGAATGTAGCCTATAAGAGGCCATGGCTTTTAGACTGCAGGACCAGTCAATTATAGGTTCTTATTGGGGTGGAGTGTGTGTGTGTGGGGGGGGGTCATTGCTTCATAGGGCCGTAGAATTTAGAGGGCACTGAAACCTAAAGGTGAATGTCCTGGTGGGTGTTAGGAAAATGAACAGCAATTCCCCCATCACTTTTCTTTTGGGTAGGGGAGACCAAAAAAAATCTTTTTTTGGGAAGACACCACATTTTCATGCTCCTTCTTGATGGGGAGCTTGCCCCTTGCCCCAAAGTAGAATGGTGGGGCAGATACTGTTAGTTTCTACTGGCGCTAAAATGGCTAGTTATAGCTCTAGCTAGCTGGAGTAGGAACTGGCAAGCCACTCCAGTATTCCTGCCAAGAAAACTCCATGGACATGGGGTCACGAAGACTGTAACGACGCAACACACACATACAGTTACAGCTCTGGTCAGAAGTTTAACAAAAACAACAATTGGTATTCCCTCTCCGGTGGGTTTGCTCTCCCATATTCATTCCTTAGATGATTTAATTCATGTGTGGTTCATATATCATTTATACATAGTCATTTATTTCCCATTTTAAAAGAAATGTACTAGGAAACTCATTGTCACCAAATTCTATGTTCCACAAGGCCATGCATGCCATACTGAACAAACAGGGAACTGAACATCTGTGTATTTTGATAAGTTTGAGAGGAATAAAAAAGATCAAGAGTGTTCTAAGAAATAAAGAAAGTGGGGTGTTTTCAGTACTGTGAGTATAAAGTGTGACTGTTAACATTCCTGTTGTTCTTGCTTTGCTTACGAAGTAGAGAGAAAGAGCTTAGAGCAAATGATTTTTTTCTGGACTACAGCACACACACACACACCAGCCAGTATCACCACTGGCCATGATGTCTCTAAGAGTCTTGGAGGTGTCATCCAAAAAGGGGGGTGGGTTTCCCCAAATGCTAACACTAGACACAAGTACTTTCTTCTGTTAGTAAAGACTGTGTAACCAGTTGCCGTGTCTCCAACTTGGATGCCAGCTATTAACATTCAGAAGGTGGGAGGGGAGAGCCAAGTTATGAGCTATGTGCTTTGTAGTTCCGCTGAGCTTTTGAAAAGAGAAAGGCATGGCGTTCCATGCTTCCTTGACCTTCTAGAAAAAGAAGAGACATCTGGCGAAGGAAATAAACGCAACTCTGCAAACAGGGGAGGCACCTCAGAGTGCCTGAGCTCACTTTAAGTTCCTTGAGCAAGGTACACCAGAGTAAGGCCTTGTGTAATTAATTAACCATTATTTCCAATGGAATTATCCTGTAGAAGCTCACAGGGCATGCATTATTTGACATCAGCTGTGCAGCTGTCTCAAGGCAAGTGACTTTTCCATGTTGCCTGTGAGACAGGAGTTAACTTCCTTTACTCTCAAGGGCAGGGAGCAGAAGCCTGTTTTTCCACTCCATTACATTCAACCCTCGCCTATCTCCACCTGAAGAATGCCTTTATCATCTTTTATGGAGAGGGGTGAAACCTTTTGGGGAGAAATCAACACAAAGACACCTGTTCCAAAACAGGTAGATTACAAAAATCACATAACGTATATTCTTTCTTTATTTGTATTCATTGTCATCACACGCTTTTGAATGACAAAATTGTAGGGATGGATGACAAGCATACAGAGCAAGAGGTGGAGATCATGGACCCTGCTCCCCATATTAACACCCTCCCAACCCACCCTTGGAATCTGCTGGGGAGAAGAGGAATACTGATGCAATTCAGTATAAAGTGTATAGTTTGTGCAATGTGCACATATGGCAAAGTATAATTTACAAGCTGAAACAAAACAAGGCTTGTGTTAATCAAGAGCCATGTTGAACATGTGTGTGAAATGATGAGTAACTGGTTCACAAAAAAGGAAGGCTAACACATGTGTACTAAGGTTCAAGTAAATGATGTAATGCTTTGTGATTAGTTGAGGCTTGTATACAGTGAAAACCATGTGTAATATTTTTAGGGGAATTCTATTCTTTGTTATGCTGCCGGATGGACCTACTGGAAATATACCTATGGTGATGGTGAGCTCTGCTTTAGTGTCTTTATTTTCTGCTGAGCCAACTATGCTCAAAAGCCTACTCCAAAAAAAAACATATTTTATATGATCTCAGAGGTTGCACTAGAGTAAGCAATGTGTACCATGTTTTTACTGCACATCCATAGTTCTCCTCCTGTTTTGCTGATGCAGCTGGGATGTTTTGTTTTGTGTATGAGTTTTTTTAAAAAAATCAGGCTACAATTTTACTAATCTCTGTTATTAAACTTAAAGCACACATCTATCCACCCAAAGAAGTTTATCCACTCAAATACATTAAATATTTTCTCTTATGTAACAAATATACAAACATGTTAGCTCCACAATCGTTATCTATTTTTTTTCTTTGACAGACTGGATTTTTCCCCTCTTACATACTTAACCAACCCAGTGCTGAATAACAATGCGATGCTCACCTTATTTTACTACACACACACACACACACACACACACACACACACACACTACATAGAGTTTATACCATTCAATATTTAATGAATACTTAACATTTTAAAAAGTCAATATTAACTTGTAAAGTAGAGGCCATCCAGATGCTTGAGTGTTGTCTAGCTTCAGTAATGGAATGGATCAGTACTGGATGTCATTCCCCTCCCATTTAGAGACCAAGTGTATAATCTCAGCATTCTGCTGGACTCAACTCTTTCCTGGGAAAGAGAGATTACAGTTGCGTCCAGATCTGCCTTTAATTGGCTAAGGCTGGTTGCCCCTCTCTGCCCCTACCTGGATGAAGTCTCCTTCAGGACTCTCCTTAATGTAATCTGCTCAACCCATAAGATCTTCCCAGATCTTCCCAGATCTTCTTCTCAGTGGCACCTATCCGGTGGAACCAGCTCCCAGAGGAGATCCAGCTGCCCCCCTCCCTGTTTAGATTCAGGAGGCAGTTAAAAATCATGTTGTGCAGGGACTTATTTTTCTTAGCTTTTGTCCCACTTGGTGGTACCTAGACTCTGGCTGTGTATTTATTTCCTCCCTGTCCAATCTGATTTTTATATAATTTGGTGTTTTTTAAATCTGTCTGCTTGCTCCATCTTCATTGTCATTTTAGTGGTTTTTTAATACTTTATGTTATTTATTATCTGTTTTATATTTGTAAGACCACCCGGAGTAGTGCCTCTAGTACTAATGGGAGTGATGTCTGTAAAGATTCTCCGTCATCCAGCTGAGTTTATCTGGAAGTTGAGTCATGGTAACTGGACTTATTTTTCTTGAGAAATCAAAATGTTTTGCTACTCATCCAAGCAGCTTTGAAACCTAATAAATAAATAAATAAATAAATAAATAAATAAATAAATAAATAAAT
>JAHTLZ010000379.1:14937125-14975990 GCA_023846285.1 Phrynocephalus versicolor | reverse complement strand
AATAAATAAATAAATAAATAAATAAATAAATAAATAAATAAATAAATAAATAAGAGAAAGGTCTTGTGGAGGGATGTGATAGAAATGCCGTATTTTTCGCTCTAGTGCAGACACTGCATCGTACTCAGGTTCCAGGGGGATGAGCCATCAATGCCCAGGAACGACTAGACTACATCAACAAGTCGCGTCAGAGCAATTCAACTTTGCATCATCTTGATTCAAAGTCTCCTTTCGGTTTAGGTGACCAACCACATGAAGGCCCTGGGTTGTTTCAGTGCCAGTGTCCATGCTAGCCCCTCAAGCAGATGTGGTCCAATCCACACCCATAGCTCCACTCCTTTTGATACTGCTCTTCTGCCGATCCCTGTTTTTATGTTGTGCCATCAAGCAGCTTGGGACAGTTTAAAGGACTGTGTTAGGGGGAAAGAGACACTTTTGCAAAGTTCTCCTTTTACACACATACACACACACACACACCATGAAAACATGGTCTGCTGGAATTTCTCAGTTGTTTTGATGTTATAGCAGTAGACTCAATCATTTTGTTTGTTTTTTTTAAGAAACATAGGACAATTAGGGGGAAAGAGCATGGGGGTAGATGTTCCCTCTGTCACAAGACATTGTTCCAATTTACTATGTGGTCAAAGAATCACCCAAAGTCACACACACACTTTTCTTTTGTAGAAGGAAACAAATGATCAAACAGGTAAATGATCAAGCCATCTGAATCACTGTGGTTATAAATAAGTAACCAGCAGCAGGGGGTCCAGTCCAGATTGGAAGGAAAAAAGAACATACTGATTCATTTTGATGTTTATGTCAGTCATATGATCATTAAATATACTTCAGATTCATCCAAATCAACTCCATAGTAAATTACAAAGTATTTTTGAATGCAATTGCACATTAACTGGTCCAAGATCAGTGATCACCCTCTGAATTTCTCAGCTGAGGGAGCACTTGAACCTGTATCTCCCAAGCCTTAGTCCAAGACACTGAGTGCTAGTATTACATCACCTTCCTTCATCTGCTCTGAATACTTGTTGTATATTATGTTTTATTTTTCTGAATCCTAGGTTATGGCTCCAGGTTTCTGTGAGCATAACTTCTCTTCCTGATTTTTTTATGCAGCCAAGCAAGTTCAAAGCCAGCAAATGAATATAAGTTGATAGCCAGAACATTAGGCTCTTCTCAGCCTCAACATCAATTGCATTGTTTCACATCAGTTAAACCAGTGGTTCTCAACCTGTGGGTCCCCAGATGTTCCTGGACTGCAACTCCCAGAAATCCTGGCCAGCTCAGCTAGTGATGAAGACTTCTGGGAGTTGCAGTCCAGGAACATCTGGGGACCCACAGGTTCAGAAGCATTGAGTTAAACAGAGGTACAAAGTCATGTCATTTGTCTCTTTTTCACTCTGCCAATATTATCTATTTCATGAATGGACAGAGGGCACATCTACTGGTAGATTTCTCGGTGAGCTGGAGAAGAAGCATTTAATATGAATGCTATTCATATTAAACAGCAACAACCAAATGGTGTGAGGAATTGACTTTTTGTGCAGCCAAGGTCTATAAGCTCCTATCTAGTACTGAAAATAAATTCTGGCTTGGGATCATATGTTTTAATTCTCCTAGGTGTTTCTGTCGATGGACCCTGAAGATGCTTGTAAAAATGAACATGAGATCCAGAAACCCCAACGCTACCTTCCCCCATTTTCTAACTTGCAGTTGCTCCCAAACTAGCAACAACCATTTTCTCCGGGGGTGGGAGCGGGTTGTCAGGGCTTGATCCTGGGCCTTTTCTGAACTATGTACAAAACATGTGCTCTACGATCGGACAAAAATCCCTTCTCCAAACTTGCATTTGCCAGTAATAACACTATATTACTATTATTAAGGGGTAGCAATTTCAGGAACAAACTGACAGGTGGAGGTGTTTCATCTTGTCTCTTGGAGCCCTTCCTTATAGCTAGTTTTCCCCCCTAGTTATACAATTTGGCTGAGAGAAAAGGGAGGGCAGATCAGGGTGATTAGGGGTTGGAAAGAGAAAGTAGCATGTGGACAAAAGGTTTGACTACATGCTCCTGCGCTCCCTTCATGGCATTGATTCCACCTTAAGGATCAAGTTGTTGGTTGATCTTATTGCAAATCTTCACAAACCCAAATTATGTTCCCCTTATCTTGCTTCCTGCTGTTTCCCTTGCAAGTTCCTGCACTGTTTTGTACTTTCCATAACCAAAGTGTGTCATTTGTATCATTCTGCACTGAAAGTAAAGTTTAGTATTAGCAGAGCAACAAAAGATACAGCACAACAATGGTGGAAACTTGCTGGACCTTGGGATAATACAATGTATGTGTGTGACATTGGTGGAGTCAGATGTTTTCAAGTTACAAGTGTAGTGCTAGACCCTTAAGAGGATGCAAGTCCTGATAAATCTGTGAAGATTCTCAGTCATCCAGGTGAGTTTATCTGGAAGTTGAGTGATGGAAACTGGACTTCTTTTCTTGAGAGAGTGAAACGTTTCACTACTCATCCAAGCAGCTTCATCAGTCTGAGGAAAGTTAGTGGCCAGTACTTTATTTTATAGTTCACTTTGATTTCACATCCCCCTGATCTCGATAAATCCCATGATCTCCCACCACCAAGTGCCAAAAAGGTGGAAGAATAAACAGTTTGGTAGACCCATCAGTTTGTTTATAAACAACAGAATCCTTTTATAATTTGTCTACGTCAGAGATAGGCAGCACCAGAGCTAGTTTTGTTCATTAGAAGGTGAAGGAAGGGGGAAGGTATTTAACATATTTTCTTTTTTTATCTGAAGTCTAGAATTAACTTGGTTGGATTAGGTACTCTGCACCTTGACATGGGGGCAGGGGGTTTACTCTCTACTTTAGTCAGCAAAATGGCTTGGAATAACCCTAACTGTTGAATAAATTGGAAAATTGTCCAGAAATAAATGTTTTCAGAAGTAGCTGGGCATGCTTTGCTCTTTCTTTCATGGGAAAAAATATGCCCTCAGTTATGTCCAGAAAATAGTCTGAGTAGGCAGAATGCTCTTTTGAGTTTGACCTCTAAATGAGTTGCATTCCATTCATTCCTGAGCTCCAGTTCAAACAACTTGAAGCATCCTAAAGGAGGACTGGGTACCAGGTGCTAGAAACAAAGAACATGTTCAAGCATAGTTTCTAGAGCAAGGGAGGTGATAGGACCACTCGATTCTGTTCTGGCCAGACCCCACCTGGTGTACTGTGTTCAGTTCTGCACTCCTCAATTTAAAAAGGATGTTGACAACCTTGAGAGGGTCAAGAGCAGGGCAACCGGGATGGCTAAAGGTCTGGAACATATGTCTTATGAGGAACAGCTTAGGGATCTGGGAATGTTTAGTTTTACAAAGAGAAGGCTGAGAGGGGATATGATAGCCATGTTTAAATATCTGAAAGGATGTCATATCGAAGAGGGGGCTGGATTGTTTCCCATGGCTTCGGAGACTAGGACTTGGAGCAATGAAATTATAGGAAAAGATAGTCCATTTGAACATTAGGAAGAACTTCCTGATGGTTAGAGCTGTTCAGCAGTGGAATATGCTGCCACGAAGGATGGGGGAGTCTCCTTCTTTGGAGTCTTTTAAGCAGAGGCTGGATGGCCATCTGTCGGGGGTACTTTGATGGGGGTTCCTGCATGGCAAGGGGGTTGGACTGGATGGCCATTGAGGTTTCTCTATGATTCCATGATTCTATGATTTTAAGTCTAGCGTCACACTGTTTCCAGAAAAACATCATTTATATTGACTGAAATCCTATTGTACAATTGTGCAAACAATTTAATTTTTAGATCTGAATGGCCATAAATTAATAACTAGGTAATTCATAGGCTTGATGAGTTTATCCATAATCCATAGGAATTACCTGTTGCACACTAATTAAATGACTCAGTATGCAACATATAAGGTCTACAAAGATTGCTTATATCAGTTTGCTTCCAAAAATTAGGCTATTTGTGTAACTGCACAATATTTCAGCCATTATCTTAGTAAATAACGGGCAAGTTTGGAGAAGCTTCAAATGATCTGATCAAAAGGTCATGGTAGGTTTCAGAAGCAGTACCTGTAAGGAACAGAGGCTAGGCTACCAAACACCTAAAATCAGGTTATATAATCTATATCAGGCACAAGCAACCTTGCTGTAACAGGGAATCACATGAGATCTGATCCTTAGCCAAAGGAGATGTGATTTAAAAGGCTGGGAGATCATGACAATGCACAAGTACACCCACTGAAATTGACAGCCAAAACCTGCTGCCAGATATTTAGAGCTGGACATATCTCAAAGTTCCGGAACCCAGTGAGATATTCTGTATTGCCATCCCACAGAATTCTATATGGCAGTAGCATGTGCTGGCACCCTCCTGAACCATAGATAGATGCTAAAATTGTACCTAAATGTCAACAGTAACTGTTGTTCAGTCGTTCAGTTGTGTCCGACTCTTCTTGACCCCATGGACCAGAGCTCACCAGGCCTTTCTATCTTCCACTGCCTCCCGGAGTTTTGTCAAATCCATGTTGGTTGCATCGATGACATCGTCCAACCATCTCATTCTCTGCCGTCCCCTTTTCCTTTTGCCTTCAATCTTTCCCAACATCAGGGACTTTTCCAAGGACTCCTCTCTCCTCATGAGGTGGCCAAAGTACTGGAGCCTCAGCTTCAAAATCTGTCCTTCCAGTTAACATTCAGGGTTGATTTCTTTCAGGATGGATAGGTTTGATCTTCTTGCAGTCCAGGAGACTCTCAAGACTCTCCTCCAGCACCACAGCTCAAAAGCATTGATTCTGCGGCGATCAGCCTTCTTTATAGTCCAGCTCTCACTTCCATACATCACTACTGGAAAAACCATAGCTTTGACTAGCCTGACCTTAGTTGGCAAAGTGATGTCTCTGCTCTTTAGGATGGATTGGCAGCTTTCCAAGGTCTTTCCAGTAACTGTAGCAGCAGCAAATGAGGTGGCGGCGGTGTAGCCCCTAATGACTTCTGGGGATCCAATGTGCCAGGGAAATTGCCCTCCACAATCTAGAGAGCACTTTTATGAGAAGGGCTTTTATACTTGAAAACAATTAAGTACATTGCCCAGATGTTTAAACTTCTGGACAGCTGTTTGGATTGTTTTCCCCAAATACTTTTGGGGCAGTTTGTAAGGAAAAGAGAAGAAGAGTTGTCCCTCACCCCCCCCTGCTCAGTAGACCTCACTCTGTCACTTGTTCATTATACAACAATACCAATTTGTGCAATTTGGAAGTTGCACACTTCCTCACCCTCCATTCAGGGTTTCTGAGTTAATATCAGTGATTTGTACAAACATATATGCTTTAAGTGCATGAATCTCTTACATCACACAGTCTAGGCATCTTCAGTTAGATATGCTTCTTCAATGCAATCTTTTATGGTGTCAAAATGTGTTTTTACCATGTATTTTACCATATATTTAAGTATGAATGAATGAATACTTTATTGCGGTCAATGACCAAATCCAAAGTACATATATATAAAAATAGCACCAGTTACAGCAAAACAAGGAAGAACAAGGGAGGGGAAACATCATACAAATTGAGCCAGCTTAAATTGTGAGTGCTTGAGCAATTGTTGAAATCTCCTGAGCACGAATTATAATTGCTGCCGCATAAAACTTAGCTACATTAGACAGCATGCTTGAATTAGGACATTCTGCAGTGTATATATTTTGCCCTGACAACAGGATATAAAATGCCTCTGGCCATCCAGGGAATTGCTTTAAATAAGGAACAATAAGTTTTTCCCTAATTTCATCATATAAGGGGCAGTGCAAGAGTACATGTGCCAATGTTTCAATTCTATCTGTCCTGCAGAGGCACTTAAGATGAGAATAGGGAATCTTTTGGAATTTTCCCTCTTGTATTGCAGATGGCAGAGCATTCATCCGAGCAAGTGTAAAAGCTCTGTGTTGATTCTTTGTTAAATGAGCAAAGAAATAGTTAGCTGGTTTGAAGGGGATCAATGCTGGATCAATTGATATGTTATTAGAGATAGCCCCCAAATCATGATGTCTCTCTACCTCCAAGATGCGTTGCTTGAGGATTTGCTTAGCCATCTCATAGCCTACTTGTATAAGGCACTCCATTGAGAGACCATACGTTTTAAGTTTAAGGGACAGGGCTCTCTTCCATGTTGAGTGGTAATTGTCTACAAATAGTAAAGAGGTTAGGGTCCTCGGGAGAAAAATTAATTTCAGCCAAAAATTGAAGATGGCTAGCCAAGCCCTAACTTCCACTTTCATGAATCCCACTTCTAACCTCAGGGCTGCATTAGGCACCCAACGGGGTACTTGTAGGATAGCTCTCAAAAATTTTGATTGAACTACTTCCAAGGATGTGAAAGAAGGATAAGGGCCCAACTGTGCTCCATAAAGAAGTTGGCTGAGCGGTTTAACTTGAAATAGTTTCAAAGCTGCTGGAATATTCCCCCCCCCCTCTGGTATAGAAAAATTTTATTATCGCAGAGGAAGCTCACTGAGCTGATTGCGCGACATGTGCTGCATGCTCCTTATGTGATCCATTGCATTGAAGGACCACTTCCAGATATTTAAAGGTCCTTGTCTGTTCAATGTTATGGTTATCTATCGACCATTTATAGGCCTTTGGTCTTTTAGCAAAAGCATAACTTTTGTTTTTTCATAATTTATTAGGATATTTTCTTCATGGCAATAACGCGCAAGGGCCCCTAATGCTCTTTAGGCCGATAGGAGTCTGGGAGAGTATAACAGCATCGTCGGCATACAGTAGCACTGAAATATGTCTGCCTCCTAGCTTGAGGGGGGTGAAAATCTAGTTGAGAAAGTGTTGGGACCATGGAGTTAATATAAAAATTAAATAACAATGGGGCAAGTATGTAGCCTTGCTTAACACCCTTGAAAGCTGACCTTTTGGATTGCACCTTATTTTTAAAGATGTATTTTCATGCAGTTTATACATAAGCAGCAATAGGCGGCGGTCAATAGTGGAGTTGTTAAATTTGTGCCACAATTTATCTCTAGAGATTGAATCAAAGGCTGCTTTGAGATCAGTGAAGGCTGCAAATAGCTGTCCTTTTGGTTTACCAGTGTATTTTTCTGCCAGATGCTGCAGAATCAAGACCTGGTCCATGGGAGATCTTCCTGCTCCAAAGCCCGCCTGCTCATCCGCAAGAATGTTTTCGTTGTCCATCCAGTCTAGTAATTTCCAGTATAGATGTCTAGCATACAGTTTACTGATTATCGACAGTAAGCTGACTGGGCGGTAATTGGAGGGATTAGCCTTCGGCCCTTTCTTATAGATAGGAATGACTATGGCTGTGTTCCAATCTGAGGGTATGTGGGCAGTTTGATCTTTATATCTAAAGAGTTTGGCTAGTATTGGAGCCCACTAACCTATATTCATATATTAGAGGAGATTAAACAATTTGCCCGTGCCACATTATTATTTAGAGCTGGAGAAGTGAAATGCCAAAAAGTGCTCATGTCTTTAGTCCTGACTGCATGGATAAGTTGTTCCCATAGGTGCTGCTGTTCTTGGATCTTTTTTGCTTTAATTAGCTGCTTATACTGAGACTTAAGGTGCATTAAGTCATCAGCTTTCACTGCTGTTGGATTTTCTTTCTGGAGCTTAAATTTAGAAATAAGGTTTTTCTTAGCATCCCTGCATTCCCGGTCAAACCATTTCTTTGAATTCCACTTGCTAGAGTGAGGTTTATTTTGGCCCTCTACTCTAAGTACGTCAGTTAATGTTTTTATCAATCTACCATACTGTCCTATTATTTCACAGTTTGCTGTCATTGCAAGGAAGCTAGAATGGATCTCAGAGTAAATGTCAGTTTGGAGTAGCTCTGAGAATCGCTCTGCAATGTTAGTAGTCAATTTAATTCTGTTGTAATTAGCTGTAACCTCAAAGTTAAATTGAAGGACCTCCTCAATATGAGTGTCTTGACCAGGCACCCTAAATTGTACACATAATGGTAGGTGGCCGCTGTCTATGCTAGTATCTACTTCAAATTTTATAATGGGGTCCGCTATATCGTGGCTAACAATTATATAATCGATAGTGCTCATCCTGGAGCCTGACCAAAATGTGAATTCTCCTGGCATATCACCTGTAGTATTGCCATTAAGAATATGTAGATTTAATTGATAGACCATCTGGGCTAGCTTGAGCCCTGCATAATTACAGGTCTTGTCTTTTGAACACCGTACATTTATGGTGGAAGAGAAAGGGCTTACTGGGGGACTCAGGCGGAAAGCAGCAAAGAGGGCAGCATCATTTGCCCCCAATCTCGCATTAAAATCTCCTCCAATAAATACTTTGGGGTAAGAGCAGGATATTAAAAGATCCTCTATGTAAGCTCCAAACCCTTGCCACACTAAGTCAATCTGCTTATACAAACACTGTGGAGGTATATATACATTTACAAACAGTATTGCACAACATGAAAACTTGACCAGCACTGCAATCACATTTTGCTCATATGAAGGGAGTGTTGTTAATGACATACGATGTGTTTTTACCATATATTTAAGCTTGTTTTTACCATATATTTAAGCATTTAGGCATTTAAATATAGTAGGATCCCCATATCCACTGATTCATTAACCACTGATTCATTTATCCACAGTTGGCAGAGGAAAAAATTAAATAATTCAGCAGCTGCAAAGCAAACTGCTGTCACAAACAGCAGCTATAAAGCAAGCTACTGTCATAAAATAGCAGTGGTAAAACAAGCTACTATCACAAACATCAGCCATAAAGCAAGCTACTGTCGCAAAACAGCAGTTTTGGAGGTGGTGTTTTGGCATTCTTTCTTATCCATGGTTTTCATTATCCACTGGAAGGCCTGGGATCAATCACCAGCAGATAACAGGGTCCTACTGCACCATGTATTTAGGCTTTTACTTCTGAATTCTAGTAAAACAGGATACATTTGCACACATCTCATGAGAGATTTCAAACAGAAGATGGAGGACAAAAGCAATTAGACTGTCTGCCAGATACATGAAAACAATTCATTTATTCTGCTTGTATTAGAACATCAGAATAGAATAATACATATTTGTAACAGAAAGGTAACTTCTATCTCTAGGTGCATGAGAACTGCACAATGATATTCATTTGGCAGTTATGCAGGAGAGATCTACACGTCTACCCTAACTAGCCTACAACGATGTACAAACCATGTTCAAAGGGAATTTAAGTACACCAAGAATATGTCACCAATGCAATTAGCTTCTCTTGTTTGATCACAGTTAATACTGGAAGTATGCGGAAAGTCTGGAATGCCTCTAATAATAACTGCAATCAGACATGACCAAGTCATACCAGTGTATTCAGTTCCCCCAGTGTTATTTGGATGTACAGACAAGGCCTTGGAAAGCTGCCAATGAAAAATAGAATTTAAATGCAGGAGATCATTGTGTGAAAATCAAAACCACACACATTTGAAACTGGAGAACACACTATAAAGGCCACTGACTGAAAAAACATGTGGAGTAAAAATACATTCCATCATTTCACCACAGGTAATACAGGATCTATATGGAACAGGGAAGTTAAAATGTTAAACAACAGATCCACTACATAGATTTTCCCCCACAGAAATGTTGTTATGGCACAATCTGAATTTACAATCTTTCCGTTCCTCTTTCAGAATTAACTCTCCAAATGTCTGAATTTCTCAAAATCATGAAGTGCTAGATAGCTGATTTATTTGAATTACTTTAAACATGTCACCATGTTTTGTAAAAAGCTGCTTTTGCTTTGCAGAAATGAAAGCACATATTCAGTTGTTCATGAAAGATCCCCCAGGAAAGAAGACAGCCGAGGATTCCACTGCAGCCAATCTGTTTTGGTTTATTAGGATTTAAGAAGAAAGAAGAACAATAAAACCACAAAAATAAAATTCCTTCCAGTACAAGAACCTCCACGGCCAACCCTTCACTGTGGCTTGGTGCAGATCTGCAACCACTGCAGAAACGGATGCTGATCTAAGTGTCTTCCAAGGGTCCAGACAGAAAGCACAACTGAGAGGTACTGGTCAGGTGAAGAAACAATGACTGCCATGAGAAAAACATTTGGTCCAGTTCCAAAGCGGAACAAGTTGAAATTCTGGCATAAGACTTTCAGCTGGTGTAGCAACCAAAACAAAGAGTCCATGAGTCAGCGAGTTTTTTCTTTGAGGTTTTTACTCAGGGAGCATTTAAGGCTGCAAAAAGTGCTGTGTGGCTTATATAAAACCAAGCACACATATGAAAAGTGAATAAAACAGAGAGGGGAGAAAACCCAACAACTTGAGGTTAGAAGCTAACTCAGGGAAATTTTATTTCTGCCTAACACAATTAGCCCACCCGATGCAAGAAGCAAGATACAGAAATTGCTATTACAGGTATTTATTTATTTATTATTTAAAATATTTCCACCCTGTCTTTCTCCTTAAAAGGTTCCAAGGTGGTTTGCATATTTAAAAAAAACAATATTGTATTTAAAAGCTAAACAAGAGAAAGTATCCAAATATTTAAAAAGAATTAAACCAATATTATAATGGTAAATAAAATCAGTACTAAAAGCACTTCCTGAAGCAATTACCTATTTAAAAAATCCTTTTCAGACAGCCAATCACTAAGGAAAAAGCCACCTGAAGGGAAAGGTTTGTACCTGCTTGCAGAAGGACAGCAAAGATGGGGCTGGCCTAGTCTGTAATAGAAAGGAGCTCCAAAGTCTGGGAGCAGTGAAAGGGAAGACCCTCTCCCATGTCCTGATCCAAGGCATCTGTGAAGGTGGTGGGACTAGGCCACCCTAATGTACTTAACATCTAGGCAAGCTCATAAAGAGTGACAAGGCTCTTGAGACAGTTTGGACCTATGGCATATTGGGCTTTATATGATAAAACCAGCATTTTAGTGGAAAAGGATTGGCAGCCAGCAGCTCAACTGGGGTGTTTATATCATCCCTGTAACCAGCCTCTGTTGAAATTTGAAGGCAGGCAGCATTTTGGACCCAATGAAGTCACCAAGCACTTTGGAAAGGCAGCCTCACATAGAGAGTTTTACAGTAACCCATCTGGGATGAAACTAAGGCATGTGTCACCATGGCCTGATCTGACATCTCCAGGAATGGGTCCAGCTGGTTCACTAGATTTACCTGTGCAAATATGGTCGTGGCTACTGCCAAACCTGAGCATCCAGGCTCAGAGATGAACCCAGGAGCACCCACAAGCTGCACACCTGGGTTTTCAGAGGAAGTGTAACGGCATCCAGCACAGACTGCACCCCTATTCCTTAATCTGCCTTTCAACTGACCAGGAGCAGCTCTGTTTTGTCTGGATTATGTTTCCGTTTATTCATCCTCATCCAGTCTATTACTAACACCAGGCACTGATTTAGAACCAAGACAGCTTCCTTGGGGTTAGGGGAAAAGAAGAGATAGTGTTGGTTGCCATGGGATACTGATGACACCAAACCGCAGAACCCCAGACAACCCTTTCCAACAGTTTCATACAGATGTTAAATAGCATAGAAGACAAAGTGAAACTCCGAGGGACCCCAAAGGCCAATGGCCAGGTGCAATCCTTTTATATACAATAGCTCTCCATCAAATCAGTTGTGAAATTAGAAGGCAATTAATTACTTGTCAATCCAGCCTAGTAATCAGTTTCAGCCACCTCTCCTTCCTGTCTCTAATGCCCACTCCACACCCCTACAAATGATTTCAGGCAGCCTAGCTGACCTTCTTTTGCCTCCCCTAGTTCTCAGGACTTCTGGAATATTGAATGTTGCCTGCACTTTCCTTGACCGCATGGCTTGAGACTGACAGGTGCTGTGGCTTGGGGGATCAGCAATTAAAGTTCACCACAAAACTGCTGTCTGGCTATCTGGATAGATTTATTTTATTTTAGTTTTTCAATATTTTTACCCCACCTTACTCCTTGGAAAAGGACCCAAGGTGGCTTACAATAATGAGGGACAATATACAGCCCAGAACATTTAAGACATATTCAAATTAAGAACTGGGAATTAGGAGAGGCCTCTTAGAACATTAAAAGGTAACATAAAAGCTACAAAGAGCACACAAAGCAGGGAAAAATCAATTATGAGGGATGGAAACTAACATGGAAATCACTGTTGTTCTTGTGAAATCTGTCAGTACAATCATGTATTGTAATCCATACAAAAGTCACATAGTAAATACTCCCTCATTCAGGGAAAACTTGCCTGAAGAGGAAGGTCTTTGTCTGCTTCCGGAATGTATGGATTCTCTCTCTCTCTCTCTCTCTCTGTGTGTGTGTGTGTGTGTGTGTGTGTGTGTGTGTGTGTCTGAGAGAGAGAGAGAGTGTGTGTGTGTATATATATAGCTTCTGGGTATTATAGTCCAAGAACACCTGGATCCCCCAAACATTGCTCTACAACTTCTATACCTGCTTGGCCCACTGCCCCTGTCATGGGTCCTTCCCAGCCTTTGTCTGGCACTTTCACCATCTCCAGGATGTGCTCAGTCCTTGTTGTGGGCAGGCCTTTCCATTTGCCCCTGTGTAATTTGCTCCCAGCCGTAGTTACCCAGAGAGTAACAGTCCTCTGTTCTCAGGGTAATGGATTTGCCTGCTGCTCATGCCTCTGATACAGCTTCTGTGTTGGGGTGGGTTGGCCCCTTCTTGAGTGGTCACAGAGCTAATATGTAGTTCAATACAGTTTGTAGAGCCTGGTAGCTGGGCATATCATCAAAGTACAGTACAATTCCCAATAAGGCGTTGCTAGTGTGCCCAGTTAATCTCTTCATCCACTGCCACCTTTGCTCCTCCATATCTTCCTCAGCTTCCCTTGGGCATTCCCCCTTTTATACCCACAGACCCACCTTTCTTGGGTTCTTCCTCCTGATCCTTTTTCATGTCTGTCTCATGACGCCTCTAATACTTCCACATGCCTTCATGCATCCTCTGCCGGTTGAGTGGGCCCCACCAAGCCACTCCTCTACAGAGAGTGCCAATACTTCAGTTCAGCTGGCTCATGGGTAAGTGTATTGGGAGGCACAGCCGTAGATCCAGGTTGACCAACTCTTCCAGTTCCGCCACACCCAGGTGCAGTATAGTAATACTCTTAGGATGGGAGTATTACAGTACTATAGTATAGTACTACTCTTCCTAGCCAGTGGTCTTAGACTCGCTCACACTAAGCTAGTTAACTGCAGCCTACGCTGAGCCACTACTGTTCTGCTCAAGGCGAGAAATCCAGCTTTCTGGCACTTACAACAGTAAAGGAACTACACCGGGGGAAATACGGTATTCAAATTTCTCAGAAAAAAATGCCAGGCTTTAAATGCTGGGGAAGATTCAGACTTCAAACAACAGAAATGCTACCTTGAGGGAAGATCTCTGCATCTCCCACAACAGATGAGTAAAAGCTTGTTTATTACACAGCAATTAGTATTTGGAAAACATCCAAGTAGGAGCTTGTCCACTGGATGCTTCATTTTTTTTTTAATTTTAATGGCATGAAGGCTGTATAGATGCAATCCTTTGCCACCTACTTGCCAGTAAGCTCTGAACTCTGTGGATTTTCTCCTGAGTAACTGCAGATGGGCTATGGATTGTGAGTGCTTCCAATTGTTGACATGCCTACTTATTTTCAATCTATCTCCCCATCTTTGGAAGGTAATAATAAGCCAAATAAATATGTGCTCATGGTAGATTAATGTGGCTTTTAGCAATAAGGCAACAAATCATTTACAGTCTAATAGGAATACATACTGGGAAACTGCAGGGTATATCTTGATGATACTAGAGGAGGAGGATTATTTATTTTATGTATGAGACCGCTTGAACTGTAAGAAAAAAAGTAATGTTTTTCTAAAAGGCAAAACTTCTTTTCCATATTTTAAAATAATGAAACACACTTGATGCAATGATTTCCAGAATCAACAAACTGACTGCCCATTTATTATGGAAGAGTTTCCCATTGCTCTAGTACATCTGGGGGTTAATTGCCACAGTGAAAGTATTAGCTTAATAGCTTGCTTGATTGATAGCTTGATTGAATGATTGATTGGCACAGGAAAGTTGCCTCTAGGTTTCTGCTAAAGAGGGCTACATGACAGCCAATGTAGAGCAGTGGAAATAGTGTAGGACTAGGACTCAGGAGACTTGGGTTCGAATGTCTGTGCTACCATGGAAACTCACAACAGGAGGCAGTAGTAAAACCATTCTTAAGTATCTCCCGTACCTTGAGAAGCCATGTCAGGGTCACCACAAAGCAGAAGAGACATGATGTTATGTAACTGAAAAATGTGAAAAAAGCAAGTGGAGGTAGCACAGTGGTGCACAGTTAGTATCTATTTGATGTTAGTCCACCAATTAATCAATAACTGGTTTTAGGAGAGTTCAATTTTCAATTAAAGCAAACTTTGCAATCAGTGACAGAGCCCAGAGCCCAGAGGCACTCATGGGTGATGCTGCATCGCCAAAGATCCCGCGTGTTAAATCTAGAATGTTGAGAGTTTACAGTGTTAAAATTAAAAAGACATGACAGGATTATAAAAAGAGAAATTAAGGAACAGACCATTGGCGCTAGATCTTTAAGACAACTCTCAATGGGAAACAAAGCTTGATTCCTTCAGATCATGGGGGGGAAAAGTATGGTAAATGTGAAGATAGGACTGAAAAATTTTTCTGTCTTTGTTTTTCAATAGAATAAACTGTATTTTTTAATAAAGCCATTGGCAGCAGAAGACTAGGCTGGGAGAGCGAAAAGGGTGACAATGAAGCTGGTGTGAAGGAAGTGGGGGCTACTTACATTGCCCTTTTAAGAAGAAGTTTTAAAAGGTGCAAGCCCATTGGCCTTTAAAATAAAAACTCACTCCTTCCAAACCAAGGCTGTCTTGACCAGAGATCTTCTTGTCTTGCTGCTCTGTGTGTATGCGCGTGTGCTTGCCCATTCACAGGAATGAGAATTCTCCAGATCTTGAAATGTATGCATATGGTTGCACATGGACAGGGATCAGGCAGGCGTACAAAAGGGTGCAGAGCAAGGAGGCCATCAATCCATGTGCCCTTAATAAGGCCTGACCAGATTGAGACCCTAGTTGCAATTCACAACCTTAATGATAGCTTCCAGCTCTATTCAACATGTTGCTTGGTCCACTCCCTTATATTTTTATCCTGTCCAGTTCCAGGTAAATGCTTACAAAGCTTCATTGCGTCATTACGAGGCAACTGAGAATTGTTTGGCTCTTGTCCTGCAATTCTATTAAGATATTTGCAATAGTCCAAACCCAACTGAAATAAAAATGTCAATGGAAAGCAAATTATGGAATGTTTTTCCCTTCCTGTAAACTCTTCTTCATACAACCTCTAGCACATCGAAGTGCATCTCTGAGGGGATGCCTTGGACTATGGTCATCCTAATCTGTGTGCCAGTGTTGTTAATCTAGTGGAATAACCCCCTGCATGCCATCTTGAGCTTCTTGACAAAAGAATGTGCAAGAAAATTTAATAACCATTCAGAGGTGGGGAAACAAAGACAAACCCTTTAAGATTTGTAAATGTTGGGAAGCATGTAATCCTCAAAATATCACTCTACATTTCCTCCTTCCTTTCCATATTTCAATATAAAATAACAATCTCATTTGCCATATGATAATTTAACCCAATTATGGTTTTACCAAAATTTAATTGTGAACTTTACCTATACAAAAATACAGGTAAAGATAGGGTGGGAGATGTTCATAATTGTTTTCTCACAAGAATATTATATAGAGAATTATATCATCATCATCATGACAGTGAGGGAGAAACAAATGGATCCAGTGAAATCATCAAGACAAGAGAAGTCAGTTTATAATAAAAGTGTTCTGACTATATACAGTACTGTACTACCCCATAGTGCTTAAACCTCTCTCTTTGATTTGTGTTCAGTTTAATTTTGCAGGATACACATTGCAACAAGTGGACGGAAGCTTCCTGTTTTTCAAGATTGTTAGGCAATTCAGGCAAAATATGGTGGAGGACACAAGAGCCAGATTTTTTTTTTCTTTCCCTTTAAAGGGAAAGAAATTTTTGTGTAGATTGGCCTAAACAGGGCCTCTTGAGGTGCAAGTGTGGCCAATAATTCAATGTGGACTCAAGGATCAAATGACATAGTACACAATCTAGACTGATCCAGGCCATGATAATTGGACCATCTATCCCCATAGATAGTAAGGTGAGGGAAATTACATGCTATGACAACAGACATCTTTTACCATTTGGGGGCAGCAGCTCTGCAAAATGAAATTAATAATAGGAATAGGAATCTGAACTGTCATTGCCCCCTTGCAGGAACAACGAAATTTCACAATACAAAGAGTAACTATGATAAACAGTCTAGCTTGAACCGCTGTTCAGTGAAACCACATTAATTTGACCTGTTTCAACATTTCCAGTTAAGACACTACAAAAAATTCCTTTGAACTTTAATTTATGGAGACCTTGACCATCTCCAATCTTCATTTTATTACAGAGGTGTCTTCCCCGTTATCTCAATGGAGGAAGTCCTGAAAACAAAGACTGTAATAAAACCCAAAGACTCTGAAACCACAAGACTAATAAAATCTCCATGTAGAGGAAGTGTCAGTGTTGTCAAAAGCACTGTGATATCTGTGGGACTGACTAACTTTTTAATATCTGACAGTCCAAGCAGTCAGTCCCTCTTTGAGAAGAACCACCAATAGGCTTTTTTGTTCAAATGTGTTTTGTCTGTGTTGCTTACATTTATTCATTTAGACAGTAAGATGGACAATCGCCTTACTTAAAATGGATACATTTTATGTGCCTTGACTTTGGTTGGAAATACTTTTTTATACAGCACATGCATAATTGTTTATAAGTGTCAACTATATGTTAGTCTATCATAAAAATTATGATACTGAAGTTTGTTACTTGCTCCCAGTTCATTATTTGCACAATAATTTTAAAAGGCTAACTCAAACAAAATTAATAAGAGTCTAAAGTGTAGATACCCCAGAATCTCAAAAATGAACTTTGGGCAACGCTCATCATTTTATCTGTATGGCTGTTTGGAATTGGCTTGCACAACCTTCTCTTTGGGGGAATACCGGCTTTGGAGTCGTGAAGAAGAAAGTGTCTATAAGTGCTGCAGTTGGCACAAGTAAAATGCTAACATGTTAAACATGTTTTGTTGCTTAAGCCATTAACTATACAACAAATGAACAAACAATTACTTTCCCATTTCTAGTTGTTGCATCCCCCCCCCTTCAATCCTTTCCCTTGCTTGTCATCTTCTGCTTCAAAGTGAATATTTGGAGGAACAAGATTGTGCAGGCCATAGTTGAAACTTTAGGCCTCACAACAAGCCATGGTTTAAACAAGCAGAGTTCCCTAAGCCATTAACAGAAATTAACTTGTATATGTTCTACATATCAACCCTTTCAATGTTGCATTGAAAAATCAGAATGTATCCATGACTCTTCTGTGGTTTGGTACTTGTTAAAAAAAACATGAAGCAAGGATTGTGCAAGGGAAATAACATATGTTGCAGAATATGTGGTCCTCCATGGCCTCTTGTACCGGTACAAGAGGAGCCTCGTGGTGCAGTGGTTAAATGCCTGTACTGCAGGTAAAACTGTGCTCAGGACCTGGGGTTCATTCCCAGGTGGCAGGCTCATGTAGCGCGTTGGGGGGGGGGGGGTTTCACACTTTATTTCTCTTAAAGCGTGACAGACGTGGGGTATGAATTTTTTATACTGGTACTCAATGCAATATCTAGAGCGACAAACTGGATGTGAAGTAAGGCCTTTAGGATACCCTTTGTTGCGGAGTAAATTGCTTTAGGTAGCATATGCAGCTGTCAGAAGCATCTCAATGGTTAGCAGAGCTCCTTTTACTCAGGAAGGTAATCAATCACACCCAAACATTTTATTTAGAACAAGAAACCTAATATTTATTGTAGGAATACATTGCCATCACAATTTATGCAATCAAACTTATGCAAGCATAAATTCCCATTATATTTCTGACAATGTATTCTTAACAGGTTGCAGATTGCATTCCTATTGTGCACAAACACAGGTAGATGGCTAGGAATGTGAGTGGCAACTGCTTAATGTACATAATTACATCTACACTAGCATAAATCCCCAACAAGATTATGGTCATTAAGATAAGAAAGATGATAAGAATCCTTGTTCTGTTTAACTATGGTGATGGTGCAGGGAATCATCTTTATGAAACAATATACTGTATGTCCAGTTCAATAAAAGATCAGAGGCGGATGTAAGAAGGAAGGGAACATAACATCAGCAATCCTACCATCAGTCCAGGGTGAGGAAAGACCAGCATAGATCTGAGCAGGTGAAAGCTACTCTTGGAATCCTGAGGACACTCTCTGTCTACCTGCTCTGCCTCATCCATAAACTGGGTCATAACCTCTCACCTCCAACATGCCTCTAATCTCAGAGTGCTGATCAACTGCAATGGAAGAATCTAGCAGGGGGTTGAGAAGGCTTAAGCTACTCTCACTACAGCAGAAAGAAATTTCATTGGTCCCATTCCAAAATCTATTGCATTGATCCCCCTCCCTGTCTTGCCTAAGCATACCAATCTTGTCTAAATACAGTACATCCTTTTTCACACAACTACCAGAAACCCAGCCCCAAGTGGTCACTTGGATTGCTGCTTTTACAAATCAGCAGAACAAAGAACCTCTGTTACTGAACAGATAGATGGTTCTTCTTCTTCTTCTTTTTCTTTTTCTTCTTCTTCTTTTTCTTTTTCTTCTTCTTCTTCTTCTTCTTCTTCTTCTTCTTCTTCTTCTTCTTCTTCTTCTTCTTCTTCTTCTTCTTCTTCTTCTTCTTCTTCTTCTTCTTGGCAATAATATTTAAGGATCAATATTTTAAATGGGTTGAATACTCCTTCCGAACTGCCTTCCATCCTCCTCGTGAGGGCAGGGCTACCTCCCACCCCCTCATTTGTAAGTGTACAAAAGAGCCAGGCAATTCTATCATGGCACCTGGCACAATGCCTTCTCTCCACTCTCTTTGTGTCCAGGGCTAGTAGTCAGTGTTGAAAAGTCAGAATGTTTAATATTTCAGTCTGGATGCTTAATATTTAAACAGTGTACTGCTTTTTTGGGAATGCTGAAGCAGCACCAGTGCAGGGGAGGGCATGCTGTCAGGCTCATTCCAGGGCCTTTGTTGCTTCCCTCTGTGAATTTAAAGTGAAGAGCTCCATTTAGAACAGGGTGGACTGAACTATCTGGAAATGCCTCTAGTCTGTCAACATGGGCATTGGGCCCAAGTCTTCCAAGCAGTATCTTCACTTTAAAGGGAGTATAATGTATGCATTTCTTCCCACAAACCTGAATCTGCCCGCTACCTAAAATGGCAGCAGCCAGAATATATGCAGGCCGCTTTAAAATGGCCAGCTTGTGCTTTATTTTATTATTATCAGAGCCTGTTACTCCTATGAGGAAGTTAGAAAGAATACATTAAGTTATTCCACATCAGCCCTTTGAAGAATAACAGGGGCACCCTCCACCATCAAGCAACGTGAGGTGACTGCTTCATTCTGAGCTTCCTAGCAATTTCCTGCAGCTGGTAGACAAAGCTGTATATGTCACACAGCCAGCTCTGTGGCCTCCAGTGCTGTGGAGAATGGTATCCCATCACCTATACTGAAGACAGACCCTGTGTTTTAGGAGATGGGTGCCATCCTGACCTTTGCCTCGGGCAGCACAATGTCTTAAGACAGCCCTATGTGAGATAAAAATTGGTGCAGAGCCCAAGTGGATTTTCTGCCTGAACCATTATTGTTCTACTTTTAAACTGTATTGTACTTTTTAAAGTAGACAGAACTGCAGAATACCACTGGGTATGTAAAATCCTTCAGCACAAATATTGAACATGACTTGCTAAAAATTGATTATTTAAGAAACAGCAAGCTCATTTTAATGGTCCTTTTTCTATCCTCTAGAACAGGGTGAACAGAAAATAGATGAGCTGGCAGATTATGGTGGAGAAGGAGAAGAAGACCCTCACATGTCTACCACCTCAAAATTAGGCTGCTCAGGAAGAGAATTAGGAGTAGATTTTAGTACAAAAAAGGATGTTGTGATGGACAATCATTTCCCAGATAGCTGTAAGCCTTCCCACAGTTCAGTTAAAGCCCATGGAAAGATGTGATCAGGTGATGCTGCCCATTGGACCTTCCTGGATCAGAATGAATGGAAAGACAGCAAAACTGCACACTGATTAAGAAATTTTGTAGAAAAATAAAAACACATGCATCACCCTCAGCTACACAGGTTACTGTAAGCTGAAAAATATCACTGCAGGAAATTCAAATGAGACAGAGAATAACTGAATGAGACTAAGAATGAGAGAAAAACAGAAAAAAATAACATTTGCGAGAAACTAAAGAACAAATTACAGCATAGTAATAGTCCCCCCTCTCCGAATCTAGACACAATAGTGCCCTCTCTCAAAATTACTACAGGGTTTATACTAGAGGAAGGAGTTATTATTATAAAGCATGGTTTGCAAGTGAAGCAAAGAATATCTATAACAGGTGTGCAGATTTGTGTTTTTGAGCTACATCTCCTAGAACTCACCAAGGAGGTTACACAACACCAGTCTTCCTTAACTTGTTGTCTTCTGTGTGTTTCTGATTGTAGCTTCTGCCATCCACAGCTCATTAAAAGTAAAAGCAAAGTGTTATGCTTATACACCGCCCCATACCACTTCAAGTAGTCTCTGGGCAGTTTACGGCTTTTAATTACAGTATGCAGGCTACACTTTGCCCCCCCCCCCAGCAGGCTGGACACCCATTTTACCGACCTCGGAAGGATGGAAGGCTGAGTCAACCATGAGCCTGCTACCTGGGATTGAACCCCAGGTCATCAGCACAGTTTTAGCTGCAGTACAGGCATTTGACTACTACACCACAGGGAATAATGGGACTGTAGTTCAACACATATAGAGGGTGTCAAGCTGAGGAGGTAGCATCATACGATCTGATGCTGCCGCTTGCTACAGAGACCAAAATCTGAAACAGGCCAACAACAAAGTTGATATTCAGTACCTCCTCATATTATTGCTCTCCCAAGCAGCAGACATATGGTACCCAGAAAAGAGGAAGAATATTTTCTATACATATTCTTTAGAGGGCCTATACAATTAATGCCGCCCTCCACTACAAAATGACTAAGCAAGAAGACAGCTTCTGATTTATGCTTACATTCCTCCAAATAAATCTGAGGATGTAGCAGGAAATCTAGCAGAAAATAAACGTCTAAGAAATCTTGTTTCCCTAAAGTGATTCGCATCAGTGGTTGCGGACACCCATAGTGAAAGGCGTTTTAGCTGAAAGCAAAACTGTTCCATTATACAACTGTACAAGTCCTGTTCCTTAGACACACTTATCCTGAGTGAAGAAAGAGGAGACGGTGAAATTCAATTTTTTTCACATGCCATTCCTTCCTCGCAGAAGAAGGAAACCAAA
Organism: Phrynocephalus versicolor; assembly: GCA_023846285.1. NCBI lineage: Eukaryota > Metazoa > Chordata > Lepidosauria > Squamata > Agamidae > Phrynocephalus > Phrynocephalus versicolor. The sequence goes on along the minus strand of JAHTLZ010000379.1, from coordinate 14,954,459 downwards.
AACAACCTTTGAGGGAGAGAGAAGAGAAGAAAGTCATTGAAAGAACTGATAGAATGAATCATTAGGGACAGGACAACCTCACTCTCCTGATCTACAGACCCTAGAAAAAGAGGAGGAAGGGATAGAGAAGTGGGGGGAGAGGAGAGGGATGTTACCGAAGGTGGGGGAAACAGGAGAAAAAACTGATGGGTCACTTGTAAAGGAAGAAGGGCCAGAGGAAGTGGAAAGGAGATTAGGAAGGAAAGGAGTGTTTTTAAAGTCCCCTGTTGGTTGGGGTATTTCAGAGGTTGCATGTATACACATGAATTTTATGCTTGCATATTCAAAAGAGCACTAACGCTGAAGTGAGAATCAGCACAGAGTGGGGCAGTGGAGTGGTTGCACTGAGGCTGGAATGATCGTACATCACTGTTGACAGCAGTGGATGTTTGTCCAAGTCCCGATACTTGCAACTCTTCCTCCGGTATGTCTGGCTCACCCTGGGGAACAGGTGGGAATCTCTCTGAGCTACCGTTGGGCCACTTTGGATACTTTTACACTCTGAGAGCCAAGGTGCAATTAGATTTAAATCAGGCATGTCCAAACTTCGGCCCTCCAGATGTTTTGGGCCGCAACTCCCACAGTCCTTTGTCATTGGCAATCTAATCTCAGAATTCTGGGAGTTGTGTTCCAAAACATCTGGAGGGCTGAAGTTTGGACATGCCTGATTTAAATGGTGCTACATGATTGATGGGGGAGGGGGGTCAGCACCACTTGTGACACAACACAGCAGGGAAAGGCAGGGCCAGGGAAATGAGGCAAGAGGAGAGGCAGAGTGTCCACAGCTTCTCCAAGCGGTGACCATCTGGTGCTCTAACTCGGCCATTCTCAACAGGGGGCATCTACGGTCCCCTGGGAGTCCCTGGCACATTTGAAGGGGGCAACAGACTGGAAACAATTCTACCCCACCACTTTATCAAGGTTAATTATGTGATTTATACAATCCTGATTCGGCCTATATTGTTTTCATATTTGTGTTTCTGGCCATAGCCACCCCCCAAAAAAGGGTGGAGAATTGACAACTACATAAGAAGAGCCATGCTGGATCAGGCCACAGGCCCATCTAGTCCAGCTTCCTGTATCTCACAGTGGCCCCACCAGATGCGTTTGGGAGCGCATGAGACTAGATATCTGTCTCCTGATACCACTCCCCTGCATCTGGCCCTTGAAGTACCCCGGTTTAAAGCCTGGAGACTACACATCTCCATCATGGTTTGTAACCTGTGATGGACTTTTCCTCCAGGAATCTGTCCAATCCCCTTTTGAAGGCATCCAAGCCAAATGCCATCACCACATCCTGTGGCAGGGATTCTCATGAGCTCTGACTAGCAAGCCAGATGTACACTACAGGAGCGACAGAGGTTGTAATAGAAAAGAAATGGGAAATGCCCCCGGGAAAAGGAGGGTATCTTGGGGAAGGTTGTGAAGAAAAGGCAGGACTTCTCTTTTTCATACAGAGTTGCCATCAGAGCCTTGTTCTCATGATTTTAGGAGGTGAGATCCAAAATTTAGTGATGCTCCCTCTGGAAGGAAAGAATCATGGAGAACCAAGAGAAGGATGCATACAGGCCTAGCCTGACAAAATAACTGTTCCAAGCTCTGGAACAGTTCCACTTCTCCCAACATATGTTTTATTGCAGCTGGTGATGAGAGTTTATTTAATTTAAGTGTTTTTAATAGTTGGTCAACTAACCAAAGAATTTATAGAAGTGAGTTTGGCAGGGGGATTTTGGAAAAGAGTGGAGAGCAAGAGTCATGCATATTTTCTGCAATGCTCATAAGTTATAAGTGAGACTCACTTATTATGTGCAAAGCACAATGGAGCCGACAAGTATGTGTCACAAGAATCCATTCAGTGCTACAGCCTCTGTTACATCACTACTGGACATAAACTGCTGTAGTATGTATGCTCTAGTAGTCTTAAGTGTGTGGGCTAGTTTTTCAGATCAATACTTTCTGTTTTCATTTCACTGAGTGGCAGATTTTCATGTGATCTTTTGCTTTATCCTAAGGTCAGGAAAACTATTAGGAAAAATAAGTAGCAAGAACAGGCAAAAGTTACTTGGGTGTGTGATCACTGGGGGAAATAGGCTGCATTTTAGATCACCTGTGGAGCAGTCTGGTGTCATGTATTACCCTGATCTGTGCTTCAGCTAGCATCTTTTTGTTCTAGCTGTAAGGCTGCTCCTTTTTGGACCTGGACTGCAGCAATCCCCTAACAGATGGAAAGGGAGATTGCACCCTGCAAAGCAACAGTTTCTGGTGTGACTGGACATGTGCATTTCTGATGCTCTCTCAGAGCCGACACGGTGGCACCAGAGAAGTAGCAATGTTAGTCCGTGTCTGCATCTTGGCAAAATGAAAAAGGGAAATGTATTTTTTTTTAAAGCGGGGAAACCAAGGACAATATATTGTGACTTTAAAAAGAACTGAATAGATTTGTTGTAGCATGAGCTTTGGTGAAGTGAATATTGCTCCAAAAAAGGTCACACAAAAGGAAATTTATTAGCATTTAAATGATTTTTCCTTTTCTCTCTTTAATTTTGCCACCTTGATGTTGTGAAACTAAGGAAGTCAATTGTTATAAGTTAGTATAAGTCAGGGGTGTCCAAACCTTTCGGAAGGAGGGCCAGATTGGGTGAGGTGAAAATGTGTGGGGGCCGACCATTCAGCCACATTTGGCCCCTGGGGCTGGACATTGGACAAGTCTCTGTAACATGCAAGGAGTCAGGGAAGACACTGCAGCAAAGGAGCAGGGGCTGGGTAGGCTGGGCAGGTGGCTGGGGGGATGGACAGAGGCAGGGAGGGCAGGCAAACCATAAAACTGCAAGCTAACGTCTCCATCCGGAATGGGGAGGGGCCTGCATGACAGGCTGAGCAGGTGGGGAGAAGAGGCTGCAGGCCGCTCAAAATTTGAAAATGGGCCGCATTTGGCCCCCGAGCCTGACTTTGGACATGCCTGGTATAAGTTATATGTTAGTAACTTACTGGTTGTGCTGGGATGTCAAAATGGAGGCACCAGCTGCCTCTTTGTTGCTGGACTTTTTCACACTTGACACTTTGGCTTTGCTGGATCCTGGAAGCTGCACGCTGAAAAAGTAGGGGGTAGCAGGAATTGAGATAAAGGCCTCTCCTTATGGGCTCCAACTCTAGGCAGGATTATAAAGATTATAGTATTTCAATAGGCTGGATCAAATCTGCATTGGGCTTTATGGGACACGAACAGTGTCCCCAAAACAGATTAGTAGCCAGTAAAACTGTTGTAATAACAAATCATTTCACAGTAACTGGTCAACAGCCTGGTCACAGCATTTTGGACTTGCTGGAAATCCTGAACACCATCCCAAGGCAGCCCCCTCCCATACAATACATTATATAAATATATCCCATTAATAGAAATGGTATTTATTTATGAGGTTACATGTTTGGGTCAAACTGGGCAATTCCCACATACTTGCATTTAAATCAGTGATAGGCAAATTGTCCCTGTATTGCAATTTCCATCATTACTCTCCATTAACCTTACAGTTTTTCATGCTGCCCATAACATCATCATCATCATCATCATCATCATAAAAAATTGGATGCTATGCACACTAGCACAGTGTTGGCAAACCTATGGCACGGGCGCCAAAGGTGGCACTCGGAGCCCTTTCTGTGGGCACCCAACATCGCCCCTTCACAGCCACCTGCATTCAGGTTACATTGCTGTATTGGCACTTTGCAAAAATTAGTGGGTTTTGAATCCCAGTTTGGGCACTCGGTCTCTAAAAGGTTCACCATCACTGCAATAGGAGATGAATTCCAATAAATTCAGTGGCAGATACAGCACTTCTGAAGAATAAGAAAACTTTTTGAGAAGTAGGTATATGGCTTATTCTATAAGAAGCACTAACCAGAGCTGAATAACGTCTGACCTCTTACAAAACTAGTACAGTGGTCCCCCGCCCTTTCGCGGTTCCGGTACCAGGGTCCTGCTATATCGCGGGACCATGGGACCAGGAAACGTCTTGAGGGAGGGGGGATCGCACACCGCCTGCCCGCACCTCCTAGGAGGTCCGGGTAAGCGTTGTGCTATTGCAAAGGCGCTTCCGGCTGCGGAGCTCCAGCGCTGGGCTCTGCGGCCGAAGCGCCTTTGTTTGATTGTGCACCACCACTACCCCAACCTCCCAGGAGGTCGGGGCAAGCGGCGTGTGTGATTGCAAAGGCGCTTCCAGCTGCGGAGCCCAGCGCTGGGCTCTGCGGCGAAGCACCTTTGCCCGATCGCACGCCGCTTGCTCCCAGTCCCCCCCGCTTCCGCATATCACGGATTTTCATGCATCGCGGGTGGGGTGAGTCCCTAACCCCCGCGATCGGCGGGGGGGGTTACTGTATTACTGTATGAAGAGGATTTCAGCTCTTTTGCAAGGACTTTTGGCTTATTCTATTGCTCAGCTTTTGTAAGACTTGCTTTAATTGGCAAGGACATTGTTCAGAATGTCAGATATTATTGAAGAAAAATGTTGTATTAGACAGAATAGGTTTGTCTATAGGTGTTTCATAGGTATATTTAATTGATTTGTAAAATGGAGTCCAATGTGTAATACTGAATAATTGTAACAGGTGTATAAGTTTTCTAATTACTGCCAGGTTTACAAAATAGACATACTGACAGTAAAGCTGATGCAAGGTAGATGCAATTGCATTTGTAACCAGTTTTCTGATTGGTCAGCATGAGTATCAAAGAGCTCCAGAAATCAGTAGTCTTTGGACCTTTGGTGAGAAGGTACCCATGTCACCATGTGTTATGTCTGTACTACGTTATGCTGAAATGCTATCTCTATGTGCTCTGTGAAATGTTGCTGAAACTCTGTTATGTTTGTACATATGTAATATAGTTGCTTTTAAGAAACTGTTTGTTTCATATGAGGAAAAGCAATGAGTTTTTGTGGCTCTGGAGTGAGGTATAAGAGAGATACTATCCAAGACAAGAGCGTGGAACATTTGGCACGGCAGATATTTTGTCCTACAGTCAATGTCAGTCCCACAGTACAGCAAGGGCAAGAGATTATACCGTAGCTGCCATAGTTTGACCTAGAGGCCGTGTGTTCTCCACCTCTGGTCTGAGGCACAGTGAGTGGAAAGTAGTAAAGAGAGGCAGTGAACTAACATCCCTGGATGGGAAGATGGGCCAAAGCTAGCTCAGATTTGTTTCCTGAGGCGAAGAACAACATGAAATTTGTTCCCTACTGAAGCTGGATGGCTTGCAGTTGGATTTTATTTCAACATTAGCAATGGAGTAATCTCTTTCACCAATTTGGGAGCCAGGACACTTTTGTGTAACATACAAAAGCCTGTCCTCCAATGGGGGAAAAGACTGTGAAGAAAAAAAGAGGCTGACACAGCTCACCTCACTATTTCTCACTTTATTGCATCCAATGGTAAGGCTGGCACTTTGCTGTGGGAACAAGGGTCACACAAAGGCTGCTCTGTAACACTGGATCTAACAATTGCTTGATAAGCTAAGCATTTTTAGTTAATTACACCAATATTTTAAATTTTGCCCCAACATGGGCCAAGAATGATTAGAATGGTGATTTAATTTAATTAGATTCTAATTAATCCAAAATGTAGAACAGCCTTTAATAGGTTTAAACGTTTTATTTAATTAAGCAAGAAAGTCTCTGAGTGGCTGGGTTAAAGAGGAGGACTGAACTGAGATATCTGGTAAGTATCAAGTTGGGGAAGCCAATTTAATCTTAAAAGCTACTGTGAAGGGATAAACTGCAGAATGCTACTAGGAGGAATGGTATCAGCCATAGTGACATGCTATTTTATCCTAGGATCTCTTTTAAAGATAAACTCTCAGTATTAATTTAATATTTAAATTAATTCAATGTTTTGTCCTCTGTTGGTCTGAACTAAATGAAGTTTCTGGGTCCCCTAATTAAAATCTTAAACAGTTAGGCCTCTGAGTAAAAATATTCCATTTTCTGGAGCTAGCACTTAGTCAATCAATGTGGACAAGAGACCAGATGCTATGAAGCTTGGTCTCTCCAATGTCTGTGTAGAAGAAGGAAAGCATCCAGTACAATCTAGTATAGTTGCTCATGCAAAATCAGGTGCAAAATCCACCTCATTTCAAAAAATTCTATACTGTATAATCAAGGCACAAATGGGCAAACAACCAGTACTTGAGTCTATCATGCTGGACATACCAGTGCAATGTCTGCCTTTGCATGTTGCTACTGCTCCAATTTATTTTCTAACAGGTCCTGTGACTTTTATCTGGCCATCTCATGACTGCCTAGGAATTCTAGACATTCCATCCTGGAAGTTAACGTTACTTTAAGGAAACAAACCCCCTACTTAGCAAGTCAGTTGAGGGAACGCTTAATGTAATCCTCTTGGGATCAAAGGGACTCAGGCAGCTTTAATCCAAAGACCCCAGTTTAGCTGGTTTGCAGATCAAGTTGATAGCGGCCATGGCAAATGTCTTCTGGTGAACTAACACCCATCGTGTGCAGCTCTTTGAGGTTCTAGAGTTCTCTCTGTACCCTCTTGAAACTGTCGTTGGGCTCCCTCCACATTGGGGAACTTAACAAGATTGTTGTGAGGGAAAAACACTGGATTAAAATGTAGTACATGAATCCCACCGCAATTGTGTGGTTCACAAACAACTTCTTTCCCTGCAGGTAGTAGTACTTATTGTGTCTTCCCCTTCAGAGGACAGAAAGGGACAATTGAATCATGCATCAATTACAGCAGCTAGCCACAGCAATGGAAACAGCTTCCAGGCATGGCTCAGCTTCCGATAAGCATTACTTTAATTTCAAGGCTCCAGACTTGATTCCAACTCAACCCAGATTCAGAACAATTTCCAAAAACCCTTGGAATATGCTGTGCTGTTTGGTACAGAGGTTGTAGCAATCGTCTGACATCTGGACACAAAATCTCTCTCCCTCCTCAGATCCAGTTCAGTGTGTGCTCTTCTCCCCTGCTGTCTTGTTCCATCAGCCTTTCATTCCTCCTCCTGCTTCCAGGCCCCAACATGCAGCGGCCAATTTCTTCTTATCCGATGAGGACAGCTAATTAATCGAAGAGGTTGTCCAGGGCCTTTTCTTTCCCATTCTTGTGGCAAAACAGAGAGCTGTGATACTGATGTCACTTTTCATGTCATTCCCTTTTCCATTTACTTTCCTGCTCCTTCCCTCTCCTTGCCAGTTAGCTCTTTTGTCTCACCTGTTTTGTGTGGTTGTAAACATACATGACTTGTATGGCATAAAAGCAATTATAATTGTAGGTACAGACTACCAAGAAGAGTGGGGGAGGGAAATCTTGGGGACACCATGTGGGCTACAATCAAAGGAGGGAGGACATTGGTTTTGCTGTATCTTAGAAAACAACACAAGCTTTGAATGAATGAATTACATAATGAACACTCCTATTAGAACAAGTTTCCCACCCAGTTTAATGTATGGAACAGGGGGATAAAGCACTGTCTGACACACGATAAAAATAAGGAGCTCCATAACAAAATGGACAAACCCCTGCTCTCCCTGCAACTTTTAGGTAATTTTGTAGCCCTCTCATAGTATTCATAACATAGTGTGAAAGGAACCATGAAAATTGGTGGAGGGGAAGCAAATATTTCCAAGAAGTTCGAGCAGTGACTAGACCAGAGCTCATTTCATCAGCTGCATGAAAGTGTTCTGCTTCTGCTTATATACCGCCCCATACCACTACAAGTAGCCTCTGGGCGGTTTACAATTTTAATTACAGTGTGCAGGCTACACATTGCCCCCCCCAGCAAGCTGGGTACTCATTTTACCGACTTCGGAAGGATGGAAGGGTGAGTGAACCTTGAGCCTGCTACCAGGGATTGAACCCAGCTCGTGAGCACAGTATTATCTGCAGAACAGGCATTTAACCACTGCGCCACGAGGCATAACATTTCAAAAACATTTGTTACCCGAGGTATGACTGTACTATTGTTGACTAGATTGCCAGAAGCACATATATTCAATAATTAACTTGTTCATTTCACAAATTTCTGAGTTGCTCTCCTCCTAGATTTCTCATTTCTACACCACATTATCTAAGAATGCTTGTTTCTGTTGTTGTTGTTGCATATTTCTGCATTACAATCAGCTGTGATTAGCAGCTCATTCTGTTTTGAGATATCATTTATTCCTGAACCTTTGCATAAAGCTTTCAGTTTCTTTGTCAGTATCTGTAGTTCAAGCCCCAACTTAAATAGTGGTTGTGTTGATAGTTGATTAAGCTTAAGTGACATTATTTGGTCAGACTTCACATAAAACCATTAATTCCTTGCGCTATGTTTCGCTTCCTTATTAAAGGTGCACTGTTTCTGAGTTTGTTGATTCTAGAGTAAACAATTTGTAATTACCTAATTGAAAATATGCTATTCCAGTCCATTTTGTTTTGCTTACCCCATGTATGTTCATTTTACTATTTAAAGCTTGCTTTGATGCATATGTTTCACATACCATGTTACAATTTTATGTACTATTCAGTATTGGACTTTCCGATGGCCTCAGTTTAATCTGTGCACATCAGCAATTGGATGTCCTTTCATCCTCAGCCTTGCTGTTTCATTAGCAACTATAACATTTGTACTTATCCCTTCCTCTTTCTCACAAGCTGAGTGCCTCAAGACCCAGGAGTTTCATCTTCTAGCACTACTTATTTCATTTTGGATTGAAATGTAAATATTCAGAGGTGATTTATCACTGCCCTCTTACACATTAAGAGGGCAGAGGAAAAAGAATATAAAACAACACAATGAGAAAAGGTGGTAGACCATGGCCCTTCCTCAATCACTTTCCACTGAGCTGGTCTCATTGTGAGAGATCAGACTACCCAGTACCACCTGGAGAGTTATGTGATGTGACAGTGTGACAGATCACTAGACACTGCACAGCTGTTCAACAGAGGCTTGGTGTCACTTATAAAACTTGCAAAGAGCCCCAAAGGAGCTGGCTATTCACTTTCCTTGCTCCACACAATACTCCAGCCTGGTGTCAGCATCTGATGTGACTTGCCATGAGACGTGCAGGCATGCCGGCCTACTGCAAGCTAAGGGGTTTGGAAAAGCAGCAGCAAATTGTTCAAGGGTGCTTTGACATCAGATACATTCAATGATGTATTTAGTCACTGTCATTCCATATCCCAGATGCAGCTAGGGAGCCAACAAACACCATTTTAGTAACCCAGTCAACAGAAGCAAATTCAAAATCTCCAACATCATTTAGTGTATCGAGTCACAGCCAGTGACAAAACTCACCATCACTGGAACACCTTCCAAGGTCCATATTCCAGCAAGGTCCCATAGCTGACTCCTAGCCCTGCTGTTCTTTTTTTTTATTCCCAGCCCTGTCTTTTACCTGCATTCTTTTGGCAAGCAACAAAAGAAAGGAGACAAAGCAGTATTTTTACTTCATTCTCTGCAAGTACTTATAACCATGTAGCTTTAAATGTAATGTTGTCTATTAATGCTGTAAGATGTCCCTCAATTCCTTGTTCTCGAATACTTGAACATGCCTTAATTGTACTGGACTGTATATTATCCCTCATTACTGTAAGCCGCCTTGGGTTCTTTTCCAAGGAGATAGGCGTGGCAAAAATACTCTAAAATAAAATAAATAAATAAGTCTGCAAGGCCACAGAGACTGTTTCGGGGGAAGAGACAAGCAATCAGGCAAGGCAGGCCCAAGAATGAGGTCCATGAGCACTATTAGCTGGTCTCTGGGTACTCAACCTTATAGGCCACTGCCAGTAAACCGCTTGAAAGACTCCTGTTCTTTTATTTATTTTTCTTCACCACTAATTAAATTATCACTTTCAATTAATCCTTGATTTAAAGCCTATGTTCTAATGAAAAGGGTACCTTCCTATCTACCAAAGCTTTCGCTCCCACAAGCCTCTTGGGTTATTCTGCAAGTCCTTTCATTCTACTGACTATAGATAATTCCACGTTTACCTCGACTAATTCCAAGGTGAGGTTCTCCAGAAGAAAATATATATATATAAAAGATAAAGAAAATATTGTCATCCCAACACAGGATTTACAGGCCGAGATGGATATTTGTTAATACTTTTAAGTATCTAAAATATTACTCTAAAGCAAAAAGAGAAAAGCTGCTTATCAGAGGCAGTGAGGACAGGCAGAGAAGAGGCTCAAGATGCTTTAATGTACATATGAAGGGGGTAGCCTCTTTTGATTATAACATGCCCTGGAGAATTATGTAAGATCTTTACTTTTAAGGGATAGGCAGCTATACATCTAACCCAGAACTTTAAATCTAGGCAACCTCCGGGTAGAAGAGAACTAGAAATGCTCTGTCTTAATCTCTATGACAGCCTGCAGCTGTCATAGAAGAGCATGTCAGAGCTTGGCAATCAGTGGTGGAACTATTGGTTAACATGGAAATCAATTGGCAGTATCCTCACGCAAACCCTTCTACGGTATTTGAAGAAGTGGGCGAAACCCAAACAAAGGCTGACCTCTTGTGGACAATATGAAACACATCACACCGGAAGTTCAAATTCATATTAATTAAATCAATGACACATCCAAAAAGTACAAAGTAAATTTCCGAAGCCTGCACAAAGTATTTCAAAATCTGAAATTTTTTTTAAAAAAGATAAGAGGCTCTTCCTCCTTGTATTCAAGAAATGCACCTGATTTCTCCATCAGAGCTTTGCAGCTTTACATCATATTTGAGAACATTTTCCAAAACCAGCCTTTCCTATACTGCATCTATTATTTATTTATTTATTTATTTATTTTATTTTAGAGTATTTTTACCCCACCTTTATCAATAATATTGTTCATTTCCCCTCATTATAGGAGCCCCACATTGCTGATCAGTCCCCACCTCACCAAGGGTAAATGTGTGTGGGAAGTGGAGTCCAAGGCAACTGGTGGGACAAGTTTTCCTACCAGTGCCTTAAATACTATATGCCTGGTTGGGTTTGTTACAGTTGAAACAACTGAACTAGAAAGGCAGCGAGCGGTGGAGGGAACAAGTTAAGGAAACCAATCCAAATCTTTAGTTAAAATGTTATGAGTGAGCCATTATGGGTTTGAAAAGGCTTTTTCAATGAAATGGCAGTACTTTTCTGAATTTCTTTTTTTTTCAACCTCCTCTTTAACACAAGTGCTGTAATTGTTTTCCTTCAAGCAGACTTCTCACCAGAAACCACATTGGGACTTAGTGTTCAGATGAAACACAATATCAGATATGTAACAAAGAAATAATTTAAAAGAGAGGGGTTTTAAGCTTATTGCCTTTGTGCTAAGCCCCACAGTTGAGTGCCTCAGCTTTATCAGTACTTAGCCTCAGTTCTAGACCTTTCTGACTCCTCTTCAGCTGAATCTAGAATTCTGTCTTTCAGACTCTGGACCAGGAGAAAAACAAGGCTTCTCTCACAATACAAACTTATATAACAGCAACCCACTGGAATCTATAACCTAATTCCAAAGGCAAAATACTTTACATGCTTGCATCAGACCTTTATGTTCTATTCACCAATAAATGCAAGAATCATACTAAAGTTCACACTCCCACACTGTTCCTTTTTTATGTATTCTCCATTGTTTGCAACAGCTGCACGTTGGCGAGGCCCAGCCTAACGCTAAACGGGGACTTGTGCCTACCCGAGCACATAGTAAATTCCTTCCTATGGTGAATGTGCATGTCTGCTAGCCTCCTTGAGGATAAAATGGAGAAAGGGAAGGAATCCAAGTATTTTCTCCAGGCAGCTGCCTGAGTGTGAGGAATCCTGTTACTGTTAAAAATACATTCATGATTTCTAACACTTGATACCACCAGCGAATGGACACAACGGAATAGGAAAGATCCAGCCAATGTCTCTCTTTGCATTCTAATTACTGCTGCTTTGTTAAGATGGCAGGCTGTGATTTCAATGCTCCTCACGATTTGATAGGCTCATGAGAGGTCCCCGGAGCAGATGCTGTACTTTTTGGTGACGGAGTCCGCTGCTTTTTTGAAGCTCCACTATCACTTGCTGAAGCTTTCTTAGGGGCTGCACCATTGTCATTGTCCTTCACTTTCTTCAGCTTGGCTGCTTTGCCTTTGACGGGGGTAGAGAACATGAGGGAGTTTTTGTTGAACTCTAAGGGGAAAATTCCTACATCTCCATCAAAGCGATTCTTGGAGATCTGCAAATACCGCTTGCCCGGGCCTGTCACCAACTTCTTGTCCTGCAGGATCAGCACGTTGTCCGCCTCTTGGCTAGCCTGCAAAAGAGACAAAGGTGGATGGACCTCTTTTGGCTAAAGCAGGAAGTGGCCGTTCATCTGCTCGCTTCCTTGCCGATCTTTAAGCGCTCACCTTGGCAGATCCAAAGATGGAGGCCGTCTGCAGCTCTTTCTCGTCATCTTCTTTCCGGGGGTGAATAACCAAGGTCACATGGCAGCTGCTATCTGTCGCAAACTTCCGGAAGGCACCCACAATGAAGTCCTGGACAGCAAGCCTGAAACAGCCATGGGGTGGAATAAATACACATTGATGCAAAAAGCCTGGGCAATCGGCATATCAGCAAAGGACAAGTTGCGGAACAGGGGCACCATTTGGTGGGACCAAACAAAAGGAAGGAAAATCACTGAAGAAAAATTGCTCATTCTTCTCAAATTAGTAAGAGGGAAAAGCTGGCTGACCAAAGAAGGATGCAAAAGAAGGATGCAACACTGACCTCTCCTCATAGTCAATTTCAGCGCTGAATGTGTCCATCCTAACCCCTCATTTTCCTTAAAGCAAACTGAGGCATAATGTTCCCAACAGACTGCATTAATCATGGCTAACAGAGTGGAAGGAGGTTGCTGGATTGCCCATGTTTTTCCCTGCCTCCCCTTCTTGTTGCAATATCAATTTCCCAAGTTCTTTTAATCACAGCTAACCCAGGCTCCTGCCAACCTAGCAGTTCGAAAGCATGTAAATGCAAGTACAGTGGTACCTTGTATAAAGGAATTAATTTGTTCCAAATAAAATTATGTTAAGCAAATTATCCTTTATACAAATTCCCATAGAAATGCATTGAAAACGAGTGATCCCATTTTTATGTTGTATGGATTATCACCATAGGCAATTATGTTAAGCAAATTTCCTCTATCTCTGGAATTTTTTAGGTTGTACAAATTTTATGTTATACAAGCTGTTTGTTATACAAGGGTCCACTTGTGATAATTTAATGTAGATAAATAATTGCCGCCGTAAAAAGTGGGAAGGTAAACAGTGTTCCGTGCACAGAAATGAGCTCAGGCATGCCGGCCACATGGCCACGGACTTGCACAACATTGGCTCTTTGGCTTGGAAATGGAGATGAGCACCACCCCTAGAGTCAGACATGACTACCATGCATGTGCAGGGGAAACCTTTACCAAAAGAACAAATAAATTAGGGTAAAATATTCTGGATCTGCATAGATTCCAATCTTAAATTACTGGCTGTGATGAAAATTATATGTCAGAAAATAGACTTTGGAAGTTATTTTAATATAGAAGTTCTTTTAATGGCTCAGGCAAAGGCTTTTCTCTTCAGGCAGTCTTTCCCTCTATGTTCAGCTGCTGCAGTAGGGTTTTTAAACTGATGGTTGTACTCTACTGCCTTGAATCTGTTTTGATGTTGCTTTTGTTTACCATTTTAAAGTGGAATTTTTTTTGCTCCTTGTCAGACACGCCTAGCGCGCATGTGCGGGGGGAACCTTTACCTTTTTTTATATATTTACATTATTGGCTTCAAATATTGTCTTTTAATGATGTCAACTGCTTTGAGTCCTTTTTTTAAAAAGGAGAAAGGAGATGTAAAATATTTTACATCTTATTTATTATTTTAAAGAAATAATATTTTAAAGAATATTTTAGAGAAATAATTATTTTAAAGAAATAATAAATAAGGATGTTTAAAGCTTGGTTTATTAACCAATTTACAGGGAAAATCAAACTGGAATGTGAAACTAGTTTGGAACCAAGTTGAACAAGAACACGTTTAGCTGAATTGCAGTGACTGCCACATCCAAATAGTTAAAGCACAAAGTCATGCTCAGGAAGGGAAGCAGGGAGGGTAGGAAGCAGGAGACTCCATGGCCTCTTTCTAACTGTTTAACTGCACTGAAGCATCTGAGAGCACAATGTCAACCTTGACCTCAAGAAGCTCGATGAAGGTTGGATTCTTTAAGTCTGAAAGATGAACACGAGATATTGCAGAACCATGTACTAAGGAATACCCATTCAAGTTCTTCTGCTACTACGCCTGCCAGTCAACAATGAGGGCAATTTCCCCCCTCCTCTTGCACAATCACCATATTTTTCACAGGACTGAAAGCAGGGAGGCAGAGAGAGGAAGGAAGTATTTGCACAGGCAGACTTCTGTTCCCAGGAAGTTGGATCCCATCCTTTCATTTCCGTTCTGATGTCTTACCTGTCCACAGTGAGCGACTCCTGGCCCATCATGAACTGGAGATTGTCAATGACGACATGGGCAATATCATACATGTATACAGCATGCTGCATTGTATCAATCACCGTCCTGCACAGAACCACAAGATACCAAAGCTGCCCATTAGTAATTGCCAAATTTCATCATCAGTCCAACTGAGATTGAAAGAAACTAAAACTCACATAAGGAATCTCAGCTGTTTTGTATTAACATTTCATATTTTGTTCCTCATGAAAATGTCTACAACCTGAAAGTCCCCCAAATTACTTACACACTCTTTGAATTAACAACTGTGCTGAAAGCCCCGGGGTATTAGAGGCAGCAGCATATGAGGAAATGAGACCAGAAAAATTATAAAGAAAGGTCTTCAAATTTTTCTCCTCGTTCATCCCTCAAAATGATCCTTCACACACATATAGAGTCCTATATCCTATCACAAGGTAACCACAGGATCCTGTACAATAAAGCCTAAATAAGATATTTGGGAACTCAACTACCATACTCTACACAACATGCCATTCATTGTTAATCTAACATTCCCCTGCTTCACATGAAAACAGTAAAAACATTGCCATTACTTAAGGGTATTCTCAGATTTCAAAGCTGCAAGAGGCTAGGAAAAAGAGACAACACAGCTTAGAAGGGGCTGTAGTTTTTTCATCATACTGCCATTATACGTGTAGAGAGAGAACCACTATGGTGATGGACTGGGAGAAACAATACTGAATGCAAGAAGGCAAAAACTCCTTGGTTCCTCTTTTAGCACCAGTGCTGGTTCTAAAGGAAGATCTTTCTTTTCCCAGAACACTCATGCCTTCTACACAAATCATGTCTTCTTTGAAACAGCCCTAGAGCTTTTGATGGGCCTGACTTCCAAAGATGCATGGATAGGATTTAAGCCTTAGTACCGCTGCTAACAAAGATACATCATTCCTACCACTTCACCATATCAGTAGTACTTAACATATAGCATTCAGGAGGACAGTTGACACATCAAACCTTACTTGATATTCTGCTGTCCATGGAAAGTCATGAAGTAGAGTGGAAGGTCTTCAAACTTGTCTGCCCATTCGTCAAATTTGTCCAACTGTTCCTCCATCCTCCCCATGGCGAACTGTGTAAGCATGATCTTAGCCAAGCGCACATTGCTGATCTCAAAGCTGCCCCATAAAGTGTTCACCCCTTGTATACAGAGGTCCAAGGCATATTCACTGATGAAGGTGGTCTTCCCACTGCCAGTTGGACCTGTTCCACAGAAACGAGAGCAAAACTGAGAGAAGATGGGCCTTTTCAACCTATCCTACGATCTCTTCAAGCCTCAAGTTTCTATGTGGTCTGAAGCTCATTTTCACATCAGACTTAGAAGAACATAGGTAAAAGGATCCAAACATGTAGGCATTCGATTGAAATATAGTTTTTAAGGTAGTCTCGAAGTGCAAAACTCAAGAGGAAGGCACCACAGAAAAGCAGCATTTCTTCTTCCTTCTAAACCCACTAGGGTCCAACTCCTTCCAGATGCTATTCTAGCAAGCAATACTCTTTTTGTAGTGGGTATGAGAGGAAGAAACAAAGCTGTCTGCATCTGGCTGAAAAAGCAATTATTTCTTAGTGTATGCATACCTAAGTAAGGAAAATGTGCAACTGTGTATCAGACCGCACACATGTTCTTTGTTCATCCTACTAGATATACAGCAGAGGCATGTAATTCCTAGCCAACACAAAATTCACGAGTTTCAAGAGGGAATAATGAACATAACTCATCTTTTTAGTGTGACAACTGCTAAGTGAAATGCATTGCAACAAACAATGATACAGAAGGGACCCAATGTAAGTTAAATAATACTTCAATACCTTGATACTCCTATAATCCTCTTTAGTAAACATTGGTCTACTCTGAACAGCTATCCTCGGGAAATCCACCTGAGTCATTGGGCTACCAAAGTAGTCAAGAACTACAGAGCACTTCAAAGTTATCTAGCAATTATTAACAATTATTTAACAAACTATTAGCATTCGCTGTAAAAACTGTAACAGGGCACTAAGCTATTGCAGTATGCTTTACAGGCAACACATTATGAGAGATTATGTGAAACAATGATTCCAGAAAACAAGGTTCAAGTGATCCTATTTATTTTAATTTATTTATTTACCTCACCATCTAGCAACAAGGCCACTCTGAGTGGTATACAAATAATTCAACAAGCAAAACAACAACAATATACAATGTAAAAATGAAGCTAATCAGCAAAATGAACCTAACTAAATCAACAATGACATCATAAAAATCACTCAAAGAAAAGAGGGATAACTAAAACAAAGATCAGTGAATCAAGAAAGGATGAATTAATAGCCAGGGAAAGCCTTTCTAAACAGCTATGCCTTGGATATGTCAAATCTAATATATCATGTCCAATACGTCATGTCTATATAGCCATGCCCAAGGATATGGAGTAACAGAAAATTTAAGAACACAAGGTCAGAGACAACTTGAATGCTCTCACACACTCACATGCAAAAATACATCCACAGTGCTGATCCTGTGATCCTCCAAATATTATACCAGCCAGCCTGGCTAATGAGTAGCAATAATGGGAGTTATTGAATTGCAGTGTTTCTTATGGCCATCGGCAGTAATATGGAAAACACCACACAAAGAGATAGATAGCCCACTGGTTTAAAGCATCTGGAAGTTTGATTTCCCACAGTCTCTCCTGGACGTGGGCTGGACTTGATGATCCACACGGTCCCTTCTAGTTCTGCAACTCTAAGATGTTTACTATTACTATTATTATTATTATTATTATTATTATTATTATTATTATTATTATTATTA